>CM034474.1:11814456-12252999 GCA_019925255.1 Litchi chinensis | reverse complement strand
CCAGTTTCGATTGAAGATCTAACAAAAAACCAAATCCAACAACAAAATGAAAACCAAGTACTGGAAACCGAATCCAAAAACACAAACATCATCACCAACATAGGTATTCAAAATGCATCACTAAATATAAAATCAAACCAAATCCAGAAAACAGAAACATTATTACTAAAATTAAACACATAAACCAAAGAAAAAAAAAAACTAAGATGATGGTTTTATTCGAAACATAAACACATAAACCTCATCATCAACATACAAACCAAACCAAGTCAAAAACCAAACACAAACATATAAACACCATCAACAGTTGTAATCGAACCCATATGATGATGGGCTATCATCATGGGTTTACATCGATCCGTCGGAGGTAGCAGTAGGGGAGGAGCAAAGAGAGGAGAGATTACCGACGGAGAAGAGGTGATGATGATGGTTCATTATCTGGGATCGAATCAAACCCAGATGAACGATCATCATGCGATCGAATCAGATCTATAAGGGGTGGCAACAGTGGAGCAGCAGAGGGAGAGAAGACCGACATCGAAGGAAAGTAGATCGAGGATGGCGTCCTCATCCGCTTCGCATGTAGTGACAACGACCTTCTCTGGTGGCGGTCGGCGGTGCTGAAACGAGATTAGCGACGAAGAAGAGGTGATGATGATGGTTTATTATCTGGGATCGAATCAAACCCAGATGAACCATCATCATGCAGTCGAATCAGATCTATAAGGGGTGACAATAGTGGAGCAGCGGAGGGAGAGAAGATCAGCATCGAAGGAAAGTAGATCGAGGATGGCGTCCTCATCCGCTTCGCATGTAGTGACAACAACCTTCTCTGGTGGCGGTCGGCGGTGCTGAAAGGAGAGAATAAGCCAGACAAAATGTCTGGTGGAAAGAGAGAGCAACAGAGAGAGTTTGAGAGGAAGAAGGAAAGAGATGTGTCCTTTTCTAACTTGTTTGGCCGGTTCCCCATTTTTATTCCTTTTCAATTTTCTTTTTGTTTTCCAAATATCCTAACCGTTGGATGCAAATTTTGATCATCCAACGGTTGGACTTTATTCTTTGGATTTGTATGTATGATACAAACACTTTCAAAGTTTGTATGATAGCCAGTTCCCTTGTTACATGTACTTGTCTATTTGAAAGTGTTTCTATAATTATAGAATTGTTGATCACTTAATTGAACTATATTCAAGCCTTTTCAATTAGTTACTTCAAATATCCTGTAAAATTCTAATTGCCACAGTTGCGCGATTGTGTATAACATTCCTTACGGTATGGAAAAAATGGTGTTGGTATTTATAGCTGATTGTGACGTGACTGGATAACTTGCTAGACCCGAAACCCTTTTGTCTGATATGCTTGAAATATCCGCTCCAGCTCCAAAAGGAAGTAAATGGTGAGATGACAAGTCCGTCTTTTTTTGAAGTCCATGGTGAGATAACAAGAAATCCTTTTTTTTTTGGTCCTTTGTTCCATGAGAAACAAAGTATTTGCAATAGAAAATAACAAAGTTTCTTAAACGCTGAATCAGTCATCAGTTTTGCTGTCAATACTTTTCTTTACTCTCCTTCCCCTACTGCACTCTAATAGACCTTTCCCAAAACCTTTGTCCATAGATTGGTACCCAATGTTACAATGCCAAGTTCTGGTGTATGAACCATTTCTTGAGCTTGAGAGAAGATTGACGACCTCAACTCAACATCAATTTCTTTGTGACCGCCACGACCCCACCCGCCCCCCCATGTTTAGATAATTGTCTCATGCAAAGCAAGTCAATTTCCCTTTTCTTTTTAATACCATTTAATGATTGTTCTAGATGATCCCCCACAACTTCTTTGAGTTGGGGGACCATTTAGTGACGTTTCTGTCCTGTTTTGAACAAGAAGCACACCGTGTTTCGTCTTTCTTGCTCATGAGAATCACAGGGCCGAGATTTTTCATTTCCTTTTGCTTTTTGTTTTGAGCATAATAATATTGATAGCCAATATAATTAGTAATCGAATACCAGACACAGTCTTAACACTAGAGTATGGGTTTAGTTTATATTTGAATATTGTGTGAAAGATCTTTAACAAGAAAACAAATCTAAAGTTGTCAAACTAGCCCTGGAAACAAGTTGAAGCTGCTAAGAAATTTTAAATGTTGAAGGAGTCAATGAGTCAAACTTTTAAAGACTAGTAAACAGGGAAGAGGAGTTGTGATAAGCATTGCCGAATGCCGACCAATCAAGTAAATTTCCATGCACCTCACAAGTGTGATTTTCATTGTATAACCCATCTTGTGGTTTGTCTTTGGTTCTTTGTGACGCAGAACGGAAATTCTAGGGTTTACCAGCGTAATCCCCAAAGTAACAAACTGGAATCCACCAGCAAATAAAGAATATAGATAAACTGAAACTTGAAAATATTATTGAATAATGTTGCAATTGATAACAAAGAATCCTTAAATAGGCTCCTAGAAACCCTAAAAGAAGCAAAACTACTAAAATATCCTTATACTAAGCAAAAACGAAAAAAACAAATAAACGTAAATAAAACGCTAAAATCTTCGGGTGCCCGACGACCTAACTTAAACAGCTCCGTTGAGGATGTAAATAGCGTCAACCGGGTACCGCTGGTTGGGGCGCTCTAGAACTCTGAAAGCTCTTTCCGAAAACATATTATAATAGGAAATTTGACAACCGAGTCAAAAGTTATGCCCGTTTCTTTGAAACACGTCCTTTGGACAATTTTCGATCCATCTCTTCTTCAAACTCCAAAGCCAATTGTCCTACATCACTTTGATAGCAGATTTTCAAGTCAACTGGCGTGTTTTAAAGGATAAAGAGGTGGAGCTACTAAGAAGAAACAATATATGAAAGCACAAAATAAAAAGAAGTAACACAAAGGCTTCTTAGTTTAAGTAGTTGATCCTAGGCAGAGTAGATTAATTTTGGTGTCAAGTAGGCAATTTCTGGAATGGCTCTTGCCTCTTATCTTGTGTTCTTCTTTCTGATCTCTCACCAATTACTTCTCTCCTTATCTGAACTAGATTACAATAATCCAAGATGCCCGCCTTTTAGTTGTGGGCGTCTCGGCAGTATTGCCTTCCCTTTCTCCAATCGAACGCATCCTGAGTGTGGGTTGCTCATAGTAGATAACTGCACTCAACCAAGTAACCCGACCATGCAGTTGGCTAAGAGTAAATCATTCTTTTACGTTATTGAAATTTCTCAGGATAGTACAGTTCTTCTTAGTGACCAACCGTTACCAAAAATCTCTGAGAATCCTCCTACCTGTAAATCTCTTACAAACCTGACCTTCCCTCGTTCTCCTTTTATCTCTTTCAATATCCCATCCATGCGGCCCCTGTTTAAATGCCCCCATACTCATTACGCTATTCCCATAAATTATACTTTACTCTGCAATTATTCTACTTATTCTGTTATTCTACGTAAGCTTAATCATTCTAATTTTAACGATCGTTTGAATGTTATCCCACTAGCTAACTGTTCAGTTATTTGGCCTCATGTGACTAGGACCCAAAAGCAGGTTGTCTTTCATGATATTGTTACTGGTCCTTGGTTCTCTCTTCAAGTGAATGTAACCAGAGAATGCTATGAATGTCACGGAAGAGGAGGCCAATGTCAAAATGACACCACGGGGAACTTTTATTGTAAGGAAACAGGTACTAAAATTACAGTTAGGTGTTAGAACTCGACTAGCTGCATAAATGTTCTATTTTCTACGTTTCATTGCTTTGCATATGCATGAATTGGCTATTTGTTCCAAGTTATCAGTCGATTTATACATTGATGAACCATTTCTTGAGCTTGAGAGAAGATTGATGACCTCAACTCAACATCAATTTCTTTGTGACCACCACGACCCCACCCGTCCCTCCCATGTTTAAATAATTGTCTCATGCAAAGCAAGTCAATTTTCCTTTTCTTTTTAATACCATTTAATAATTTTTCTAGATGATCCCCCACAACTTCTTTGAAGTTGGGAATTTAGTGAAGTTTCTGTCCTGTTTTGAACAAGAAGCACACCGTGTTTCGTCTCTCTTGCTCATGAGAATCACAGGGCCATGATTTTTCATTTGCTTTTGCTTTTAGTTTTGAGCATAACTATATTACTAGTCAATTTAATTTGTAATCGAATGCCAGACACAGTCTTAACACTAGAGTATGGGTTTAGTTTATATTTGAATATCGTGTAAAAGATGTTTAAGAACAAAACAAGTCTAAACTTGTCAAAGAAGCCTTGGAAACAAGTTGAAGCTGTCATAAGAAATGTTAAATGTTGAAGTTATTCGAGTCAGTGAGTCAGGACTTTTAAATACTAGTAAACAGGGAAGGGGAGTTGTGATAAGTCATTGCCGAGTGCCGACCAATCAAGTAAATTTCCACGCACCTTGCACAAGTGTGATTTATATTTTATAACCCATCCTGTAGTTTTGCCAGTCTGTGTCTTTGGCTCTTTGATAGCAAATTTTCAAGTCAACTGGCATGTTTTAAAGCATAGGCAAGTGGAGCTACTGAGAAGAAAAGATATGAAAGCACAAAATAAAACAAGTATCACAAAGGCTTCTTAGTATTAGTAGTTGATCCTAAGTGGCGTGTTTACATAGAATGTGCCTACGTTTGTTGTAAACAGATTTAAATCAGTTTCCATGAGATGGCCAATATTGTTTGTTTTTGAGCAATCGAGTCAAGGATGAAGTTAATTTTGGTCTAATTTCTGTGGATTAACTCTCTACGCTAACACCATTTTACTTGTAACTTCAACTGTAGGAAACCATAAGTCGGGAGGGAAATTGAAGCTAGGCAACATACCTCATTCGTTACAATAGATTATATTCATTTCAAATTTCTCTGCCTCATCTTCTTCTTTGTCAATTTGTATGGAAAAATTTCATTCACTATTCTGTGTTTCAATTTTTTTTTTCCCAAAGATATCAGTGGATTAAACTATTCCTTTTGCCCAATAGGAATTGAAATAGGGGTACCTACACTCCTAATTGGGGTTCTGGCTCTCTACATGACTTTCTTGGTTTAGTGAATGCTAACAATATCTTATATGGTCTTCTGAAATCCCTTGTGTATCCTTCAAATTTGACACTCTCCAGCTCTCCTTTTTACTGTTTTGACGTCCCTTTTTACATATCCATGTTAAGATGCCTCCCACTCAGTGATAATCTCGCAAATTCCTTTAAATTCTACAATAATTTTAAGCATAATGTGAGGTGTTTTCAGAGATCATTCTAGGATGTGTTTTGGTGGAAGCTATGTTTTAAGTTACTATTTAATTAATATTACAAAAGTGACCTTGATATACACTCTATATATCCGTGAAAACCTTTATAATAAAAGGCTAATAAAAATTTTAGTGAAGATGAAACTAGAACAATTTTGGCATTAACTAAGGATGATCTTAGATTTAACTTGGGTTATAAGTCAAAATAGCATATGTTGTGCTGGGTTGGCAGTGAGATCCCTTATAACCATTTAACAAAATTTTGAGAATGAATTTCAATCATATCATATCAGACATTAGTTCATATATATTTTTTGAAACTACATTGGTTCATATGTTACTTGTATTATCTTCTATAAATAATTAATTTTATAAAACAATTGTGAATATGTAATCAACCTGATTAGATAAAAAAAATATAGTGCTGAAAACTCTTTAATGATTTGGAGGTTGTTGGATTAGGATCGGTCTTTTTTCGAATACATTGGATTAGGATCAGTCAAGAATATACTTTATGTTGATAAAGCTCAATTTAGGAAGCAACTTGATAATGGTATGATTCACAGCAAAAAATAAATTTCAATTACTTGTGGTATGTCAAAATATTCAGAGTTCATCAGTAGTTGCAATATTCCTTTTTCTCTGTGAAACTTACTTTTGTGTTGTGTTTTAAATTACAGGAAATGTCAAAGGCCATATCACGATAATTGCTGTAGGTAAGTCAGTACTCTTCTATTTTAAAATTGTTCATAAGTTCTTCTTCCTTACAATCCTGTTTATAAGTCTGTTTGGTGGTAGTAATAATCCTCATAATCATTAGAAATTTCTTCAACCATTTGGCATCTTTATTGTTAGATGGCTTTCTTTGATTGCAGTCATAGCAGCTAATGGAGTTTGTGTTTTGATAATTCTAGCTGTTTGCTTCACGAAAAGATTATCATCAATTAATTTTAGGGTCATTGGGGAGAAAAAATGTAAGAATTATCATAACATTGAGGCTTTTTTAAGAAACCATGGAATCCTAGCCCTTAAAAGATACAATTACTCAGATATAAAGAGAATGACCAATTCATTCAAGCACAAACTAGGTGAAGGAGGCTATGGAGGAGTTTTCAAAGGTAAGCTACTTGACAGCCGTGATGTAGCAGTAAAGGTCTTAAATGGTTCGAAAGGTAATGGGGAAGACTTTATCAATGAGGTAGCTAGCATTAGTAGAACTTCCCATGTTAACATAGTTGGTCTTTTTGGCTACTGTTTCGAGAGTAACAGAAGAGCTCTCATCTATGAGTTTGTGTCTAATGGATCTCTTGAGAAGTTCATATACGAAAAGTATTCAACATATAAGCACTTGAAGTGGGAGAAGTTACACCAAATTGCACTAGGCATAGCTCGAGGATTAGAGTATTTACATCGTGGTTGTAGCACAAGGATTGTGCATTTTGACATAAAGCCTCATAACATTCTCCTAGATGAAGACTTTTGTCCTAAGATCTCTGATTTTGGCCTTGCCAAAATATGCCCTAGGAAAGAGAGTATCATATCAATGACAGGTGCTCGAGGGACTGTCGGGTATATTGCTCCAGAAGTATTTTGTAGAAACTTTGGTGAAGTCTCTCACAAATCAGATGTTTATAGCTATGGAATGATGATTTTAGAGATGGTGGGAGGAAGAAAAAACCTAGATGTTGGAGTTGGTCAAATGAGCCAGATATATTTTCCACATTGGATTTATGAGCGTCTTGAAGTAGATGAAGAACTTGGACTGCAAGGGATTGAAAATGAAGCAGAAAGTAAATGTGCAAGAAGGATGTTAATAGTGAGCTTGTGGTGCATTCAGACAAATCCCTCAAGCCGGCCAGCAATGAGTAGAGTGGTGGAATTGTTGGAAGCAAGCCTTGATTCATTGCCATTCCCACCCAAGCCATTCTTATCTTCTCCAAGATGAGAGGCAGCAGATTCTTCACTGTCATTAATATGCTGAAGTTGTACTTTGATGCAGGAAATTGCATATTTTTCCATTAACAATTAAATGTATTAGTTTTCAATTGAATTCAATGTACACTGTCAATACTATGACGCAATTTTCTTTTTGGTTCAAATGAAACCACAATTTGGAAAATCAATGGGGTTGCAATACCATCAATATCTCGTGTGCTTTTGGCATATAATTTATCAAATCAGTTGTCTTAATGATCAAATATTGATCAATTCCCATTGAAGAAGAAAGAATTTTAGAATAAACTTGATTCATCTTTTAACAAAGTATCTTAGAAATATATGACATTTCCATTCCCATTGAAGAAGAAAGAATCTTAGAAATATATGACATTTCCATTTCATAGGCAATTAATGTTCTTTATTTTGTCTTTTCGTTTTCTTTTTTTTTTCCTTTTCCTGGTTGAATACTGCTTACCAAGTCAACTTAACAAGCTTATCATAGAGAAAATAAAGAAAACCTACTAATTTTTCTCATGCTCGTGTAATTTCCTAACTTTTCTCCACAAGACCATACTTTGTTATAATGTGATGCATAATGCACACTTTCACTCTATTTATTTTCAAGTCTTTGCTATGTAATTTCTAAGTCAACTAGTGTGATAAATTATAGAGAAGAAACAGAAATGAAAATGAATAGACATCTTAATTTTGTTATAGTTGATCATTCATGCATCTCTTGTGGCATCACATTGGCTCATGCTACATCTCTTATATTCTTCTTTATCTCTCATCTTTTAGTTCTTTCCATGGCTTAGGTGACAACATGCCCATCTTTTCCTTGTGGAACACTTGGCTATATCGGCTTTCCCTTCTCCAACCAAACTCATCCTGAGTGTGGTTTTGTGTATATAGATAGTTGCCATAAACCAAATTAGAAAATGTTGGTGAATAAAACTTCAAAGTATGTTCTCATTTGTAAGATGTATATTGAACGATTCCATCTTCGAATGAATGTGATTCCAGAGTGTCACGAGTGCTATCTGAGAGGAGGGCTATGTTTGAGTGATAGCATGATGCACGATAGTTTTTAGGCAAGAGAGGCTTGTTTTGAAAATTATCTGGCTGGGCTAGATATAGTTCTAGGGATCTTTGGAGAGATAAACAAACAAGTTTAGAAACATTGAAAATTTGTTTTATAATCGGATTCCTTTAAGTATGAATTAAAAGCCTATTTATAGAGTTACAAACATTATACAAAAAATGTAAGAAATCATTCCATTTGGTAATTTTCTTTGAAATTAGGTTTAAAAATGATGATGATGAGTGACTAATTGCTTTTGGAATTGAGTTTACTGAGTAGGATATGACTTATGCAGTTTGAAGTCTGCAAAGTAGGGGTATGGGTACATGATTCCTAGTTACTTTTAGAATTGAGTTTAGGGGTATGGGTATACTGCTGCTACAACATATCTCTCTCTCTCTTCAAAAGAACTCGTCCTTGAGTGTTAAAACCAAAAAGATGGGAGTGTGGTCCATGGCATTCATGTAAATCTTGAACATTGAAAGTTTTGGAGATATTAAAAGCTTTTAGAAGATCCACTATATAGGCATTGTCATTGATCTTCTGTAAAATTTGGAACGAACTGATCTTTTTGGGCTTGAGTTTTCCATGTTTTCCTATTGGTAACCACTCTTTACGTAGATGAACCATAACCATATCTCCAACATCAAAAGTTTTTAGTCATTGATGTTTGTCAGCTATTACCTTATATCTTGCAGTGGATTCATCTAATCTCTGTTTGACTTCTTTATGAACTTGAAAATCTTGGTAAGAGAACCAAATCTAAAGTATTCAAGGGTAAACTAAGGTAGACTATCTCAAATGGAGACTTTCCAGTAAAGCGGTGGGGAATATTGTTATAAGCAAACTCTGCTTATGGTAACGTGGTCCCATTGTCATGGATGCTTTTAAGTGATGCAACACAGAATGTTGCCAAGTATTCTATAAGTGACCTATGTCTGCCCATTAATCTGTGGATGGCAAATTTAAGGATGTATCTATTCTCTTCCACAGAGTACACCAAAAAAGACATAGTGAAATTTAGCAGTTCTTCAAAATTTATAGCCTCTAATCTTGATTTTGACTAAGACCATGTTTGAGATTGCTTTTTAAGTAAAACTTTTATAACTATATTTTTTGAAAAATATTTTTACAAAATGGGGTATCTATAAAAAGTTTAATGTTGTTTACATGTATAATTTTAAAAAATAAAAAAAGAGAAAATTTATAAAATGACCTATTTTGGAGAGCCTACTCCAAAACTAACCTTTTGTTTCTCTCCTTACAAAAAAAGACCCGGGATGGACAAAAATGCCCTCAATGAAAACACCCAAAAGCTTGGCTCTTTTGTTGGGTCGTAACTCCTGCCCACTCCTGCCCATCTCCAATTGATCTGATCTCGAGGAACAACCATCTCCTACTCCCACCCCTGGGTATACACGAAGCTTTTGCTGTCCACCATGCTTATATCTTCGTCTTTATCTCGACCACCACCACTACCCATCGCCTCGTACTCCATGTCATAGTCCTTCTTGTTGTCCAGCTCCTTCACTTCTTCCTCCTCTACGTCGTAATCCTTCTTGCTATCCAGCTCCTTCACTTTTTCCTCCTCTACGTCGTAATCCTTCTTGTTGTCTAGCTCCTTCACTTCTTCCTCCTCTACGTCGTAATCGTTCGCATTGTCCAACTCCTCTAATTATTCCTCCTCCATGTCATAGTTGTCGCCGTCCGTATTGTCCTCGTTGGTGCAGGCCATTAGATGCAGGCCACGAAACAGTTTTTCTAAGAAGGCACACAAATGGAGAGGACCTTAATGGACAAACGAAGGAAAGCCGTTTTAGTGCTGTTGAAAGAGCAAGGTTTGCAGGTCTAATATGTACCTTGTGGGTTGTGGTTGTTTGACGTATTTTGTGTGTAGTTTTATGGATATGATTAGAATGTGAGTTATATTGTGTTGGTATTTGTTATTGGTGAATTTGCACTTTGAGGACCAGATTTGTAACGAGGGCTAACAATAAAAGTTTAGAGGCAAAGCCTTTATATGAAGGTTGGGAATCCAAATTTTTAGATTGAGAAACCCAACTGGGTTGGGAGATTGAGAATCTCAACCTGACGATTGAGAATCCCAACCGTGGATGTTCAATCAAGGTTGGGATTCCCAACCTCAAGGTTGAGATTTCAGAAATCTCAACCTTAAGGTTGGGAATCCCAACTTGGAGATTGAGATTGCCAATCTTGATTTTACATTCACATTGAGAATCCTAATCCTAAATCGCGACTTTCAGGTTGAGAATCCTAACCTTGTGGTTGGGAGTCCCAACCTATGTGGAAATCTGAAGTTTGGATTTCCACCCCCAACCTCCGGGTTGGGAGTCCCAACCAAAAAGTTGGGATTCCCAACCTACTTGGGATTTCCACCCTCCTAACCCCCGAGTTGGGAGTCCCAACCCAAAAGTTAGGATTCCGAACCTAGATGGAAATCCCAAGTTGGGATTTCCACCCTCCCAACCGCTGAGTTAGGAGTCTCAACCAAAAGGTTGGGATTCCCAACCTTGAGATTTCCACCCTCCTAACCCCCGGGTTGGGAGTCCCAACCAAAAGGGTGGGATTCCTAACCTAGGGGGAAATCTCAGGTTGGGATTTCCCAACTCGAGGATTAAGAATCCCAACCCCAACCTTGGAGTTAAGAGGTTAGGAATTCCAATCCGCTTTCTAACCTTCGAGTTGGGATTCCCAACCCAGAGGTTAGGAATTGAGTACCTAGGTTGTGAATTGAGTACTCTTTTTGTACTTCTAATAGTTCTTGAGAAATGAATGTTAAAACCCTTTCAGTTAGGAGTACCCAGATTGGATAATGGAGGTTGGGGTCATCATTTTTTTCTTCATTTTTTTTTTAATCAATTTTCCGTTTCTCATTCGTATTTTCATTGTTTAATTCATTAGCCTAATTTCCTAACTGAATAATATTGTGAATATCAGTAGCCACGCAAGAAAAACCCTTAACAACCTGCCGATGAGGTTCTGGCCTAAGAGACATGTAGACTTTTTGTATATAAATATGTTTGAAAAAGAGTAGCTGATCTTGATCAAACCCTTTTCATCCTTGATTGTTTACTAATTGCTAAGAAAGTTGTTGTTGCAGCCCTTGGTTTCGAAGTTCAATGCAACAATTAATTCAATGCACCTCTTAAATTAATTGGAAAAGATTTGAAAACCAAGGATGTCAACTAGGAAGATGATGGAGTGCTTATTAATTTAGTTGATATAAAGATTTTCTTAAGGTTGACATTTAGGTTACTTATTTACTTTGATTACATCAGAGTTTCTATACTTGTTCATATGGAAACTTTTATCAAACAAGTCAATAATTGTTTTTTATATAGTAATTGTTAACCATTCACGAAGCATGAGAATTTGAAACAACAGGGATAGTAAATTATATAATAAAGGTTCTTCACTTTTTCTATTGCAATGGGAATGCTCGTTTCAAGACTTTAAAGTCACCAACTATGGCACTCCAGTTGTTTCACCTCGTAACAAATATTAGTAACAGACCTTTTTTCACCATCAATAACCATAGATAAACAATCATATAAACTAAAATTTAACATACATTTGATAAACCCAAAAAAGAAAAACAAATTGTACCAATGCCATTGTGTCTTGCCTTTACAGCTAAAGGTTTCAATAAGTTGTGTAGATGCATCAGCTAAATACGTCACATGATTATATACAAAAATAAAGTTAGAGGTGATTTCAACCGTATATATCATTTCTCAATTCTTATTTTGATTTTGTTCAAATATCATACATTTCAGATACAAGGGAAAGATTAAATTATCATGTTATCATTAAAAATTGAGTGACATGTTGGTAGTAACACATTGACTATAGAAAATCATGAATTAAAAAAAGCAGATTTTCGATAAATATATACCATGTGCATGTAATATCTAGTAACTCTAAATGTCTATTTCATCATCAAATAACATGATTGCTGTAAGTGGGCAAGAAGTAACCCTTCAAAAATGAACAAAAAGCTGCCCAAACAGAATATGCAGAAGCAATAAGTTGCCCTTCCAAAAACTGATCATCTGTAAACATAGAAATTACTTTTCCAATCTCTTGTTCATTTGGCTAGCTTCCTGCAAGCAAAAGTTGAAAGACCATGTAAGTTAATCATAATTTGTTCATTTTATATTCTCTTACACTCTGAAATTCTTAGATAGAAGCTAGACTAGACATAACATGATTGTATACCTGAAAGAAGATAGATACTTCTCAACCATGACTTTCTGTTCAATATAAAAAGTATACCATCTTTCCACTAATTATCATTTATAAAGCTAATAACTAGCTTTTCCATTCACTAAATTAATATAATATTAGATAAATGTGTGATCTACTAATTAACATAACAAATAAACCCCATTTAAAGTCACTACATACGTTTGTGTCTGTGTTGTGCAACCTTTGCAAAATGCAGCCCCCCTTGGTGGTTCCCACTGTCCATTCTTTTCATTGGTTGAAAAATTAAAAGGTATGTTAATGCATATCATCTATATGAATATGATGGTTCATTTAGACACTTATAGTTTCTTTATAAGGTGTATTTTATTTCAAATAAAAGCAATCTAATGTAAGATAGATTAAGAGCACTTGCGACAATATATATTAAAAGTATAATTCGAAACTTTGTTTTGGTCATGAAAACCTTAATTTTCGGTGTAAGGGTGGTAATGTCATGCTTTTCTCATCAAGAGAGAATCAACAAGTCAATGAAGGAAGAAGAAAAAATCTCAAAAGGTAGATTGAGAAAGGGTCTATAATTTGAACATACCAAACTATGTCATTATTCATTGAATTTTCTCATATAATTCAAGTCATGCTCATATAATTTAAATATAAACCAAACTAAAAATGTTGAATCATAATAGGATTGAATTTGAACTCGGAAGTTGTTACATGTATATGCTGAATATATCTATTTATGTATAATAGGACTATTTAAAAATTTGTGCGAGACAAGACATTATAATTGGCTCCATTGCACTGGCCTTATCATGCATACAATATCACATATAAAAAGGACATCTTGCAAGGAAGAAGACACAATCTAAGGATGATTCATCCTAAACTCATATAATCTTATACCAAACAATCAAAACAGCACCTAAACATACCAAACTAAGTTATTATTCATTGAATTTTCTCCTTCAACTAACAAAACACTAAAACAAATGCACCGAACATTGATTATCCTAATAAGGAAACAAAAACATAACCATCATCCATAATCAAGTCAACAATGAACAAATTGCTCACAAATTCTTAAAATAAATTCTGTTTTCAACACGAAACTTACTCTCCAAATATTTCAATCAAGTACAACAAAGCAAAACAAAACACTATAATTCAAATCCCACGTCACTAAATTTGATCACAAAACGATTGCAAATCCAAAACTAAATCATACCCAAATGCTCAAATCCTATCAGAAACAGAATCGTAAAAAGACTTACTGGTTGAGATGGGTAACATTGAGAGAGAGAGGTTGTCAATCTGCAAGTTGTTAAGAAACCTATGAATTGAGAGTTGATGTTAGAGAGAAGTCAAAGTAACAGAAAACAAGTAAACATAGTCAAGCAAATCAGAGTGAGAGAGGCACAATCGAGCAGATCAGAGTTGACACGACGGCGATGGAAAGAGAGGCACATAGTTAAGCAGATCAGATGGTGATACATGGCAGCGATGGAGATAAAGAGAAGCAGTCGAGTAAACCAAATGGTGATACGAGGCCATGATGGAGAAAACAAGGTGTAAGGGAGAGAAGAAAAGGGATTTGTAAGGGACAAGAAAAGGTGATGCTAGGGTTTGTGAGAGATAAAGAAAAAAAAGGGTACCTGTTCTTCGCCAAAGTTAAGAGTCGAGCAGACCAGACAATTGGACGGTAGAGGGTGGAGGTTGGTGATTGGTGAGATGCGACGGTCAAACAAAAAGGTTGGCTACTCAGATAGTTAACGTTGGTGGTTGGAGGTCTAACAGTGAGGTGTGACGGTCGTGGGTGGAGGTGCGACGATGGTGGGTGGAGGCGCGAGGGTGAGAGGGTCAAAGAAAATTCTTGGACAGTGAGATAGTGACCGACAGTGGGTGGAGGTAAGGTGTGATTGTGGTGGGTAGACGTGCGACGGTGAAGGGCGACGACGAGGACTTTAGATAGTGGGTTGGGATTCCTAGAGTGAGAATGAGGGAAAAAAGTTGGGAATAGAGAGAGAGAGAGTGACCATCACACACAAAGGGTGGGTCAGTTGTAATTGGCTTGAGTAGTAAAGGTATTCTTGTCCAAAAAAGGTCACGTTGGAAAGATTTAAAAAAAAAAAAAGGTCATTTCTCAAATGGGTCATCACAAAAAGGTTATTTTTCAACTAAACGCAAAAAAAAAAAAAAAATACATAAGTTATTTCAATATAAATTAAAGTTTTGTATTTAGAATTCTTTTGTGACAAAGAGAAAAAAGGATTCATTAAAATAATAAGGAAGTCATAGAGAACTTAGTAAATTGGATAGGGTCTTTAGACCCCGATTCATACCCATAAGGATGTGGTTCGAGTACTAACCCTAACCGCTTTTTAAAAGACCCTTAAAAGAACCGAATATAAAAATTCCCTCATATTTGTGGGTAGGATATGAGTCTATTTGCATGTCTCTATTAGACTCGTAAAACACCCATTGTTTATATACCCCTGCCCATTTCCTTTTTTTTTTTTTTAAAAAAAAAAAAACCCTAATTTCTCAACTCTCTTAGCTCTCTTGACTATCTCTCTCTCCAAATTCGTCGTTGCCATTCCTCTGCTTGACTATGCCTCTCTCTCTCCATCATCACCATGTTATCACCGACCACCAGTGCACCTCTATCTCTCTCTCTCTCCTTCACGAACTTATAAAACTGAGGTCTATTTTCAAAAAATTCGAGGCCTTTTAAAGTGTTCTAGGTCTTTCGCATCTGGGTTTTGCTTCAATTCATCTATGCCTCCCAAGTCCTTTATAGCTTGTTTTTTCGCACTGGGGTTATGTGTCTTTCGCATCTTCTATGATATATTATCTGAGTTATTTTTATGTTATTGATGTTTGCCTTATTATTTTGTCTGGCATAATCTAGGTGTTAGGGAAACAATGACAAACAATGAGAAAGAGGAGAGAAATAATCTGGGTTTCAATATTGATGTTTGGGTGATGTGCAGTTAATTTTAATCTGGGTGTTAGAGAAACAATAAGAAAGAGGAAAGGAAGGGAATATATAGGGTGGTTGTGTATTGTTGAATTTGTTGAGTTGCAGTTGTTTATTGTAGCATTCGGTGTACTTTTCTAAAGCAGTCAACTTTCTTGATTTTGGTTTTTGATTTTTTTTTTTTGTACCTGCAGTTATCTACTTTGTTCAAATATTTCAATTCCATTGCTCTCATCCCACATGAGTTTTTCTAGTATTTAAAGGGATCATGTCTGTAGTATGATGTTCCTGTGTTCAATTTCAAACAATATAATGAATTATTGATGCTAACTACCTGTAACTCATTGGGACAAGGTTGTCTACATAGCTCAATAAGATGGTATAAGTAGCACTGTGGTTAACTGAAAATAAATATTAGAAATAAACAGAATTGTTGGAACTAGTTAGAAGTTGGTGATCAAAGACCAAAGTTTTTTGAGATTTGAATTAATTATCTTTTGAGGGTTAACAACTTAAGTGTATATCTTTATATTATATTTCCTTTGTTGGTTCATATGATACTTAATTCTTGGGATTAAGTGGTATATTGTTTGACTAAAATTTTTGCTCTTTTTGTTTCCGTGCATGTATGAGGAACCATGGTCATGGTCGTATCTCTGTTGTCTAAGTTCAGTTAGTTTACATAAGTTTTAATTGTGTTTATTAACTTAGTATAATATTTAATGTAAGGCTTGCCTATCGTAATTTGATTTTGTATCAATATTTTCATAGTGTTATTGTGGGATATACGCTGAGAACACATTGCTTTAACTATAATCTAAGTATACTACCATTATTTAATGCTAAATGGATGAATAGTATATAGGTGGAAACCAGCAACTTTGACTTACCTACATCTGGTGGCAGTAGTTGAACCTCTGGTATAACAACGCACGTACTTTCATCAAAACAAAATATTTTTATTTTGTTATATTTTTTATTATTAATTGAATTGTTTAAATCTATTAATAGGTAGTCAAATAATATGACTAGTTGTGGAGAAAGTCAAATGAATACTTTGACTGGGGATAATCACATTAAGAATGTTGAGTCTTGTGTTCTGAAAGTAACCAAACGGAAACGAGAAACATCATTCGTTTGGACTCATATGACTACTTATTGAATGCTAGTCAGGGGTCAGGAATAAGTGGTTTAAGAAAACATATCCAAAAATATCTTAATGAGCATCTAGCTGTCATCGAGGAAACAACTACTTTGTTTGATCAAAGTGTTGGTAGGGAGAAAATAGCTAAGATGGTTATCATGCATGAGATTCCTTTACGATTTGTAGAATACACAGGATTTCAAGAAATGATGAGTTATTACCATCTTGTGTTTGAAACAATAAGTAGTTATAAATTTAATTATATTATGCATATTATTTATAATCATCAATTTAATTTTTAATTTTTCACTTAGTTAATTCTATTAGGTGGTGTTTCGGATAAAGAAATATATCATAAACAAGATGAAGAGGAGCCATCATCATCTTGATTTTATTTTTATATTTATATTTACATTTTTTTTTTTGGTTATTTCGGAATGTGAAGTAAGGATAAATTTTAACTTTTAATGTTATTTTTTGTTTTATCTTGAGTATAACATGTTTTTTGTAAAATCTTCTAAGAATGAGTATGGAATGAATTATATGATGTGAAATTAGTTTATTTGATTTAGTGAAAAAAGTGATTTTTTATTTTTCATTATTTTTTAAAATTAGGTTGGAATTTTCGACCCAATGAATTAAATTTTTGAGAAAATTTTGATTTTTTTTTTTTTTTTTTTGGACCTGGTCAATTTAGATCTCATCTTGTCATATTCTGGTCTAGTGACCCACCAAATGTACGGGTCGAGTCTGGAACCAAACCCTCAGATTAATTTGACGGTATAGGTAGAGTTTGGAAACTTAAAAAAGGAAAAAAAAAAAAAGGGTCCGATATAGGTCTGGGCTTGGTACGGGTCCAGACTCGCATTTTGCCATCCTTTGTCGCTCAGTTAGTGCATCAGATTAAAGTAAATACGTCAACCAATTGGGACAATAACCATCCCAAACTATAGAATTCAAATGATTAACTACCCACTTTGCCACACCATGAGTAGTAGAATTGACTAGATTGGGAACATATTGCAATGTGCATACATAAAATCTATTGAGAGTTGACTTGATATCATGAATTATGTTATCAATGTCTTCTTTTACAGTCAGCAAGCCATTACACATACAGACAATATTGAGAGCATCTAATTCCACAATAACATTTACTAGTCCTTTGCTTTCCAAAAAAGAAAGACCTTTGAGAATAGCGTATGCTTCTGCAATTTCAAGAGAAAGTTTGCAATTTATGCCAAACCTTGAAGTTGATAAATACTCCACTTTGTCATTTCTTGCCACAACACCCATGCCTACCCTTTTCCAGCTGATATCAATAGCAGCATCTGCATTCATCTTCAACAAAGGGGAGATAGGGGCAGTCCATTCATTTTGTCACTGAACTTGGTGTGATGCTAGAATAGAAACGAACTTTGGTAAATTTCTGCAAACTTCATTAGCCTTTTCCCATATATCAAAAGCCTTGCCTCACACATTACCCCTTATTAAACAATTTCTACTCCATTGAATTAACCAGGACATAATAAGGAACATACTTACCTCCTTTTTATTTATGATAACAGAGAGATGGTTAATCTTATGAAAGAAATCATCATATTTACTTGATCTCTTATTGTTAAAGTCTATTGTGGGTATTTTTGGGACTACATAAGCTGGTAAAAGCCTAAGAAACTGATCTAATGGATTGACTTGGTAGACAAAGGCCCAGTTCGCTAACATCCAGCCTGCAAGAACGAGCTCTCAAATCGCTATTTCATTTCTCAAGTTGCTAGTCAACTATGGTTAAGGTTTCCTTCTCCTCAACTTTAGGTTGCCCAAAGCGATGTTCAGCTCGTAGATCAAAGTGTTTATTAAGGGAATTTTTCTAAAAAGACAACAGTCTAAATTGAGGAAGAGTTAACTACCAGAATTGGAAATAAATTAAAACTCCTATGTCAGTGGAATCTATTTCTAATATTGTGGATGTTGGTTTTGAAAGTGTAATTAATATGAAATCCTTTCTTATTTTATTTGTACTCAAATTGTAATACCTCACACTATAAATAAGGGTCGAAAATTCATTGTAGTAACATGAATAAAAAACAAAAAACAAAAACAAGTAATAAGATACTGTGACTCTACTAAAATAACCAGAGAACATAGTCATGGAAGTAGACATCTTTTTAGGCCGAACCACATAAAATTCCTTTTGCATTCATTGTTCTTCCTCTTCTCTTTCTCTTGTTTTTTGCTTATGTTTTGCCTAATTTACAGTATTGAGTCAAGAACTTGGATCGATTGGATTTAGACGTCAACACTTTAGTGCTAGAAGAAGAGCCCAGATTGCAATTTTTGGAATATTCAACTGCTTTGGCAAGAGGAAGAACCACCAGAAGTTCTGATGTAGCACTGATCAACCAGAAAGGCAGATGGATCAGTAGCAATGTGATGTCCAGCCGATGGAGGATGCAACCATGCCTATGGCAAGCGCATCTCATGTCCCCACAATCAGCGCTACTATAAGTATGCCTCCATTAGCCCATTGCCAACCAACATCGATGGTCCATATAGCTGAGAGGCTATAGGTATGACACCAGCAATAGTAGACATTAGAAAATACAGTGCAATAAGTTGCACATGCAGTCAAGGCGCTAGCACAAGCCCAAATGCAAAACGCTCCTAGATCTGAGGCTGTTGCTCCAAGAGAAGTTTACCAGCAGTAACGAGAGGGAGTGCCAGCACCTGAAAGACCCTTCAGAGAGGTGTCGTGACCTACTAGTTCAGCTCGTTCCTCCAACTCACATTCGAGAGCTAGAGGTCGCCAAGGTCATGAACAGGAGAAAGTTCTGCGTCCTACAAGCTTAAGACTAAGGGTAAGCCAGGATAGGAGCCGTCACGTGAAGGTCGGTCGCGATCGAGTTAGGGCAGTATCTCGATGTGAAGAGGATAAAGTACATAATTAGCGACGCGTGGAGTCATACCAAGCTGGTGGCTCGCGAAGGGATAGCCGGGGATACATGCCAAACCATTGATCTCTATGCCACAAGCATGGGAAAGGACAAAGGCCTTAGGATCCAAGGATAGAGGAGCTCCTTTAAAAGGTTCAGTAACTCAAAGCACACCCTGGTACCCCGAACCAACATGATTAATATAAGGAGAGAATCCATTTCACCAGGGAGATCGAGATGCAGCCTCTCCTTCCCTAATTCAAGGTCCCCAATATTTCTCAATACAATGGAGATAACAACCCTTATGATCACTTGAATGTGTTTAATGTTTAAATGGATCTCTAGACAGAAAATTTGTTGGTCAAGTACCGAGTTTTCCTAGCCATCTTAGGAGACGTTTCATGGACTTAGTCCACGAGTCTTCCAGCTCGCAGCATAGATAGTTGAGAGGAATGTCAATGAAAATTCATTAGCCAATACAGAGTTCTGAAGAGGCAGTTCGCGCATCCTATCACCTTGCCATGATCTTCCAGTGACAAAATGAATTGCTGAAAGATTACATTTCGAAGTTCAGATGCAAAGTCACTAATGTGGAGAGCCCTTCAGCCGAAAACATCCTAACAGTGATCTCAGCTGGACTTCATAAGAATAGGAAGCTACATGAGAGCATCTATAAATCTTCAGTGAGAGACATAAGCGAGTTCTATGAGTGAGCTACTAAAAAGATTAAATGGAAAAAGACCTTCGACCCTAAACAATTTAACTTGAAGGGTGAAGCAGGTAGTTCTAACCAACCAAAGAGAAAAAAAAATTGTGGGAACAGAAGTAAAGGTTGGAATAACGACTTTAACAATCAAGTCGCAAAAAAGGTTAGAGATAAGCCCAAAAATGAATGACCTCAGTGTCATGGTCATCATGATAGCTACAACATCCTGTCAGGTACATAGGATAGAATCTTTGCAATAAAGGGGAACAAGGAGGACTTCGAGAAGCCCCATTTTATGAGGACTCTCGTTAACCTCAGGGACAAAAACAAGTTTTATGCCTACCATAATGAGGTCAGACATAATACTTTTGAATGCTGAGCATTAAAAGACATCATTGAGGATCTAATTAAGAGAGATCGCTTGAAAGACTATACGGTGCGACCAGTGAACCCGTGACCTCAACAACCACTACAATCAGCATAGTAGCAGTCCTGGTAAGCTTCCGAATAAGAATATAAACTCGCGGTAAAAACCATCTTCACCATACATGGTGACCCTCATATCGTAGGTATATCAATAGGTCACATGAATGTTACATACGGAAAGTGAATCATGTCCTGCTCATAGGTCATAATGGACTGGAAAGACTTACAAAGAAGGTAAGAATAGCCTCGAATGACATTGTTTTCACTAAGAAGGATGTCAGAGGTGTTCCACAATGATGCACTCATCATTGAAGCAAAGATTAGCAACACTGAGATACGATGGATCATGATTGATACAGAGAGCTCGGTGAATATCATGTATAGAAGGTGCTTCGACTAGATGAGATTGGGGCCAGAATAGCTAAGGCCTTCCCCATAACCTCTTTACGACTTCATCGGAGACACAATCACTCCAGTAGGCCAGATTAGACTCCCACTTACACTTGGAGATTCAGATCGTCAAGCCACTATACTAGTAGACTTTCTAATAATCGATTGCCCTTAAGTATACAATATTGTTCTGGGGATGTGGTCACCTCCACCAAGATCCTTACAGTTAAATTTTCAATCTCATAGGTTGTGTGTGAGGTGGGTAGCACTTGGCTCGATACTGCTACAAAGATGCAGTCAAGATGGGAGTTAGAGGAAAGAAAGTAAATGTGGTTTCGGGGGGTAAGTCATAAGTTATGAGTGAGAAAGGGGTAAGTCATGACTTCGACCCATGCGAGGTGGACGCGGACAGAGTAGTTGGGCCTGTAGAAGAGCTCAAGAATGTCCAAGTCAGTGAGGTGGACGTTGAAGAATGCCTAAAACTAGGACGAGATTTAACTCCAGAAGCGAGATCCTAGCTCGCTGAGTTCCTCAAAGCAAACTTAGACATTTTTGCTTGGAACCACGAGGATATGGTGGAAATAGATTCTAAGGTTATTTCATATAAACTAAACATTGACCCCCACCACAAACCAATTTGCCAAAAGAGGAAGCCAATGAAGATGGAATGCTATACCGCTTTAAAGGAGGAGCTAGATAAGTTGTTAGCTAACAAATTCATCTGCGAAGCCTATTACCCAACTTGGATCGCTAATCTTATGCTCATGAAGAAAAGGAATGGGAAGTGGAGAACTTGTATCGACTTCACAGACTTAAATAAGGCGTGCCCAAAAGACAACTTCCACCTACCTAGGATTGACCAGCTTATGGATGCAACAACTAGTCACGAGCTCCTAAGCTTCATGAATGCTTACTCGGGCTATAACCATATACCTATAAGCCCAAAGGATGAAGAACACACCTTGTTCATTATAGATCGCGACCTGTGTTGCTACAAAGTGATGCCCTTTGGACTGAAGAATGTAGGGGCCACTTATCAACACCTAGTGAATATGATGTTTGAGGAACAAATTAAGAAGACAATAGAGATATACGTGGATAACATGTTGGTAAAGTCCAAGCAGGTGGCTGACCATGTGCATGACCTGGAGGAGATGTTCCAAACACTGAAGATCTACTAGATGAAGCTAAACTCACTCAAGTGCGTATTCGGGGTGGCATCTGAAAAATTCCTTAGCTTTATGGTAAACAATAGAGGGACTGAAGCTAATCCCAAAAAGATTAAAGCACTAATTGACATGATGTCCCCTACTCAAGGTCAAGGATGTGCAAAGCCTCAATGGCCAGATTGTAACTTCAAGCAAATTCATCTCGAATGCTACAGATAAATACATTCCCTTTTTTGATGTATTGAAGAAGGCGAAAAACTTTGAATGGACCGAGTAATATGAGGTGGCATTTCAGCAGCTAAAGTACTACATAGGTCGAGCTCCACTCCTATCCAAGCCAAAAGAAGGAGAGAAGCTCATCTTATAACTGGGGGCATCTCAACATGTTTTGAGTGCAGCTTTTGTGCGAGAAGAGGAAATGACGCAACTTCTCGTGTACTATATGAGTAATAGACTGCTTGTTGCAGAAACCAGATACTCATGGATGGAGAAACTTGCCTATTGCCTAATAGTTACATCGAGAAAGCTAGGCCTATATTTCCAAGTCCACAAAATTGAAGTCCTCACTCAATATCCACTGAAACAAGTCCTTCAAAAGTTGGACAATTTAAGCTGATTACTTAAGTGGACGGTAGAGTTGGTACAGTTCGACATTGAGTTTAAGTCGAGATCGGTAATCAAGGCCCAGGCTCTAGCAGACTTCATCACAGAATTCACGAGGTCTGCGAAAAAGGGGCCTGAATCTTTTGAAAGCCCAACTTGAGAGCTATATATAGATGGATCATCCAGTGAACAGAAAGCTAGAGCTAGGGTTCTACTAATCAGTCCCGAAGGACATAAAATTCACTGTGCATTAAGGTTTGGTTTTCAGGCCATCAACAACGAAGTTGAGTATGAGGCACTGCTCATAGGATTGTGCTTGGCTAAAGAGATACGAGCTAAGCAACTAAGAATTTTAAGTGACTCTCAGCTCGTGGTCTACCACATATAAAGAGAATTTCAGACCAGAGGGTCAAAGATGGTCGTGTACCTTCAGAAGATTCAAGAGTCGCTAGGCATTTTCCAAAACTTTGAAGTGAACGAGATCCCGTAAGCTCAAAACTCGTATGCAGATACACTAGCTCGCTTAGTAACTACTTGAGATGCAGACTTTCTTAAAGCTATCCTAGTAAAGTTCTTGCCAGTCTCAAGCACAAAAGAGAGGGATTCCATGATGGCCATAGTTGTCCAACCAAACTCATGGATGGGCCCAATCTTGAACTATTTGCAGGATGGGAAGCTGTCGAGTGACAAACTAGAGACACATCACCTACAAGCTAGAGCAGCTCGGTATTGTATCTACGATGATATGCTATACAAGAAAGGATTCTCACTTCCACTCTTGAGATGCATCGATGGCCAGGACTGCGAGACTGTATTAAAACAGATAGATGCTGGCCACTATAGGAATCATGTTATGAGGCTATCTTTAGTTCAAAAAGCACTCCGATAAGGATTTTACTAGCCCATCATGAAGTAAGACGCCATTAACTTAGTCAAGAGATGCGATAAGTGCAAAAAGTTTGCCAAGATTCTGTAAGCTCTACCAGCTTATCTCCAACAAATGGTGAGCCCATGACTTTTTACAATTTGAGAGATGGACCTAATTGGCCCTCTACCAATAGCTCATGGAAGGTGCAAGCATGCTATGCTCGTAGTGGACTACTTTACTAAGTGGGCAGAAGCCAAAGAGCTAATAGAGATCCCTATTATACAGATAGAAAAGTTTGTGTAGAGTAATATTATTTACAGGTTCAGGGTCCCTCAACAGATGATAACAGATAATGGGATTCACTTCAACAATGATCAATTCATTAAGTTCTGCAATGACCTGAAGATCGTCAAGAACTTCTCAACCGTAGACCATTCATAGGCCAATGGTCAAGTTGAGACTGTGAACAAAATAATAAAGTAGATCTTGAAAATAAAGCTAGAAGCTAAGAAAGAAGTATAAGTGGATGAGCTACAAAAGGTACTATGAGCTTACAAAACCACAGCTCGCAGCATTACTAGTGAACTTCCTTCTCTATGGTATATGGATCTGAGGCCATGATCTCGACAAAGTTAGAAGTGACTTCGCAGCATAAAACGACCTTCAGTCCAAAGAATAACGATCAGCTACTTGTTGCAGACCTCAACCTCGTCGAAGAGGTAAGAGAAACAACGCATTTGAAAGTAGCTATTTATCAGCAAAGGGTCATAAGGTACTACAACAGAAAGGCCCAAGTTCGATGCTACAATGCTGGTAATCTTGTACTGCGCCTTGTTCTACCTGAAGCACGTAAGGCCAGTGACGAGTCTTAGGTCTGAACTGGGAAGGCCCCTATATTATCAAAAGAAACTTGGAAAATGGAGCATATCATTTCACTAATATGGATGGAGCTAAGGTCTCTTGAGCTTGGAATACTGAGCATCTTCGTCATACTTTTGGTAACTTTTTAAGTGCATATATTTAATTTATAATTCAATTTTCGAAAATCAATAAAAGCTCCAAACTTCTCATACTACTTTACTTTGAATAATTGCTCTATTGATTTCTTTATTAAGTACTATGTATAAAAGTGAAAGCGACCTTTCCACCAAGTTTCTCTTTGGCAAAATTTTATAAGTCATGCTAAATGATGCTAATAGGTTCTGACCTACTAGCTCCACCTTACGCTATGACAGTCGAGGTTTTAACTTGCTACATAGCTCGACAAAGTTTCGTTATGAGAGCCAAAGTTTCAACCCGCTGCATAGCTCGATAAAATTTTGCTATGATAGGCAAGGTTCCAACCCCCTACATAGCTCGACAAAGTTTCGCTATGACAGTCGAGGGTGCATAGCTCAACAAAATTTTGCTATGATAATCGAGGTTCTGACCCGCTACATAGCTCAACAAAATTTCACTATGGTAGCCGAGGTTCTAATCTCCCAAGCCCTCACCAAGTTCTATTTTCATTTATTTATACATTGATTATCTAACTTTTCGGTTCGCAGGAAATTGAAAGACTTAAAAAGAAGGAAAATGAAACAAAAACGAGACAGCATTGAAATAAAACAAATTCATTCAAAATAGACATCGTAACGAGATGAATCCATTACAAATGACCTCGCAAAAGCGAGGTCAATATAATACAAAAGAAAACAAAAGAGGGGTATAACATGGTATGCAACCTATTATGAGCCCTGGCGTAGGGGGGCTACATCTAAAGGCACCACGACTTGAGCTGTCTCACCTTGGAAGGTCTCATCTAGGAGCTCGATATTATGAGGAGTTGCTTTTGGAATAGTTGAGGATTGGGCGACCTACTCCTTATACTCCTCCACCTCTACGACTACCTCTTTACCAAAGAACTAGAAGTTTAGTTCGGGATGAACTTCCTATAAAGTGTAGAAGAAATTTCTAGAGGTTTATGATTCTATCTTCTCTCTAGCTTTAGTGACCCACACCTCGGCTTCCTTCTTAACTTTGGTGACCTCCTCTTTAGCAAGAGTGATCTCCTTCTTAGCCTTCTCCATGGCCTTCTTTGGATCACTTTTTGTCTTGTTTAACTCATCTTCACTTTTGAGGAGCTTAATGGTGAAGTGTGACCTCGTAGCTGCATGAGCATTTTCTTCGCGAGTAAGAGCGACCTCAACTCCTTTCCTAGCCTCCTTGACATTCTTTAGCTCGGTTAGAAGGAGTTGCTCTGAGTTCTTTGTTGTCTCACTCCCTACAGTCATGAACGAGAGTTCATCCTTTAACTTTTTCTTCTCGCTCTTGAACTCCTTTTTATCCTCAAAATCGTAGACCTTTTGTATCTGTTTCATCACCCCCATAGCAGTCTGAAATGCAGCAAGTTAGTATTTAAACCAAGCAACAAAATAAGAAAGGCAAAGGTATTGTAGATTACCAGTAGTCCGTGGCGAGTTATATAACAAGACAAAGTGTCACCTCTTAAGCCCTCTTTGTCTAGGTTTATGAACAAGTTGTCGAGGACGGCGTCGAAGTATATCCCTCTTGGATCGTCTTCAGGCTATGCCCTGGCCTATGGCTCAAACCTTTTTTTTGCGACCTCGGGCTGTTTACCATTATCTGCTTATCATCATTTGGCCGGAGGAGGATTGAGCACTGACTTTCTATTGGCTCTACTACTTGGAGCAACTTGAACCTCACGAGTAGGAGCTCTCTCCTCCTCATGTTGAACTTTAACTACCTCTGGTTGTAAGGTGGGGACCTGGCCTTATGGAGGACCTAAACCTGATGCCGAAGTGGTCGTTTCAACAAATGCAACAACTGAAGGAGTTGCAGACTGGACAGGTCCTGTTGAAGAGGCCTTGTGGAGGGCGACCTTTACCATCTCTAGGGTTGCTTGAGGGATTAGAAGTGATTCTGGAGCTACTTGAGAGATAAGAACTGATTTTACTTCACCAGTAGCATCGAAACCGAAGGTGAGCTCGAAATCACCTTGAATTCTGATGTCCCTTCTATTGTCAATAAGCTCGTTGTCCATAGAAGGAGCTAACTGGTGGACCTTGATAAGCTCGTCATCGAACATGTAACTGGTTCTTCTTTCATGCAAAACCGCAAGCATCTTGAGAATTTTGATCTCCTCCCTAATGAGGGCTGCTCTATCTCCTATCAAGTCTGCAAGGTAAAAGAATTAAAAAGAAGAGGTTAAAAAATATATATTGTAGCTCACAAAAGTTAGCCCTATCTATTTACCTAGACTAGGGATGAAAGCGAAATTGTGGAGCTATCTAAGGGAAGGGCAAGAAATTTAAAACCAACTTGTCTTATAATCACCTATGTTGGATTTGCCCTTCACATCGCCCTGAGGCAAGAGATTCTTGAAGTCTATTTTTTGAGTTGCGAGATAGTAAATCTTATTTCGCATTCCCCCTTTTAAGCCACTTATACTTTTGGTATTAAAGAGGTAGCAGCAGATTCTTAGGTTAGGAGGTGGAAGACCGTTCCTTTTGAAGATTAAGGCCAAGGACGTGAGCTGAGAGTAGGAGTTAGGGGTTAGTTGAAAAGGGCTAAGTTCTAACATATTAAGGAGATTGATGAGATAGGTAGGAACTGGAAATCTAAGTCGTGCTTAAGATGATAGGTACTGATGGCAACGAACCCTCTAGAAGGATAGGCTGCATGGTCATTAGAAGAAGGTAACATGACACGACAACCTTTAGGAAGATGATACTGTAAAGCAATTCCCCTCAACTCCTCATACTTTATCTTTGAGACACAGTGTATAAAAACCTCATGAGCTCACCATTCCTCAGCAGTTTGACAGATTGTAATGGGGTTAGCTCGGGCTACGAACTCCTCAATGACCTCACCACTCAATGAAGTCGCTTCTTCAATAATGCGAGCTTCCCCCGCATCAAGCTCTTTCGAGCTGGAAGAGTCATCATCTCCTATTCTGTATGATCAGCGTCTATGACCTGAATGCATCTACACATAGAATGGAGCAGTTAGGTCATTACATACATACTATGGCTAAAAATCTAAGTTCCCTATTCTCTAACAAAGGGCTTCCTAATCTACAGGTCACAAACGCCATATAGATCACTAAAGACATAGGGTGCTCGACCTATGAGCTAATGACTTATGAGTTAATAACCTACAAACATCTCATCCTATAGCTCTCGTATAAAGTGTCACAAACAATAAACAGTTCACAAAGAGCCAACCAACAAGATCAAATAAAAAAGAAATGAAAAATCGCAAACATGCAATATCAAGAACACAAAACATTCAAGTCAACATCAGATTCAAAAAAAATACAATACAACGTACACAAAAAATGGAAAAAAAAATCAAGAGTTAGTTATGAAGACTTACTGTAAACGTAGTAAAGCTCAACCACCTAAGAAGGAAAACGTTGATCTTCTTCAAGGTGTACTGTCACAAGGATGTAGAACTAGAGAAAATTTGAGGCTCGGTGACTTAAGTTTCAAAATGACAGAGTAAAAAGGAAAAGGATGGGCATCTGCTTTATATAGGCGCAAGACCCTAACCATTAGATTTGAGGGCTAAGTAACCACCTTAAATCTAACGGTGCATCGCGAGTTCCGGAACTTGTCATCATGAGCTATTAGTTGAGAAATGTGCACATTAAATATGCATAAAATAAGACGTGCAAGTGGTACAGTTACTCGAAGAGTTGCCACAAGTCATGTGATGGGACAAAATTTGAAAAAAGGCATCACGACAAATCATGACACATCAACTTTTACCCGCGGCTTGAGCTCCCAGTTTGAAGATCGCATTGAAAGCTGAGGAGCCGATGTTATGGGTATTTTTGGGATTGCATAAGTGGGCTAGTAAAAGCCCAAGGAATTGATTTAATTAATTGACCCAGTAGACGAAGGCCCAGTTTGCCAACATTCAGCTCGTAGGAATGAGCTCTCATATCGCTATTTCATTTCTTAGGTTACTAGTCAACTAAGGTCAAGGTTACCTTCTCCTCAACTCTAGGTCACCCAAAGCAACTTCCAGCTCGCAGATCGAAGTATTCATTAAGGGAATTTTTCTAGAAAAACAACAGCCTAAATTGAGAAAGAATCAACTACCAGAATTGGAAATAAATTCAAACTCCTATGTTGGTGGAATCTATCCCTAATATGGTAGACATCGGTTTTTGAAGTGTAATTAATGTGCAATTCTTTCCTATTTTACTTGAACTCAAATTATAATACCCCACACTAGAAATAAGGGTCGAAAATTCATTATAGCAACATGAAAAAAAAAAAAAAAAAAACAAGCAATAAAATACTGTGACTCTGTTAAAATAATCAGAGAACACAATTGTGGACGTAGGCATCTTTTTTAGCCGAACCACGTAAAAACCCATTTGCATTCATTTTTCTTCCTCTTCTCTTTCTCTTATTTTTTGCTTCTATTTTGCCTAATTTACAGTATTGGGTCAAAAACTTGGGTCGACCAAATTTAGACATCGACAAAGTCAAAATTCTCTCTCCAAACCTTCCTTGCTTTTGCATAGGTAACTAAAACATGGTCTACTGTCTCAACAACACAATTACACAATAAACATTGACCAAAGTCTGAAATGTCGCTTTTTTCAAGCATTTTCCTTGTAGGAAGAATCTCTTTACATGCTTTCCAACTGAAAATCCGTATCTTACTTGGAAGGTTCAAGTTCCACAAGAGTTTCCAAAGAGGAGACGGGTCCTGAGAACAATGTGTTACCATTGAATGATATTGTAAGGCTAGTCGGTATGCACTCTTAACCAAGTAAAATCCCTTTTTGTCAAACTGCCAATGGACTTCATCATCTCTCTTATTTTTTTCTTTGAGGAATTGAAAGAATTAAATCAACTTCTTCAAGAAAGAAGTTGCTTCTAATTAATCCTACATTCCAGCTTCCACCGAATGTCATCAAATCAAAAACTATGAAGCTCTCATGGGGCAAGTGAGGAGATAAAACTCTTGTAAATGTATCCCTTGGTATCCAAGGGTCATTATAGGCCAAAATTCCATTGCCATCCCCTACTCTCCATCTAACTCTTTTAACCAATATTTCACAACCCCACAATATACTTCTCCAAACTGCAGAGGAGGAGGCACCATGTGAACACTTCAGAAAAGAAGTAGTGGGAAAATATCTTACTTTTAAAATCATAGCCATGAGCGAGTGGGGAAAAAGAAGGATTCTCTACCCTTGCTTCGCAATCATAACTTGGTTAAAAGCCATCATATCAACAAAACCCATCCCACCATCATATTTTTGAATACACATTTTCTGCCATGATATCCAATGCGCTTTCTGTTTACTGTTGAATAAAACTCTCACTCAATCTCACTTTTAACAGTAGGGACACAAAAATAGAGAGCAAATAGAACTTTTATTGAATTAAAATTACTTCTCCCACTCTACCAAAAGACTAACACATAGCTACTTAAATAGAAACTTTTCAATGAGAACATGGGACACATTCATAAATCTAATCTTAACAACTTGCCAAGGATATCTAAACTAAACATGACAGCTGTCATTGCATTACCACTAAAAAATAGCAACTGAATTTGAGTGGAACACTTGGTGCCAAAAGATCAAGTCTTGAATTATTCCAACATTTACCACCAATGGAACCCTACCAAATATTTGCACACATTTGTTGAATTTCTGAACATAAACTCAAAGGAAGCTTGAAATAACTCATCACAAAGGTTGGGATGGCTTGCGCGGTTGCTTTGATCAGAACCTCTATTCCATCACAAGAAAATGGATTCTGTTTCTAGCTTTGAAGTTTTTGTCATACTCTATCTTTTATGAACTCAAAAACGTTTCTTTTATTCTTTCCAACCATAGAAGGAAGCCCCAGATATTTTTTATGACAACAGACTGTTTTCATATCAAACATCCCTTTGATTACCTCTTTAACAGCAAGGGGAGTATTTGACCTAAAAGCTAGAACCAATTTTTGAAAGTTAATCATCTGACGTGAGAGAGTTTCATACCTTAATAAAATATTCTTGAGTGTTTCACATTCTTCCTTTTTCACCTTTATAAAAACCAAGCTATCATCTACAGAGAAGAGATGTGAAATGGTATGAGCACTTCTTGCCACCCGTAACCCATGTATAGAACCCATTGCCTTAGCTTGAGTCAACATTACTGATAAACCTTTTGCATAAATTAGAAAAAGATAGGGAGAAAGAGGTCATCCCTGTCACAACCCTCTAATTGGTTTGACAAAGCCTTTTGGCTCACCATTAATTAGGAAACTATTGGAAGTCAATTCCACACAATTCATTATCTTGGTAATCTAGGATTGATCGAAACCTAGGCAAAGCATCATACCCCTTAGATAATTCCAATTCACTCTATCATATGCTTTACTCATGTCAAGTTTGAGTGTCGTATGACCATTAACACCGGTTCTTTTATTTCTCAACATATGTAGACTTTCAAAACCCAGTACCATATTGTCCGTTATAAGTCGCCCAGGAACAAAAGCACTTTGGGTAACAGAAATGAGAGTGTCTAGTACAAATTTGAGTCTATTTGCTAGTACTTTAGCAACAATTTTATACAAAGTGTTGCAAAGACTGATAGGTCTATAATCTGCTACTTTAACTGGTGTTTTTATCTTTGGAATAAGAACCACCATGGTTGAACCAAGGTCACTCGTCTCTGCCCCTTTATTTAAAATCTCTAATACTGCCTCTATTACATTTTGACCCACTATGTCCCAGTATTATTGAAAAAACAATGCAAGTAATCCATTTGGACCCGATGCTTTAAGAGCAGACATTTGTTTCAAACCAGAAACCACCTTATTTATGAAAAACCTTTCCCATTCTGACACAAAGACTTGAAGAGTTTAGTCTAAAATATCCCACTATCTCCCTCTCAATATCATCTCCATTTTCAATCACACTCCATCTTTTGTGATCAACCCAGAGGTCCTGCCTTCTTTGAGTTGCTTTAGAGTGGAAATACCTAGTATTCCTATCACCTGCTTTCAACCAAAGAGTTCTAGATCTTTGTCTCCTGCTTTCACTAGCCGTGATCAAGTCTAGTTTCTAAAAGAAAAACTAGTTAGGAATTTTCTTTGCAGATTAACGTCCACAAAATCCTAAATGTTCAAGGGTTCCCCAACCCTCGAACATTCCAACTTAGGATACTCATTGGCATTAGTGAGGCTGGTGACCGGCCTCCATCGTTTCATTTTTATATGACACACTTTTTCCTTTCTTCATCTTCTGTTCGTCTCTCATATTTGCCTTAATCAGCCCCTTACCAAAAGTATCACATTTGGCATTTTAACCATCAATAATTTGTTTTCCTCTAGCCACCCTCTTCCATTTTGTCTTTCTTGGCTTGTGCACATCACTCTGCACTTCCATTCGATCATCTTTCTTGGTAGACAAGAAAGTTGCTGCAGGGTCATTGATCAGTTGTACTTCTATTTTAGTCTGATCCTTCAAAACAGATTCCTATACTGCATTCCTGAGAACAGATTCCTGAAGAACATCATGAGGAGTCACATTGTGCAACTGAACAACGTCCTGGATAGATTCTTGAAAACAGATCCCTTTGCTCATATCTAAAAGTCACTCTGCCAGTTCCTAGTGTAGACATGATTTTTTGAGGAGTTACATTGTACAACTACTTATCTGAGTTAATCTTAGTAGTAGATTGGACCGCATTAATGTCTGTCAATCCTTGCTTTCTAATCTCCTCGCGGATATCCTTCTTTTGATGACAGACATTCTGGCCAACAACTTCAGTGTCATCTTCAATTTCTACCAGACCTTTCCCTTTGTCTGTGGAACTATGACCCTCAACCATCCCTTCCCTGGACATATCTTTTCCCAGAGAGGACACCCACTTAAAGAGTCTACCCCGTCAACCATCCCTTCCCTGGACATATCTTTTCCCAGAGAGGACACCCACTTAAAGAGTCTACCCCAAGTCAGGCTAACAGAATCTACCTACTGACTAGAAAGATCAACACCCTTGAAGTCAGGTTAACATAATCTACCTACTGACTAGAAAGATCAACACCTTAATGTGCATTTCTATTATTATGCCCCTTAATTCCAAACACATTGCCCACTCTCAACCATGATCCGAATTTTAGACTTTTCTCATCGATTATATTAGCAGTGTTCAAAGGGAATTCTCTAAACTGATGGCCCAATATACCACAGAAATAGCAAAAGTTAGGCAGATGTTCGTCCCTTATGGGAATCAAACATTCCTTTTCGGGATCACCCAATGGCCTTCAAACCTCTATAAAGCGGTTAAGAGATATCAATATTTATACGAACACGAAGGAATTTTCCCCAGCAATGGCCATTCAAAATAGCATCAACCTCCAATATTGGCTCAACCAATTTGCCCAAAGAAATGCCCATCTCCTTGTTCATACACGCCAAAGGCAAATTATATGAATGTACGTACCAAGAATGCTATATGACTAAAGCCCACATAAGATATTTTCCCAAACCTTTTTGGCTCCTCCAGTAAGAGATTCTTACCAAAACTCCGTGGACACCCTTCCAGAATTCGTTTTCTATCCCAGCGACAGGTAAAATGAAAGACAAAAATGTTAGAGCATACTAATTCAATATCCACATCTTTTCTGGTCTTCCATATTTTAGGAACGACTGCTTTAACCGTATATCGGTTAACCTCCTTATTTGAAATGATACGACCCACAAGGTTAAGTGCGATTTGTGTCAGACCTTTCATCTATAAGTTAACATCAACCCTTTGCACTGGAACAATTGAACTTTCATCTGCAATCGACGAGTTTTTTATAAATTTTTACAAACTTTTGCTAGTTTTTCTTCATCCATACTAGAAGTATAGAAAGACTATCACCAAATAAACAAAGCACCAAAAGCATAATTCAGTATACTAATGAAATAAGTGAAGGAAAAACGACCCAAAAAAAGGTTGGATCTACATGCACTAGGCATGGCGGCTTCTTCCACCACTCGTCTCCATTGACAGTTATTTTTGGACGTGCAGAGAGAGCGGAAAGTTTTTTTCAAAAAGCAAAAAACTCGACTATTGTTTTTTTTTTTTGGTTTTGTATTTAGAATTGAGACTTAGAAATTTATAAATTATAATAAAGGTATTTGAGATAATTTGAAATTATAAAAACTTCAAATTGAGTTTATTAAAGAAGCCCAAAATTAAAATATTTTTCATAGCGTTTTGTTTTTGTTTTTATTTTTATTTTTTAATATGAAAAAACCTTCCCTAAGGTTAAAGCGAAATAACTAAAAAAATTTAAAAGAGCTTATAATATTAAAATAAGCTATAGGGAGGTCATATTAATTATATTCTAGATCCATTTAATATTAACGTTTTACTTAAGAATAAACGTTCAAGTTAATTATCGGTATAATAATTGATATAAAAATAAATTTATATAAATTATAAATTTTATCTCTATATCAAATATTGATATGGATAATTATTTTTAATATGTATAAATTGTGGTATATATTAATAATATTTAAGAAGATTATAAGTGGCGCGAATATTAGTATCCTATTCACGGCGAGTTCCTAGTTGCCCAAGCGTGATATCGGCTGTCAATTTGTTGCGTTTTAGGTAGAAGTTGGATATCTAAAGTTGTAAATGGATGACGTATTTTTATATCATTACATGTATCAAGTGTTACTTTTATTTTCTTATTAAATCTTAATCATCATTAATTTATATCATTTGAATCATGTTATGGTCATTTAGTAAGGTTATATTATAAGTCATCCATATATATATTGATCAGAAGTTGAAATTATTGACTTTTTATTCGATCTTTAAAGTTTAATTGACCACAACTGATATTTTTAAATTCTGAATTCTTTTTTAAAATCTAGACTTCTTTTAGTTTAATTAAGCAAAATTATCTTACATTAAAAGTAATTTCATTAATTAAATTAATATTACATGTATTCCTTTGAGGCCTTGTAAGTACTATATATATACTATATAGTTACAACTTTGTGGGATATCATCCAACCGTCGTTCTTCTTGTTCTAATTAATCTTCTTTATTATTTTAAGGAAAAAAAGACCTTGATAAGTAGGGAAGAATTTTGAATGCAATAGATACATCATGCATCTTTTGTATATTTTATGTGGTATAATCATAAGGAAAGATTTATGGTGACATGTTGTATATGAGACTCTCATAATGAGTAGAGGTTTTTTTCTCTTAAAAGCCTAAACAATATCTAAGAAAACTTAAATAAAATATTGAGTTATTCTTTAGTTCCCCATGAAATTCAAAACTTTCACAAACTAAATTAAATGCCCCTACATTTGCTTTCCTATCTTTAGTAATAAATAACTGCAACATGCCAGAAGAATTTAAAAATTAAACCACCTAAGCTTTTAATGGAATCTATGGAGGTCACTTGTGCTTTTAAAACACATTGTAGAGTGGAGGTGTGATGACAAATTTCTAGTGAATAAATTGTGTACACGGTACACAAGTAATACGGTAGTGAGTAGAGATAATTCTTATGAGGATTGTCTAAATTACTTATGTTAATTACTAAACCGTTCAAGACTATAGTTTATCCAAATTATCAAAATAATAAATTGTAAAAATTAAATGAAAATAAAATAAAATAAAATAATGAAAACGAATTTATTAAAATAAATCACAACCACGGAGAATTAATTCTAGGGATCACAACTTCACCTAGCTATTTCATAAACCAATTTTTCATATCCAAAAAATATTTTTATCTTGTATTTAATCGGATAATTTTTTTAGATTCACAAGCCTCTTCTGAATGGTCAAGCAAGTATGTCAAGATTAAACATCCAACTTTATTCCTATGTCGATTGGTTAATCTAAACTCATTACAATTTAATCACCCACACACGTTTACACAAAATACATAGGTATGTTCCTATCTTATATGCTCCATGCTGTTCTATTGATTTCAAAATCATAATATTTTTTTTCCAAGTGTATCATGACCACAAGATCTAATTAACTAACGTACCAAATTAGCCAACCGCATTAAGCAACAATAAAATGGAATATGAAAATAAAAGTTAATCAATTTACATTGATAAATTAGTTTGAATTCATGTTAGGCTACATTGTAATCCCTAGACAAATAATTTACTTCATCATTAACTTATTACAAAATAAAACATTCAAGAAATAATCAAACAACAACAATTTAAATAAATAAATTTTAAGATGGACAGAATGTTCTCATTAAATATGCTCCTTCTTCTAGGTTGAAAATTCTTCTATCTCTCTGCTCTTGTTGCACCCGAGCTGTTGGTGATTATTGAGGATTCTTGACTCTAAAAATGTTGATGATTTCTCCTCATCTTATGCTCCAAATGTCTGCACAAACAGCCCCTCCAAAGTCACGTTTAAACCTGCACTTTTAGCTGCCTAAACCTCCCCCAAGATCTCTCCTAAAACCTGCGTTCAAGGGCTGCTCAAGTGCTTCTCCAAGGCTGATATAGACAGCTACGAACTGGTCTAGGGGTTGCTACGAATCTGCAGAAATCTGCAGCCTGTTGCCTTCACAAAACTCCTCCTTTGAATCATGTTCGAAGCCCTCTCTCTGACCCCCTTCTGGTTGTTTTACGTGCGGCTGAAAAAACCACCCGTATGTGTTGAAAAGTTAGCTTTTATAGGCGTCCAATTAAGGTTCCAAGATCTTCTCGCACAAGAGAAACACTCACAACATTTCTCGCCCAAGAGATTTGCTGGACTCAATATGGAAACAAAATAATTCTTTCATGATTTGGCCTATCAACGTGTACATGATCAGCCGTGAGTCACCACTTGTTTGTGCATGGTAGCTTCTCTTGCATCATGTGTAGCTGCCTCTTGTCTTCATGTACTTGTGACAGCTTGCTTTTGAATTGCTTTGTGAATTGCTTCTCCATGTGGCAACTTGTACGTACTGCATTCTTTACACGTTGATTGCATGAGCTGCTTGTTGAAAAGATTTTAATTTAAAACAATAATAAGAATTGCAACTAATTCAGCCCATTAAAAGCATGGTTTTACAATGAAAAATATCATGAATTACTCTTCAACCACTTATATGACTCACCTAAATAAAACGAAGAAAAACATTAAATATTTAACATATTTTACTCAAAAAATCATTACAAAAATTTATATCCATGTATTTTAGTGTCATCAAGGTGGAGGTGGAGGTGCTGCTATCGGTGACTTTTAGTTGGTTATACACTTTTTGTTGGCAAGAAGGGACTCATACAATGATACTAGCTAAACTCTTGACACCCATAAGTTGTTTCACGATTTGCTTTGCAGGCAATAAGCTTTTCAATGTCTGTTCAATATCGTCGGTATCTCCTTGTTTTCACTTCCGATTATTTTCTGAACAATTACCAAATAGGTTATGATTATATTTATAAAATTTTTATGTAGTTTGTAACTTTTGTGAAAATTACTAAATTGGTCTTAACTTTATAAATTGTATCATTTTAATTTCTAGAAATAATTTAAATTAAAAGAATTAAAACTAATAAAATATTAAAAAGGAAAAAAAGAGAGGAAGAAGGGATTGATGGAGCTGATTCTGACGATCTTCTCTTAGTTGGAGGAGATTTGATCTTATCATTTTCTGGAGGAGTTTGACAACCTCTGGGGTCTTGATGGAGGAGATAACAACCTGATCATGATCTCTTTTAGCTGAAGGGATTGCTGATGTCCACCTTCACTGGCAATAGAGGTGATTTTTTATTTTTTAAATATTTTGTTTATACAAATTAAAAAGACTAAAATACAATTTGATTATTAGGTTTAACAATAAAAAAATTATAAGAAAGATAAAACTAGTCAAATTTAAAAATTACTAATCAATTTAATGAAATTTTAAAAATTGGATAATTGTTCGACTAACTTTTGTAGGGCATTCCAAGCTGGAAAGTATTAGTATGTAGTTTACTTCCTCTTAGTTCATCTTTACTGTAATAACTAGAAAAACTGAAAAAATTAAATACATTGGTAAGCATTTTATATGTATATGTAGTTTTGAAAGTCTTTATTTAATTCCAAAATTACTATTCACTGTTGAAGATTAAAGCTTTTCTAAGAGACTCCAGGGCTACTGGTAGCAAAGGAGTTGAAAGTTACAAAATGAAGACAGGTTTTTGCTTTAGTACAAGTTATTGGAACAATGGTTATTATGTTTGTTTAGTTTTAGATATGTGATTGCTTTTGTCTAGTTAGTTTTCAATGGATTATGTTGTATCAATTTATGATAATTTGTATAAGTCATCAAAGTTAGTGGTGTTTGTTGTAATTTCCCATGTCTGCAGGTCTGGTTGTTGTTGTCAGTTATGAACATCCATGCTTAGCTGTTCCAAACTCTTGTTTCTTATATAAACTCCCTTTTAATGAAATGTGAAGAAGACAATTTATTCATAAAAATTTCTTAGAGTTTATTTCTTCATTTTGCTGCTGTATTTTATGTTTTATGGATGTTATGGTCTGAAATTTTAACAATGGTATCAGAGCTTTGTTCTTGTGGGTCTGTGAGGTTTTTTTTTTTTTTTTTTTTCCAGTTCTTAAGTGAAATTATGAGGTTTAAACACTTGAGAGTGAGTGCTAAACACTTGTAAGTGCAAATATGGCTACCAGAAGTAATATTAACTTTGTTGTGCCTCAGTTTTATGGGGAAAACTATCAGATATGGACTGTTAAAATGAAGTCCTATCTGAAAGCATTTGGTTTATGGGAGTATGTTTAGGAAGACAAGCAAGTGCCTCCATTGACAGCTAATCCAACAAGAGCTCAAATGAAGCAGCATGAAAAAGAAAAAATGAAAAGAGATAAGGCAATTACATGCCTGCATTCTGCTTTATCAAATGCAATGTTTACCATCATAATGCATCTTGAAAATGCAAAGCTCGTATGAGATGAACTGAAGGAGAAATTTGAAGGTAGTGAAAGGGTGAAGTCTGTGAGGCTCTTAACTCTCAAAAGAAAGTTTAAAATGCTAAAAATGAAAGAAGAAGATAGCATCAAGGACTACTCATCAAAACTGTTTGATTTGGTCAACCAAATGAGACTTTATGGTGAAGTGATTCAAGATTACAAAGTGGTTGAGAAGATAATGATCAGCCTACCTGAAAAATTTGAAGCAAAAGTGGCAGCCATAGAGGAGTCTAGTGATCTCAAGACATTGACTGTTGCTGAAATGGTTAGCAAGCTACAAGTGCAAAAGCAAAGATTAGCTATGAGAAATGAAGATGAAGTTGAAAGAGCTTTTCTAGCAAAGCACAAAAGGAAGTAGCAATAGAAAAAGGACTGAAAGAAGCATGGTTCAGGTCCTAAAAATGAAGATCAAAGAGGGAAAACAAAGATGGATGGAAACACTGCAGATGTTGGTTCAAAAGTCAAGTTTCCTCCTTGTTCCACTTGTAAGAGAACAAATCATCTTGCAAATGACTATTGGTATAAAGGAAAACCTCAAATCCAATGCAACTTTTGCAAGAAATGGGGACACAAGGAGAACTACCATAGAGCAAAATCAAATCAATCCTCTCAATAACCTACACAATAACAAGCTAATTATACTACTGAGATGGCAACAGATGATCACTTGTTTATGGTCTTACAAAATCATCATGCAGCCTCAAATGATGCTTCGTATGTAGATAGTGGTTGCACTAGTCAAATGGCAAGGGATTTGAGTTTATTCACCTCACTAGACAGAACTGATAGAACCAAAGTAAAACTTGGAAATGGTGATGTTGTTCAAGCTACTGGAAGAGGTAATGTGCTGATCCAAACTACTGCAGGTGCTAGAATGATCAATGATGTTCTTTTCATACCTGATCTTGCCCAAAATTTGATAAGTGTAGCACAACTATTGAAGATGGGTTGCTCTATATCATTTAACGACAACTATTGCATCATTTTAGACTCTAGAAATGTTGAAGTGGTTAAGGTTAGAATGCATGATAATAATTTTCCCATAAACTTTAAAAAGGTTAAACATTCAGCCTTAATGATAAAGCTTGATGAGTCTAGCATATAACATAAGAGATTTGGTCATTCTAGTGCTTTAAATTATTTGCAAAAACATGAAATTGTGAGTGGACTGTCCAAAATGCTTCAAATTGAAAATGTATGTGGTGTTGCCAATATGGAAAGATGCATAAGAAACCTTTTATAGCTGCAAGTAAATATAGGACAACAAACAAACTAAAGTTAGTGCATTCGGACTTATGTGGTCCTATGAGCATACCTTCCTTGAACCAAAACTTGTATTTTCTATTGTTTATTGATGATCTGATAAGGATGACTTGGGTGTACTTCTTAACAAGCAAGTCTCAAACCTTTGATTTCTTTAAGAAATTCAAAGCAATGGTGGAAATGGAAAGTGGATACAAGTTGAAGAAACTTAAGACAGATAATGGAAAAGAATACATTTCCAACAAGTTCAACATTTTTTGTCAAGATATGGAGATTCAACATCAGTTGACTGTGAGCTATTCTCTACAACAAAATGGAGTTTCAGAAAGGAGAAATAGAACAATAATGGAGATGGCAAGGTGTCTTCTAGTAGAAAAGAAATTACCTAAAAGTTTTTTAGCAGAAGCTATCCATGTTGTTGTGTACATTCAGAATAGGCTCCCACCAAAGTTGTTGAAGGAATGACTCATATAGAAGCTTGGACAGGTTCTAAACCTTCTGTTGGTCACCTCAAAGTGTTTGGTTCTATTTGCTACATGTATATACCTAAAGCCAAAAGAACCAAACTGGATAACAAGGCTGAGTTGGGCATCCTACTGGGATGTGCAGTAAACTCTAGGGCCTATAGGGTGTATAATGTGGAAACAAGGAAGATTGAAATGTGCAGGGATGTGTAGGTTGATGAAGACTCTCATTGGGACTGGAAAAGCAATTATGTACAAAGGGATGATAAGCAAACTCAAGCAAGAGTTGAACCCATGGCTGTTGGGAACAAAGATGAAAATTTCAGCAGTGACTTAGATCATGCTACTGACCAGGTTGCAGAATCAGACTCTCTCATCTTGAAGACAAAATCCTTAGCTAAAGTCTATGAAAGATGCAATGTTGTGGTGAATGAACCTTATAGTTTTGAAGAAGCTACACAACTAGTAGAATGGAGGAGTGCAATGCAGGAGGAGCTGAGGATGATTAACAAAAATCAGACCTGGGAGCTAGTTTCAAGGCCAAGTGACAAAAAAATCATAGGTGTAAAATGGGTTTACAGGACAAAACTGAACCCAAAGGGCTCCATTAATAAGCACAAAGCTAGGCTAGTTGTAAAGGGGTATTCTCAGGTGGCAAGGGTTGACTTTGGAGATACTTTTGCTCTTGTGGCAAGACATGAAACCATAAGATTACTTGCTGCCCTATCAGCCTAAAGTGGATGGATTTTGCACCATCTTGATGTCAAATCTGCCTTCCTTACTAGAATCCTTCAAGAAGAAATTTTTGTTGAGCAACCACCTGGATTTATCATAGTTGAGCATAAAAATAAGGTGTACAAGCTGCATAAGGCCTTGTATGGATTGAAGCAGGCCCCTAGAGCTTGGTACAGCAGAATAGACTCTTACTTCTTTCAAAGTGGCTTCAAAAAGAGCCAAAATGAAGCAACTTTGTATGTCAAGGTTGATGGGAAAGGAAGCAAGGTTATTGTCTCTCTTTATGTGGATGATCTATTGGTTACTGAAGGAAATGAAGAAGAGATAACTGAATTCAAGAGGTGTATGCTCAAGGAATTTGATATGACATATTTGGGGACCATGAATTACTTCCTAGGCATGGAAATGAAGCAGCTCAAGGATGGTATATTTCTTTCTCAAAAGAAATATGCATGGGATGTGTTGAAAAAATTCAAAATGGAGCATTACAAACCAATGTCAACTCCACTTGCGGTAAATGAGAAGCTATCCAATGATGATGGTGATGCAAGGGCAGATCAAACTCATTATAAAAGTTTGGTGAGCAACCTTCTCTACCTTACTACCACTAGACCAGATTTGATGTTCTCCTCAAGCTTACTTTCAAGATTCATTTACTCTCCTAGTCGTACACACCTAGGAGTTAGAAAAAGGATCTTGAGATACCTTAAAGGGACTCTAGATTTTAGTATATGGTATGAGAAAAGTGATGGAAAGGTGGTGGGATATGTTGATAGTGATTGGGCAGATTCTTTGGATGATTCCAAGAGCACAACAGGTTTCGTATTCTCTTTAGGAAGTGGAGCATTCTCTTGGAACTCTAAAAACAAGAAGTGGTGGCTTAATCAACTGTAGAGGCTGAATAAGTTGTTGTTGCTGCTGCAACAAATCAGGCAATATGGATTAGAAAAATCCTTATTGATTTGGAAGAAATGCAAGCTGATCCTTGTATGCTTTTGTGTGATAATGTTTCTGCAATTTCAATAGCTCAAAATCCAATCCAGCATGAGAGAACTAAGCATATAAATGTCAAGTATCATGCTATCCGAGAAGCACAAAGAAATGGTGAAGTGCAGTTGGTTCACTGCAAGTCAGAGGAGCAAGTGACTGACATTTTAACCAAAGCTCTTCCCTTTAGGCAGTTTAATGTATTAAGGGCAAAGTTAGGAGTCTCCAAGAAAAACTTTAAGGAGAAGTGTTGAAGATTAAAGCTTTTCTAAGAGACTCCAGGGCTGCTAATAGCAGAGGAGTTGAAAGTTACAAAATGAAGACAGGTTTTTGCTTTAGTACAAACTATTGGAACAATGGTTGTTATGTTTATTTAGTTTCAGTTTTAGATATGTGATTGCTTTTTTCTAGTTAGTTTTCAATGGATTACGTTGTATCAGTTTAGGATAACTCGTATAAGTCATCAAAGTTAGTGGTGTTAAATGAATGAATTTCAGTTTTTGCTGTAATTTCCCATGTCTACAGGTCTGGTTGTTGTTGTCAGTTATGGACAGTCATGCTTAACTGTTCCAAACTCTCATTCCTTATATAAACTCCCTTCTAATGAAATGTGAAGAAGACAATTTATTCATAAAAATTCCTTAGAGTTCATTTCTTCATTTTGCTGCTGTATTTTATGTTTTAAGGATGTTATGGTATGAAATTTTAACATTCACCTCGAACTAGATTTCATGCCTTTTCAATTAATTATTAGAATTCTTATTAAAAAACGTGACTGATATAGTTGTGAGATTGTATTTAGCATATCTTCTTGAACAAAATGGTGTAGAAGTATAATAACAGACGTGTGACGTCATTGGATAACCTCGTAGACCCGAATCCCTTTCCTCCGGTTTGCTTGAAATATGTGATCAACATTGAAGTCAATGGTGAGATAACATGTCCTCTCTATTCCATGAGGAACAGAGAATTTCCACATAGAATAATATAGTTTCTTACGTATGGATCAACCAGTAGCTTTTCTGGGCATACAATAATTTTGTCTACGCCCAATCCCCTACTTCACCCGCAAAACACTCCAAAGAAACTTATTATGATCCATAGATTGCTACTATTTGTTACAATGACAACTTCTGGTGTTTCAATCATTTCTTGAGCTAAAGAATTGATAATGCTTCATGTCCTCAACTCAATGTCACTTTCTTTATGACCCTTACATGTTTAGAATTTTTTCTCATGCAATGCAAAATTCAAATCCAGTTTTCGTTTTCACACCATGCAATGACTTGGCTAGAGGACCAACCCATTACCTTTCCAGTTTGGGGTACCATGTCGTAATTGTTTGAATGTAATCGTGATCAACTCTAACTTAATTACTAGAATTTTAAATGTCAGGATTGAATAACGGCAACACCAAAATTTCAGTTTAGTGTGTACATATGAATGTATTGTTCGTAAAGAAATTTTAAACCTATTTAAGTAGGAAAAGCCTAGGAAACTACTTGAAAGTGTCATAATAATTTTAAATATTATTGTCGTTGATGAGTCTATGGGTCAAGTCCTCATAGAACTTGTAAACAGGGAAGGGGAGTTGTGACTGGTCTTTACGGAGCAATCAAGTAAGTTTCTGTGCACAACGTGTGGTTTTCATTGGATGCCCATCTGGTAGTTGCGTCACTCTGTTTCTACAAGTCTTAAGTCAACTGGCGTGTTTACAAGTATAAATAAATGAAGGTATTGAGAAGAAATGATAGCAGAAATTACTTAATAAAAGAAGGAAAACGATGACTTCTTAATAGTAGAATAGTCGATCCTTAACAAGTTTTGTTTCTGGAATGGCTTGTGCTTCTTCTCTTGTACTCTTCCTTTTTTGTCATCTTTTGTTTCTTTCCTCTGCTGAACAAGTAACGGGGTTCAATCCAAGGTGTCCACCTTTACCTTGCGGAGGTCTCGGGAATATCAGCTTCCCTTTCTCCCCTCGAACGCATCCTGAGTGTGGGTTGTTGGTGGTAGATAACTGCGACACACCACTTTTTAAGCAGCAGATTCAGCTGGGGAAAGATGGGCCATCGTTTTATGTTTCAGAAATCAGGCAGGATTATACTCTTGTACTTCGTGACCACCAAGATCCAGAGTTTTCTAAGAGCCATTGTGCATTGTTCCAAAATTTGACTCTTTCCAGCACTTCCCTTTACTCTTTTGAATACCCAAATCCATCAACCGCGTTGAATTGTTCTAATTACAGTAATACCACAAAGTTGAACTTAATGTGCAAAGAGTCCAATCACTCCCTTTACTATAGTTACACAAGAAATGGTTGGAAGAGTCCACCAGCTGGATGTTCGGTTATTCAAGCCCTAGTGAATAAGACTTCAAAGTATGTTCTCATTTATGATATGTATACTGGCTGGTTCCGTCTTCGAGTGAATGTGATTCCAGAGTGTCACGAGTGCTACCTGAGAGGAGGGCAATGTTTGAGTGATAGCAATGCAAATTTTAAATGTTCAGGCGCAAGAAAAGGTATCAAAGTAATAGTAGGGAGTAGGATTTGCACATGGCGGATAGTAAACGACATACATGACCTGCGTTCGTTGTTTCTTGATTATTAAAATTGGGTTTTGTTAGAAGTCGTAACTTGTTTAATTCATTATTTCTATAAGCTGTATGTACTTGAATGCCAAACCATAGAACATTGTCTTTCTAAATGATTACTTAAGTGGATTTTGATTGATCTCTTACATGGGTTTGGAGAACGCTAGCAATATCTACATCAGTTTCTGATGGACAATTTTGGTCTCATCACTATATATTTTACTGTCTAATCTAATATCTTATTGTTTTTAATTTTCTGTAGCAGGAAATGGAAAAAAGAGATTGGCCCTAATATTAGGTAATCTCTCTCTTTAATCAAATATCTTGTTATTATGCGTGGTTCCAGCTAGGCAGGTTCGATAAACATGTCCGTTCATTACAACACCTCAAAATCATTCCAAATTTCCGTGCTACATATGCTCTCTGCAACTTTCAAGGGAAAATAGTTGACTAGTCTTCTTCATATTATTATCAGGTTTGGGAATAGGAGGTTCAGTCATCCTAATTGCAGTTCTGTCCATCTTTATCAAACACCTTCGCAAGAAAGGAAAATATGTTTCGCCAAACTTCCACTCCGGAAACACTTCTTCCTATCCCTCTTCCAAATCAGACTTGGAAGAAAGCAATGTGTATTTTGGGGTCCCCGTCTTCACCTACAGCGAACTTGCAGAAGCCACTAATAATTTTAATCAGGACAAAGAACTTGGAGATGGAGGCTTTGGATTGGTATACCATGGTAAGAAGACGAAACTAAAGATATCTACTATAATTAGATAAAACTTTTAAGTGAAGAAGAAGAAGATTAATGCTAACTCTTATAACTTGCTGAATCTCATTTGACTTTTCTCAATTAGGAAAACTCAAAGACGGACGGGAAGTTGCGGTTAAGCGTCCATACGAGCACAATTACAAAAGAGTTGAACAATTTATGAATGAAATTAAAATCCTCACATGTTTGCGTCATAAAAACCTTGTTTCTCTTTATGGTTGCACTTCACGTCATAGTCAAGGTCTCCTTATTGTGTATGAATTTATTCCTAATGGCACTGTTGCTGATCATCTCCATGGTGACCAGGCTAACCCATGTTTACTCACATGGCCTATTCGCATGAACATTGCCATAGAAACTGCTACCGCATTATCTTATCTCCATGCTTCTGATATCATACACCGTGATGTGAAAACTAACAACATTCTTCTTGACAACAACTTCTGTGTAAAAGTTGCAGATTTTGGGCTTTCCCGATTGTTTCCCACTCATGTTACTCATGTCTCCACAGCTCCACAAGGAACTCCAGGCTATGTTGACCCCGAATATCACCAATACTACCAGCTAACAGATAAGAGTGATGTATATAGCTTTGGAGTTGTTCTTATTGAGCTCATATCAACAATGCCTGCTGTTGATATATCTAGACATAAACATGAGATTAATTTGGCTAACTTAGCAATAGATAGGATTCAGAAACATGCAGTTGATGAGTTGATTGATCCATGTCTTGGAGTTCACTTAGATGAAGAAGTGAGACGGATGGCAACTTCAGTAGCAGAACTGGCTTTTATATGTCTGCAACAAAATAAGGAAGTGAGACCTACCATGGCTGTGGTTCTAGAGGAATTGAAAAGAATTAAACGTGGAGAATGCAAGCCGGAGAAAGTAAAAGAAGAGGATGATAATGGTAAAGAAGAGCTAAAGACTATGCGGCAACCACCACCATCACCACCACAGAATGATGAAAGTGCCTTGTTGAAGAATGTCAAGTTGCCTCCTTCACCCATTTCTGTCACTGATAATTGGCTTAGTAATGACACAACACCTAATGTAAGTAACTAAGTTTTTCTCTTATGTGCTCTGCTCACATATACAATTTTCAATGGTCGATGATGTGAAATAAAAGATATGTTTTGACACTCATCTACTTGTAACTTTTGTGATATATCATACATGTAAAGCATGTTATGGATGAGGAATGTACATAGTACATGGAGCAGTTTTCTCCCTTCCTTTTTAGGGTACTATTTCCCCTCTTGCTATGTCATTGTTATACTCTGGTTCATATTTGTACAGAGTGGTGTAATAATTTATCTGGGGAAAAAGGATTGGAAACTGTATCGGTTCTGGGTCCAAAGGTGCCTTATAAGCCTAGTGCAAATCAGCTATCCAGAATGGAGTTTGTGATAATTTGCTTTTCTTGCTTAAAATTATTCTGCTAAATAATTTATTTAGGATGGAGTTTGCAAAAGTAGTAAGTAAAAACAAAGGGAGTTAAAATTGACCCCTAAACAGATTAAATATTATAAACAGTGACAGACAAAAAATTCAAATTAAAGGGGACACTTTAACAAATTAACAATAATGTTAAAAATAACTGAAATTATAGTAGCAAAATGAAATTTTCATTTGGGTTAATTTCTAGTTTTCTATAGCAACCCTGAAACAACAAAAAATAAAAACAAATAATACATATAATTAAGTACACATATAATCTTGTAATTTAAAAAACTCAAATTATAAACATAAGATAAAAATGAAATAATACTTCTATCAATTGATAATTGATATGGAAAAAAAAATTAATTATTAATTATGATTATAGTGTAATCATGGGTAATCAAATTACATAAATTTCACATCCAAATTAGAGATTAAGTTTCTCTAGAAATCAAACTTAAGCAAATATAGCATAACATATCTCTTTAGTCAAGTGAGTTTTTTATATCAAATTATTGTTTACAAATAGATGTAAATTAAAAGAACAAATAAAAAATAAGAAATAAAAATTAAATTATGATTATACATTGAGAAATTATATGTAATACATTAAAATTTAAAATTTTAGGATTCATTGCTTTAATTTTCAGGTTAGAAATATCAATATTTAAAATGTCTAAGAATATACTAATATTTCAATAAAAATTACAAATAAATTTATATTTATTTTTTAGGATATTATTACTACTATTATTATTATTATTACTACTACTATTACTACTACTATAGAGATATAACGAAGAAAATATAATTGTATGAATAGAAATTAAAGAAAATGATAGAAATTAAATATAATAAAGATAAGCATGGAAAAATAAAATTAATAAAATGGATAATTCTAATTTTCCTTATACTTTAACATAATAGCTAAAAAACACTATAATTTTAAAAATCACTAAAAACTCTTTTATAGTTTTAAAAATAACCAAAAGACCCTGACAGCAGGGGGTTTTTGGCTTTTTTTTTTTTTTTTTTTTTAATAAACAACAAGGGTTTTTTAGTATTTTATAATAAACTATTAATAATAGAAAAATAAGAATTGAACCTCAAACTAATTATCTAATCAATCCTTTTTTATTAATGGTGCAATTGAGGTGACCGGGGTATATAATATGGTCAATTATTATTAATAATATTTTAAAGTTTAATTGAGTAATTTTGAGCTAAAGATGATACAAATTAAAACTAGTGATAGAAAATAGAAGGTAAAGAAACTATGAAGATAGTGGGATCATATATGATATGTAGCACCCCAATTAGTCATAAAAAATCAATATAATATAATGTTCAATCACTTGTTTAAATCTCCAAAACTAAAACTCAATTAATGAAAAATTTCACAACATAGTTAATTCAAATAGCATGATATTTTTCAACACCTCAATAATAATTTTAAACAACTCAAGCTCATGATCATTAAAAATCAATTCTTACAATTAAGTCCTAAGCAATAAGACCAACTCAAATGGTTTTTTAATAATAAGAAGGAATATAACCACAATAACTGAATTGAAATCATTCTCCAAATGACATCAATAACTCGAAGTTGCCCCTTAAGAGAAATAAAGTCTATTAATCTATAAAAATAGTGGAGACGAGGGATGAGCTGTCAACTTAATAGATAAACATTATACATTACAATGTAGTATATAATCAAAAGAATATATTGAAATTTTATAAAATAGCTTTATAATAAGAATAAAATCGTAATTTCATAGTAAATGAAAAACAACAAACATAACAATACCAATAAAACATTTAGCGATATAATATAAAAAACATTCAATTTTCAAAATCGAGGTCAATAAAACAATAAAACATTTAACAATACGATACATAAAACATTTATTTCTTAAATCTAAGTCAAAATACCGAAAAACATTTCATATACGAATTTACACAACATGGAAGTGACTTTTGTCACATAATATCATTCACACCTATAATATCGGGACGTGGTCAATACAATTAACACCTATAATTCCGGTGCGAAACCAAAGCAATTAACACCTATAATCATAGTCCAGGGCTAATACAATTTACATTTATAATTCTGGTGCAGGGCCAATACAATTAATATTGTGCAATAATAAATATTCCAGCTGGACCAATATAATACAATTATAACACTTATAATCCCAGTGCCTAGGCCATTACAATTAAATGAATTACGGACAAATAAACCAAAACGTTTTCATTATAATTTCAAGTGGAAATTGTAAGAAATACCCATTTAAAAAGCGTAAAATTTGTTTTTACCCACTATTTTTAAAAAAAATGTTTTTAGCCCCTCAAACAAATATATTTGATGATATACCCAAATTACTCAAAATACCCCTAGACATTTTTACAAAAAAACCCTGAACAGTTAAAAATTTACAAAAAACCGAAACGTGAAATTATGATAAAGCCCCTGCATATATATACACCTTAAAAATCGATGGATCTCACTTCTTCCATCGATTTCCCACTCAAAACCACACCGATTTTTGTCAAACCCGAACCCGATTGCGACCCGACGGTGAGATTCACGTTTTCGGCCATTCGCGCGACGTTGCCGACCTTCCTCGAGGAGCTCCTACCGCCGGCAAACCTGCAGAAAGTGAGAAGGTTAGATTTTTGAAATGTTTGTTGTAGTTTTAGATTGAGATTTAGGATTTTGAAATGTTCGTTGTGTTATGGATTGTTATGGATGTTAGTTTATGATTATTAGGTTTAGAATGGGCTGGATTTGATTATGTTTGGTTGTTTTTGGTTGAAAATGACCGATTCCGACGAAAGAAGAGTTGTCGGGATCGGATCGATTTTCCATGATCGGTTTTACATTTCGATTTTTCATGATCAGTTTTTCATTTCGGTTTTTCAGGTAACCGAAGTGAAAAACCGATCTTCAAAATCGATAATGGAAAACCGAAGTTGAAAACCGATCTGAAGAACCAATCATGAAAATTGAAGTGAAAAATCGATCGATTTCATTAACTAGTTTTTAAGATGCCTTAAAAAACTGATCGATTTCATTAACCAGTTTTTAAGATGCCTTCAAAAATTGATCCATTTCATTAACCGGTTTTTAAGATACCTTCAAAAACCGATTCAGATTATATATCCCTACTAATGATTTCTTTGTTGTTTTTTTTTCCTACAAATGATTTCAACTATAAATATAGTTCACAAACAGTTGGCACACATACGAATAGGAAAACATATATTGGTCAAAGATTGGTTAATAAGATAATTGTCGTTATTAATAGAAGAAATCTATACGACCGGTTCATGACCGAATGTCCGTTCGGACATATTTTGAAGATAACCAATAATACGACTGTTAGTTCTGTGATTTTATGGGTGCTTGCTAGAGAGTTAAAGGTCACTAGTGCACGCCCTGATGAGAGGTGGTTTGAAATTGGGGAGAGAAGATATAGGTTTGGGAAACAGAAGTTTTCGTTAGTGACAGGACTTCCTTTTGAGGGCATCAACCGTAAAATCTACCAAATAGTGCCAAATGATCAAAACAGTCTCCTATGGCGAATGTTTAATGGAGTGTCGCCAGAGGTGAGGGAGTTGGTCACATTTCTTGAGGCAAGAAGCCATAGTGGGCAGCGAGACCGTGCAGGGCAGAATCCAATAAATGATGAAGATCTTTTGAAGTTAGCAAATGTAGGGATTGTTTTCCATCTCTTTATGGGACTGGATGACAGGGCCAGGATTTATCCATTTATGTGGGTCCTAATTGAGAATACAGAGATGTGGAAGATATTCCCTTGGGGCACATTATGCTATAGTGTCCTGTTGCACTGTCTCGACATGACACTTAATGAAGAGCGGATCAGAAATCCACCAAGAACCATTAATATTTATGGCTATGTGTTGGCGTTTCAGATATAACTAATACTTTCAATATTTATTGCTTCCTTCTGTTACGGTTAATATATAGGGTTATATGTATATTTTTAGCTTAATCAATTTTGCATTATATATTATCTAATCATTACTAACTATATGTATGTTTTTTGTTTAATCATTTTTACATTATAGTGGTGGTTAGTGGAGGTGTTTCTAGTGTTACGGGAGAAGATATCAAAAAAGAACCCGAACCTCCAAAATGATCTACCAAGATGTATGAGACGATCACTGAAGAGAACACCGACAAATATACACAGCCTAGATGATTTCCCCTCCGTAAGTGGCAAACATAACCTAAATTTGTGTCAATTATTTGTTTATTATAACTATCGTTATTTATATTAAGTATATAATTGTAGTATAACTAAATATATTTATATAATGCAGATAGTTGGCATTGGGCAAACCTTGGAGCCTACTGACGCCAAGAGGGAGATGGATTATTGAAAATCTTTTAATCCGAATCATATGGTTCATGCAAAGGTACATAAATAGGGCGGCGAGGGGGGGAGTGAGAGTGATGATGATGACGATGATGACGATGGTTTGGATGATGGTGTAGGGGGTGAGGATGAGATAAAGGATGATGATGAGATGGAGGGTGAGGATGATGATGAGGTGGAGGGTGACAATGATCCGAATAAAGATGTTCGAAGCGTGCAATCCGAATCAGAGGATACTTTATTAGAGTTTCGAACAAAGAAGGCACACGATGTACGACATATAGATTATGAGGTACGAATATTCTATTTATATAATAATATTATTCAACTAATTTCCATTATAGTAAATGCAAAAGATGTGGACATATTGTATAGTAGTACGGAGTGTGAAAGAGAGACGGAGTCTCTAAAAGTGATAGACGAAGTGTAATTTGTTTAAATATGCAGGTTGTATTTCCCTAGATACTCAAAAAACAGAGAAGACTCTGTCAATTTTTTTTTAAATTCAGGGTAGTATGTAAAATTATATATATATGATTCTATGAAACAGGTGAAGCGGTTGTTTGAGTTTATCGTGGATTTACATAAGACAACCCATAAGAAGTTAAGTAGGATGGATAGGAGGTAGAAGGTAACCTTTCAGATTGTAAGGAAGATGGATATGAGGCTGAGACGGGTGGAAGAGCATTTAAAAATTCCCAACTCTCCGGTTGGTGGGCATGATCCAAACAACGACGACGATGACGATGATGATGATAATGGTAGGAGCTTTGTCCAAGATGAGCACATGAATTGCCCGTCACCACCACCACCACCACATCAAGATGAGGATGTCCTATCGATCGCTTATCGATGTAGGCCAGTCAGCTATCCATCAGGAGGAGCAGGGTGACCATCAGCCACCTCATCAGTCACCCCATCAGGAGGAGGAGCAGAAGGTCCTTCTGACATGGGGTGTCCACCAATCACTTCATTAGGAGGAGCAGAAGATCCGTCATGCACGAGGTGTCCACCAGTCACCCCATCAGTAGGAGGAGGAGGAGGTCCACCGCTCCTAGACGGACTTATGAGGTGTATTAGGTGCAGACACTAAGCATGAGCATGACCAGGTAGACTTTGTATCTCTATTGTGTTGCATTCTGAAATATAATTGTAAATGTGTAATTCATGTTTTTAATTTACTTACAACTGCAGGATTAAAGCATGCAGAAACGGGACAAATGAAAGACAAAGCCAGCAGCACCTCTACAGACGCCATACACGGATCCGAAGCGGGCGAAAAAAAAAAAGAAAGCAGCCCAACAGCAAACGGAGGAGGTGGCAAAGTCTAGAGACCCCGTAGAAATGGTCTATAATAAATATAAAGCTGCAACCACTTTAGATATCAGGTATATTTATAAAAAAAGAAAAAAAAAAGGTACTAATTCCTGCATCTTAGTTGTTAATGTAAGAAAATTTATAATAAAGCTTAATTTTTATTTTTTTTTAAATGTAAGCATTCGGTTGATCATTGTGGGTGGTGTGTGATACCGACCACATTGGTCACCCTCGAGAATGAAAACATATGGTTGACTAATAAGCACATCGATTCTTATTTGATGTACCTACGAAGAAAAGCGTGGAATGAGGTGGATAACTATAAATACGCTGTTCATGGTAGTTCTTTATTTGTAAGTATTTACATTTAAGTTAGTTATGTATTTACAATTTCATGCTACATTCGGTTGATCGGTAGTAACATGTTTAATTTTTATCATGCAGACTTTTATGACAGCATATTACAAGCAGCATTATGTGGACAAAGGTGTAAAATTTGATCCGGTTACAGCTGATGTACCCTCAGAGTGGCTTGTGTACGGTCGTGGGCAGATAGACACATCAGTCCCGTGGTGGCGGGTTGATAGTGTAAGTGTAATTCGAAGATTAATATTTATTATATGATTATCCGAACTAGTCCTATAGCACTAACGTTTTGAAATGCAAGTGTTACTACCGTGTAGCCTGAATCAACAACACTGGATCCTATGTGAGGTGTGCCTTAGAGAGCAGAAAATCATAATATATGATCCCATGGCGAATGTTGACATAGTCGAATGGCTACAGCCACTTGAGCCGCTGATATGTTTTATGCCTATTTTGTTGCGGTTCATAGGATTTTATGAGCAGACCCAGGTAGATATGCCACCCGTGGATGAGCGGTGGAAAGTTCAGCGTCTTTATAGATCAGTTGTGCCCCAGCAACTTGATGGGTGAGTAACTTTATAACTGAATTAATATATGTAGTCTATATGTTATGATATTTAATTAATTTATTACTGATACAGGACGAGTTGCGGAGCATATGTGGCCATGTACGTACGCGACCTTTTGCAGTCAAAATCGAGTACATGGAAATCAAGAAAATGCGAGACCGTTGCAAATGTCATTACACTGAGGGCAAAGATTGCTAGAGACATATATATGTACTCGAAGCCAATGTATAAAGTTAATAAATTTGGAAAATGGTTTGTAGACTCTGATGGAGAAATTGTATATAAATAAATTTAATTATATATTTAATGTGTTCATTATTTATTTGATTTAATTACATTCTATATTTTTTAATTGCCAACAAATCATTTTAATTAAACATTTTAAGTGACATTGTATTTCCCTAAATTTAATTATATATATATATATATGATCATAACATGGAAAAAATAAATAATATTTCGTATTATTAATATTATTACTTTATCCCTAGGAATACACAATTATACATGTATAAAATATACATCCTAAATAATATAAACGTAATGATATAATTAGTGCATATTAATAAGTGTTATACATTTAATATATTATATGGGCATGCTATGATAGTTAATTACATGCAGTAAAGTATAAAATATATTAATATTAATTTATTTACTGAAATATAAATGTATACATTAAACTGATATCATTGTAATATAATAATTAATATCTAGATTTGTATTATACAGTGTAATATAATTATATTAATGTTAATATATGTTGATATTGTATGATATTATCATGATGATGATAATATAATGATCTTTTAAGTATATAGTAGTTAATATATTAAATATATAATCCTAAATAATATAAACATAATGATATAATATAATGAGTGCATATTAATATGTTATATACGGTTAATATATTATATGGGCATTATACAATAGTTAATTATACATGTAAAATATATAATATATGAATATTAATTTATTTACTTAAATATATTATAAACATTAAACTAATATCATTGTAATATATTATATAATATCTAGATTGGTATTATATATATTATTACCATTACATCCATATAAGTTATAAGCCAGATTAGGATTATAGTTATAATAATTGTAAAATTATGTGATATAAATAACCATATTAATATGATATATTAATATAGTTAATTACAAATTAATTAAATCAACATTTCAAAAATATAAATTATAGTACTTAAAAACTAAGATGTTTGTGATATTTTATTGTAACCATATCAGTTAAGTATTATAATTACGTGTAAAATTAACTCTATTAATAGTAATGTATCTTTACTATAAGATAACACATATTATAGTAAAGGTATATTTATTATTACTAATATCATATGAATATTAATAAATGATATTATTAATATATAATGTTTATAGTCTAAATAATGATATCGTTTATAATAAAATTATACACTCTCTAATCTATATAACATATTTAAATACATCCGTATATAACGATTTATAAAAATAATTCACTTAAAGGGAAATAAAATGAACATATAGCTAGAAATAAATTCAACCCAAGTAAAGATCGGTTTTTAGGGGCACATAAAAAACCGATACCGATTTTTGAAGCTCCCTTAAAAACCGATTCATACTTGGCATGCTGGAAGAATCAAAGGCAAGTGGATCAGTTTTCAAGTAAGCCTGGAAAATCGATACCGGTTTTTCAGGCTTACTCAAAAACCGATCTATGTACCTCAACGATAGGGAAAATCAAAGGCAAGTTGATCGGTTTTTCACCGAGCCTGGAAAACCAATACCGATTTTCCAGGCTCGGTGAAAAATCGGTTTTTGTGGTTCCGAGCTGATATTTATCGGTTTTTCAGGCTCGGTGAAAAACCGATTTTTGTGGTTCCGAGCTGATATAAAATGATACAAAACAATAGAAATGGAGTAATAATTTATACAGCTATATTAGTACATAATTGAGTAATTAACATAAAAACGTTTTACATAAAACATGCATGAACAAAATGTCAATCAATTGCTAATCATCATTTTCGTCAGTAGCCACTTGTGGATCAGGAGTAGGAAATCGTAGTAGACATCGACATTGGTTGTATTCAGTCTTATGACACAAGCAGCATCTTCGAGAGCGTGGCTCATTTTTAATAGCATTTGAACTCGTTCCAACATCTGCACCCACGTTTGCGCTTGTCCCTTCGCTGATAGAAGTTGGGGGGTTAGGACAACGAACACGGTTGTGTCCCCTCTGACCACATCTTCCATACTTTTTTCAACAATGATCTTCCCCAGCTGAAGGAATCCGAACCTCCTTCGGCCTACCTACTTGTCTTTTACCTTTCGGTGGTAATACAACCATACTTCTAACTTCCGTTGAAACATTCCAACTGGTCAATTTAGGGACGGGATTAATCGAACGTGCATATACAGCTTTTAGCCACTCCACGCTATAGTACTGACTGCAAAGTGTATCACAATTGACGCCCTTGAACCTGACATGTATCAACAATTTAAGTGTCACGTTATGACATGAAATACCGAAAAAAACAATGTATAATTACCATACCTGGCCACAACACATGCATGAACACATGGCAACTAATCAAGGTTCCACTGCTTACACGTACATGTGTGCTGTTGAATGTCAACCATCGCATCTCCTTTGCTATAATGTATGACATTGTAATGATACGGTTCTGTAATGGGATGTATGCTACCTTTCGTGGATAAATCTTTTGCCAACATGATACGATCATATGCAGCGGTAGTAATATACGTTGTGAGCTTCTCAGCGACAACACGTCTATTATTAAACTATCTCTGCAATACATTTCTTACATATTCATGTGCAGTTGTTATTGGCAAACGACGTGCTTGCATCATGCAATTGTTGAGCGACTCTGCAATGTTGGTAGTCATCATTTCATATCTTCTTCTTGGATAATGTGCTCGTGACCACCTACTCACTCCAACCTTAACCAAAGCTCCATGTGTGGTTGGATGTAATGCACATATTTCTTCCAATATTCTGTTGCATTCATCAGACACATAACAATATGCTGCATTGTAAAATGCATTTTTCACATCCAAACGTTTTTTACACTGTTACTTAAGGTTTTGCCACAAGTGGAAAAAACATAACACATGTGGGATTTCCAGAAAAGCTACTTTCATCCTATACAATATGCTCTTATGATGATCCGATACGATCAGCAAATTGTCTGACACCCCGATTGCTTCTCTCAACGTTTTTAGAAACCAAGTCCACCAATTGTCCGACTCTCTGTTAGCAAATCCAAAGACGATGGGATAAATCATCTCCGACCTATTTTTGCATACAGCAAAAAAAATCACCCTTTATATTCACATTTCAAATGAGTGGCATCAATAGCAACAACCGCTCTCGTATAAGATCGAAAACCCTCAATGGAAACTCCAAGTGTAACGAAGGAATACAAAAACCGGTTATTTTCATCTCTCTTGATTGCTGTCATTTTGCCGGGGTTTGAAAGTTTTAACATCTCGAAGTAAGACGGAAGCTGTTGATATGATTCATCCGCTTGCCCATATGCTAGTTTCTTTGCATATTATAAAGTCTTCCAAGCTTTACTATATAAGATCTGCACTCCATATTGCTCTAACATTTCTCCAACCAAACGATTAGGAGTATAAAATCTCTTCCCACCTTTCCTGCATACAATTTTTCGATCACAATAGCCTTCACGCTCTTCATATATGATTCCATGGCTGTCTAATGACACGTGTGTTCTGCTACATACTTCAACACAAACCACATTGAACAACCCTTTCTTCATCTTGCATGAACAATAAAGCTACAAGTTTTATCTTTACAACCGGCTTCAAATCGCTCATGTCCGAACGTCTAACCCGATATTCAAACTTAGCTTTTAGAACATATTTTCTAATAGCTATAGTCATTTCTTCTTTACTAGTAAAGAATGCTCCTTTATACAACGTATCACGTTAGTAGACGGTTGACATAGCGCTTGAAGTAGCTTCAATGTCCCCCAATTCTACACCAGGAACAATCCAGTATAGTTGTGAAGGATTGTTCTGAAATTGTAAACTGAAAATCTTATTTCTTGAAACTCTTCTTCTTCAGCGACATCATCAAATCGAGTTTTCTCTTTATCACTATCTCCAGTTTGCTCTTCATCACTATCATGTATTCCATCACCATTATCATTTGTGTCCTGATCTTCATCATCAATACCATAATTCATATAGTCATTATTAATGTCATGAATGAGACTTTCAATCGATGTAAATGGGGTGACAGAAGTATCAACTTGATTGCTCCCAATACCTGAAGTGAGATAAAAATGACTTTCAACCATATGCGGATTTACTAGTCTATCCATATTTGCCTCGTCATGTTTTATGTCTGGTATTGAATCAGTAACAAATGGATGAACGGTACGCCTACTAACCCCAGCTTCAAAATCTCTAGCAATCTTATCGATATAAATCTCTTTAACATTAATATTTTTTATCGCCATCAAACCAACAACACCAAGATCAGACATGATACGTATCTTTTTAACCTGACCATTTGTTGTACTTTGTAGTAAATAATATATACGAATATCCCACCTTCTTCTATCAATACCAGCCTCTCTGTATACAACGTCCACCAATGATGAAAAACTACTATTTTTGTGGACCCCACACATGATCGACTCCCCTCCAATGTAATTACATCAATTCCACTCTCCGTCAAAGTTGATTACAACAGTTTCTTGAGCTATTCATGTAACATTCAAATCAAATAATAATTAAATCTCATTTCAATCAAGTAATATTATAAAATATAATCATATCGAATCATATTCAATACATAGCAACACAAACATATAAAAAACCATGAAAAAAGTGCTAAATTTGGTTTTTTCAGTGAAGTTATCAGTTTTTCATTCTCTCAAAAATTGTAAAAACCTAAATTCGATTTTTCAGTGGCTGAAAAATCGAGATCGATTTTTTAATGAAACCGATTTTTTAGTGGATAAAAAACCGAGCCGCTGAAAAATCGATACTGGTTTTTCAGTGGCTAAAAAACCGATCCCACTGATAAATCGTCACAACTCTGTAATCGGTTTTCCATAGAGTGAAAAACCGATTATCGGTCACGAAAAACTGATTTCATCGTAGATTTCAGAAAAGTTTATGTAAATCCCTAGTCTCGATCTATAACCTCCTACTGTTAAAAGATAGATTAGAGAGTAAAATAAATCTCGAACATTAAATTAATGGAACCTCATGGCATTAGATATTTATTAATTTAAGATTAACAACGAAATTCGTCAACTATAAAAATTTAAGTAGCATTGCAATAAAATCAAGTTAGTATTAATCTAAATCGATTCATCGATTTTGTGAGCGCTCATTCTAGAAGAACATCGTAATAAATTTAGTAAAGAAAAAGATCAAAGAAGAGTAAAATAACACATCCGCAAAGAAGAGACAAGCTAAAGAAAACAATAATAATAAGTGCAATCTAGAATGTGTTATTTAGAATGGTTGTTAATCACTAAATTTAATTTAGTTAAAGAGGTGGTTGATAATTAAAATAAATCAAGGGACAAGCTTGATATTCCATAAATCATTAATGAGATATATACACAAAATATTTAGAAGCCAAATTGAAGAAGAAACACAAAAAGAAAGAAGAATCAAAGCTGCCCGGAAAATTAAAAATAAAAGAGAGGGGTAGCTGTGCATGACAAGAAAAAAATCAAAGATTGAAGTGAAATTAAAAAGAGTTGGGGTAAGGATGCAATTAAGAAGAGTTCCATTAGTATATATATGTGATACTTGGGTGAAATTTCAGCAAACAAGAAGCCATCAGTCGAGAGAAACAAGTAGAAGCTGCTGGAACCGAAGACCAAAAAATAGCAACCGTGCAACACACCAAACAGAGCAGACCACGTGTGAAAGAAGAGAGAAGACAGCTACTGGTCGCGAGTTAGAACAGAACCGAAGAAGAAGAAGAAGGCACAGGAAGAGGGAAGCAAGACAGCAGCTGCTGCAGCTGCCGTGAAGAACAGACAGCACCAGGAACCGATTCTAACACGCCAAAACAAGAACAGAACAGCAAGGGGTGAAAGGAAGGCACGACCAACAACAGAACAAGAACCAAAACTGCTCCATCGTGAGTCCAAGAAAACAGCAAGAGCTGCCGTGCAACACCAGAAACAAAAACAGAAGTAGACACGAGCAAAACAGAACAGAAGTGAAGTGCAGCGGGCTGGACGGCCAGTAGAGAAAAATGGAAGAAGACAGCCCCTTTCCAGCCCATTCAAGCCTCCAAACTCTTCTCTAAACCCTCTCCCAAGTCTCTCTCAACTCTCTAAACAAAGAACCAAGTAAGAACCACTTAATCTTTCTAGTTTCTTGGTGAAAAATTTAAGAAGAAAAGCTGTCAAGAATTGTGACAGCATGTTGTGGTTGAGTTGTATTGGTTAATTGCTTTTAAACTTTGATAGAACTTTATGTGAGTAAAATAGACATTTGAATGATGATTTGTTGGGTGTAAATGATGCCTTATAAATGTAAATATGGGCTGTTATACACTTAAACAAAGTTGAAACAGAAAATTGTTGTATATGTACTCCAACTAGTTGATGAAAGTTTTGAGTGAATTTTTAGTGTCCAAATGAACAAGTAATGTTTATGTGAGTATTAAAGACTTGAAGGACAGTAAATAGGCTTTGAAATTAAGTGGTTTTGAACCCAAGTTTGAGCATGAAAAGGGGTTAAAAAAGTTAGAGAATTGTTAGAGCTACAAAGGAGTAGTTTTGACAATTTTGTGATTCCCGAGCTCAATTTTGAGCCAGAGGAGACCTGACCAAAACTGACCTATATGGGGGTGTTCTACACCTCAAATGATACCTAGGAGCCATAGAAAACCATAGGTTTTGAAACGGATCGAATCCGATAAAAATTACGCAAGTTAGACGCAAAATTGTGCCGTTAGAGCTCTGAGAAGTGAAACGACTATGTAAATACAATTTTTATTGCATGGTTTGAGTTTAGTTGGTCATAATTAGTTAAATGAAGCTTAGCTATGGAAGAAAAACTAGCGTCGTTAATCCGAAACGAAAAATATACAAAACACGCACTAAAAGTGCCAGAAAAATGGCGTTTTCCTTAGATTTGACCTAGCAAAAGATAATATTTTTCAATGAAATTTGACGTGTGATTAGAATGTGAGATAAGTAAACCGTAGGAAAAAGAACGAAAGAAAACGGAGCCCCGAACACTACGCAGTAGTACATTCTGTTAAGGGCTGCCATTTTCACTTAAAAATGTGATTTTTCGTTTTAGGCCTCTAACAAGTATACGGACCACGTGGGGGTATCCCTAGGGGTCCAAAACTGAAAATTTTTCATATAAATTGGAGTTAGAGAGTCTCGGTTGAGTTAGAAATAAGTTAGGAGATTATAGAGAAAAAGAGGCTTTAGTTGAGATTATTGCTTTAAGGTTGAGAATTGAGATTTGTTACTAGTAATGATGAGAAAATGTTGTGTAGGTAAAGAGCGAGACATCGAGGCCCCTGAGATTCGTCGAGGCGCTTGACGCGGCTCCGAGGTAAGTGGTTCGCCACTTATGATCATTTCCAATCCTATGTAAATTCTTGATTTTGTGTAATAGGACTTGTACCTAAGTACTAAATAAAGATTAAAATGATTTCTCAATATTAAAGTTAAAGTTTGAGTATATAGGTTCCTATGGAATCTATGTAGTAAGTGAAATGAATATCAAGTTGTTTAGAAATGAAGTTGAAATGAGAAGAGTTTTCAAAGTTTCAAAACTAGTTAATTTTGTGCTTTTGGCACTAAATAAGTTAGTTGGAAAAACCCATGTATATGCCTTAAGAGTTTATGAAAATTAGCACTACGTGAAGACGCAGAGAATTCCGTCCGTAGTCGCTCAGATTATAGAAAAGTAGAGCGCTACGTTGCGATGCAGACAATTCCGCACGTAGTTGGTTAATTGATAATTAGCGCTACGTAGCAACGCAGTAAATTCCGCTCGTAGTCGTCTAGAGTTTTAGCACTACACTTGTGATGCAGAAAATCCCACATTATAGTTGCTCAGTGATAAGATTTAGCACCCTACGTGCGATGCAGTAAATTCTGTAACATAATGGTTGAGATACCTCAGTAAGCTTCACGTTGGTATTAGTTATAATCGCCCGTGACGGTTAGAATGTTTCAAGGATATGCATGGGAGTTTTGAAAGAAATAGTAAAACTTGAATAAATTGTGAATTGCTATGTTAGTATATGTGATATTACATTTCTTAGTTGCACTAACATGTTTGTTAATTGTGTAGCTTATATATATCTTGAGTGCCACCGTGGGATGGGACGACGATCTTTTATTTTGCATATATATATAGGTGGGCACATTGTGCTGGACATTTGTGTATATGTATTGAATATATTATATTTCGAAACTCATTGACGTTCAAGATTGTAAATTGTAAATAGTTGGATAACTTGTTATATTTTCGTATTGATATGTAGTTATGCATTACATTATGAATTGCTTATATTTGTGGAAATTGTGATGAGAATGTTTGTTTGTGGATACAGAAGTTAGGAGGATATTGAGATTATAGTTGAAGTGTAATTTTCATACAGGTAAATTTTGGTTTTATTGAAAATGCAGTCGTTATGTTGTCGAAAATTTTTATAAAAGTATTTGAAATAGAATCGCGAAAAAATTTTACCACTCCCAACCAGTTAAAGAAAAACCAAATCACTAAGTTTGAAACGAGTAAACCGGTGTAACAAAGTTAGGGTTCGCTTCTGGGATTTATTCGATCCGACGAGTCGGGTTCGATGAGTCTGTTGAAGTACCCGATAGGATCCTCCAGATAAGAGTCTAGATAAGGTCTGGGAAGGGTCCTATCAGTTTAGATCTCACAATCAAATCATTCTTATAGTCTTTTAGCTAGCAATATGAACAAAACAACCCAAAAACCAACAAAAAAAACTCATACATTACCTTTCAAACTCAAATAGAAGAAGAATCTTCAAAACCTTCAATGGTGTAAACTTAAATGGATCCAAAAACTTCAATGGATGAAGAAGCTTGAATGAATAATCCCCTCAATAGATTATTTTTCAGCTGCAATGGATCTAAAAAACCATTGATAACCATTGATGGAGAAGAGAGAAAATGAAGGATATTGTTAGGATGAAGAAGGTTATTTTCGTAATTTCATATTTGGGTATTTTAATGATTTTAACTTAAGGGCATTTTGGTAATCTTGGGTATACAATGGAAATAGTTTGTTTGAGAGGTCAAAAACAAATAATTTTAAATAGCTGGGTAAAAACAAAAATTTTCTTTTGATTTAGGTAAAAACAATAAATTCCCCTAATTTCAATTACAATACATATCATGCTTTTGAAATATGGAGGAATACTTTCATGCCTTTCACATAGGAAAAATAATACTATTCATATAATTCAATCAATGTATATAATACATATGTTCGATGATGCAAAATTATTTAAGTAAAATAAAATGAATAGTAACATTGAAAAACTCAAGATTTCATTTGATTGTTTAAAAGAATCAATCAAAATATTTTTTAAGTTGAACATATATATATTAAGATAATGTATAATGTTTACTTACCTCTTCTGCTTATCCCAATATAGAAAATAACTTTACGAATTTACTCTCTCTTATCAATCTAAAATCATATCATGAAACTCATAAATTTATAAGAAATTGTAACTTACTAAATTAATCTAAGTCCAAATACCATTAAAATCCCCTATTGTCAACACTACCTCACTGATGCAGTCTATTTTCTTCATTTTTAATTAATTATATCTAAGACTAATCATCCCAAAAATGCACATAGATATATATATATATATATATATATTCTAAAGACTCAGAACAAATACCATAAAAATTTTCAACCTTAAATACCCCTATAACCTATCGGTTTAGATATCTTAATCCAAACCAAGGTTGTATTAAGATCAATTTTGAAACAGAATAGCCCTTGATGTATAGATTTTTAAAAATAAACTGTTTCATAAAAATCCTTCAAATTTTAGTGGCTCATAGAGGACTTATATTGGTTCATACTAAAATTTATTGACACCAAAATAACATCAACTTCATGCCAAAAATTTTAAGATTCAACCCAGTTTAGTGTTGTCCAGATTTTTATTTTACTAAGTCAAAAGTGATAAAAAATTCGTAATTAATTACATACTTATCATATGACCACTGAAATTTTCCAAACTATAACCTAACATCCTAAGCAGCATTCATGCCGAATTTCATAATTTTATACCTTTGATTTGTCTATTCAAACAATTACACAAAATTGATAGGTCTACTAGGAAGCAACATGATCTAGTAGCCTCTATTTCTTTTAAAAAATTTATAAAATTTTATTCTTATCTTGAAATGACTCCAAACATAAAATATGACACCATAAGTCCAAAATACTAAAAGGTTTCTAATATTAATTAAAAAAAATGAAGAAAGATAGAAAACTTATCCAATTTACAATCAATCTTGATCTTCAATCTCGCAATAGTTGAAGAGTTTTACTTTGTTAATGGAGAAGATGAATTTTTGAATAATGCATGAGAGTTTTCAAGGAAGAAAAGTGGCTGTTGAGAATGGAGAAGAATAATATGTATATATATATATATGAGGATTCAAACCCTCATGGCAATTAGGGAATATATATATATATATAAATATATAAATATATATTTTTTTTCCTTTTTTTTTATTCTTTCTATTCTTTGCATAATCATCAAATTTACCTAATTGAGTTTTTGTCCAACCGCTTTAATATTATTATATAACTTGAGCTTATACTCAATTTGGGCCAATTTATTAATTACCTACACAATTCAACGAATTAAAATTTAGTTGTTCTACGTTTAAATGACTTCTATTGCTTTTCCCTCTTTGTTAAGCACTCTAAACACATAACTAGGGAAGGGGTGATATTTTAAGCTTCAAGGATACTGTTTGGCTGCAGTCTCCTCGGAAGCACAACACTTGTCATGGTCATGGTTTTTGTTATGCTCTTCATGGTGATACGGACAAAAGCACTGAATAGGGGTTCTTGGTGCTGCAACCCAACTGTCAGTAAGTGTTGTGCTTCCAAGGAGACTGCAGCCAGAACCGTATCTTTATAAGCTGACTATCTCGCCTTCCCAAGTTATGTGTGTAGTTTGTTGCTCTATTACTGTGTGTCAAGTACGTATTTGTGTTTTCAATTGTCCCGTGTGATTTCCTCTACTAACAGTGTATGTACTATTTTTCTTAATGTGTTTCATTGTACATGGTAGATTGGATATATAATTGACCTGCTTAATGTGTTTCATTGTTTTGGAAATTGGATTTCGGTACAAAGTCACCAGTTGTTTGTATATCCATTTGTAATAACTGTAACTACAAGTCATTGTTTTATTCATATGTATAAGCTGCATATGCTCAAATACCATGCCATAAAATTGTCTTTCTGTTATGATTGTTCAAGTGGATTTTGGCTGGTCTCTTCCCCGGGTAAGTATAACACTAGCAAAATTTGAATCAGATTTTTATGGACAAATAGTTGTTCTATTGTACTCTCTTGTCAAGAATGATGCCAGTTTTGGTGTCGTCACTACTTAGTTTACTGACTAAACTAAAACCATATTGTTTGTAATTTTTGTTGTAGAAAATGGAAATAAGAGATTGACGCTAGGACTAGGTAACTTCTCTCTTTAATCAGATATCTTCTTAATTTACTCCAGTACAACTCCTCGAAATCATTTCAAATGTCTGTGCTATACATGCTTTTCTATAACTTGTAAGAGAAAATAATTGATTGATGTTCCTCCTAGTCAGTCTGCTAGTCTAGGAATTCATAGCTATTACTTTTCCTCATCAGGGCTGGGAATCGGAGGGTCAGTCATCCTGATTGTGGCTTTGTCCATCTTTATTAAACAGGTTAGTTCTACTATCACACATCGCAATATAAAAATTAACAACATTCTCCCTGTCACCCAATTTTATATGAAAATTGTAGATTTTAGATTTTCCCAATTGTTTCATACTGATGTTACCTATTTTCCATTGCTTTTCAAAGAACTCTGGACTATGTTGAACTTGAATATCACCAATGCTACCAACTAACTTGTAAGAGTGATGTATATAGCTTTGATGTTGACATGTTGTCCTAGTTGAGCTTATATCATCGATACCGATTGTTGATATATCTAGACACAGGCATGACACATGACGTAATTTGGCTAACCTACCAATAAACAGGATTCACAAACGTTCAGTAGATGAGTTGATTGATCCATGTCTTGGATTTCACACGGGTTAAGAAGTGAGAAGGATAGCAACTTCAGTAGTGGAACTAGTTTTTCTATGTCTGCAACAATATAAGGAAATGAGACCTCACATGGATGTGGTTTTGGAGGAGTTGCAGAGAATTAAATGCAAAGAATGCAAACAAGAGAAAGTAAAGGAAGAGGATGATGATGACAAATAAGAGTTGAAGAACAAGCAGTAGCCACCACCATCACCAATGCATTGTGAAGAAGTTGGCTTATCGAAGCATATCAATCTACAACCCTCTCCCATTTTTGTCACTAAAAATTGAGTTAGTAAAATCACTATACTTATGTAACTATGTAAGTAACTAAGGTTTTCTCGTACATGCTCTGCTCAATTTTGTTTCAATGTGGTGGATGATGAAATATTTATTTTGACATTCTCCTTGTCACCCAATTTTATATGAAAATGGTAGATTTTAGACTTTCCCAATTGTTTCATACTAGTGTTACCTATTCTTCATTGCTCCTTAAGGAGCTTTGGCCTTTGTTAACCTGAATATCATCAATGCTACCAGCTAACTTGTAAGAGTGATGCATATAGCTTTGGTGTTGACATGTTGCCCCCATTGAGCTTATATCATCAATACCAGCTATTGATATATCTAGACACATGAGACTAATTTGGCTAACCTACTAATGAACAAGATTCAGAAATGTTTAGTGGATGAGTTGATTGATCCATGTCTTGGGTTTCACTCAGATGAATAAGTGAGAAGGCTAGCAACTTTAGTAGTGATACTGGTTTTTCTGTGTCCGGCTGTCAGCAACAATATAAGGAAATGATACCTCATATGGATTTGGTTCTAGAGGAATTGCAGAGAATTAAATGTGGAGATTGCAAACCAAAGAAAGTAAAAAAAGAGGATGATGATGACAAATAAGAGTTGAAGAACAAGCAGTAGCCACCACTATCACCGATGCATTGTGAAGAAATCGCTGTTGAGTTTTGTGTCCTAAGAGCTTGTAATATTGTAAACGATTTTATAAAATAATAAAGTATTCATTTTATTCAATTTATATATTTTGCAAAAATTATATATATCATGAGAAACATTATTGATTATTGATGTATTTTCAAACTAAATATATAAGTGTTATATACAAACGGATTTAGTTTGAAATAAATAATCTAAAGAGTCTGTAGAAAACAAACGAAGCTGAGTATTTTGTTTATAATAAATCTACAGTTGCGGTCCATTTCATATTCGGTACGATAATTTTATTCGAGACTATTCATATAGTGACATAGAAATGGAGACACTTTATATAATAAAGATTATATAGAACTGGACCACGATAAACATAAATCTCTAATTAATATCCGTTAAACTTAGAGATTTATATTTATCGACTAAATGATCATATAGAAATTAATCTTAATCTTGAGTATATTATGGACTCTTGCTTGTTGAGTTATATCATTTGATTTACATGGGTGAGATTGATGTAGATGCTCGATCAATAATTTTGTACTTTGAGGATATGATTTAGTAAGTAGTTGGGAACATTCTATACAATAATAGAATCCATTGCTTCTTGCGAGAAGTAAAGAAATAGTTCCCTTAAGGGTTGATTCAAAACTTAAATAATAAGAGCGTTCAACTTTCTATTCATATGTAAATTGAAAGATAAATTCATAAGTTGTTATGAATATATTTTTATTAGAGAATCAATAGTACTTGAGGATCAAGATATAATTAGAGAGGTATAACAGATATTTTGACCTAGCTCTAATTATGAACTATTTGTGGACGGTCAAATTATATATAGTAATTAAATTAATGGACACTAAAAATTTCAGATTGCATAAAAACATTTGCAATTTTAAAAGTGTAATCTTAGGTTTTTAGTGGAGTAACTCTAAGATTAATAATAATGAATTATTTAATTAAAAAGTTTAATTAATAATTCTGATATTATTGAAACTCAAAACTGTAGGTCCATCAAATCCCTTTGATAGCTCATTTCATTATAAGAAACGTGTATATAGAATATTATAATTGGATCATCCAATTACAGTTGTTATATAAGTAGCAAAATATGTGTTCACTTGGTATTTGAATAATATTGATTATTCAAATTATTTAATAATTAATTAGTTAATTATTAATTATGAATTAATAATTATTTAATTAATTTTATAAGAGGTTTTGAATTTGATTCTCAGCAGTGATCGATTATAAATTAATTATAAATTAATTAAGGGTCATAAGTTCAATTTCATAATATAACATGAATTAATTTTGAGTTCATTATGTTATATAGGGTAAAAGTTTAATTTTAATAAACATGAGGTTTAATATTAATTTTGATTAATTAAAACCCTAAGTGGTTGCCTATAAATAGAAAAGAAATAGTCTTCTTTTTCTAATAGAAATTATTTTGGTTTTTACGGTACGTTCTTTGAAAAATAGAAAGAAAATTTTTTTTACAGCATAATACAGAGAAAAAAAATTTGTATCTTTCTTTTTTGTATAACCAAAATTAATATTTACCTCTTATATATATTGTTTATTCTTTTTAGAAAATAAAGCAATAGAAAGTGAGTACAATTCTATATAATTGTGTTCACTCACTTGTTTCTTAGTGTAGAGACATATCAAGAAAGACTGAATGGTGAGTAATTCACAGAGATCAACACAGAAGGTAAAAATCTTATTTTTATTTAATCATATTATTTTATAGATTCAGGGTTCTTGAGTTTTCTAAAAATTTTTAAAGCTCAGTGTTCCACAAATTCTTATTTTTTTTTATAAAAACAACTGTTATTTTTTCCCTTCAATTGCCTCATCGAAGCATATCAATCTACCACCCTCTCCCATTTCTATCACTAAAAATTGGGTTAGTATAATCACTACACCAAATGCTACTATGTAAGTAACTAAGGCTTTCTCTGACATGCTCTGCTCAATTTTGTTCGGATATGGTGGATGATGAAATATATATTTTGACACTTATCTACTTGCAACATTTGTCTTATAATTTGAAATATATACATATATCAAACAAAGTAAGGCAAATTATGGACAGGCTAAGGCAATAGGGAATTCACTTTGTGCATTGAGTTTTGTCTTGATTGTCAAAAAAATTGATAATAATAAGAACGGGTAACAATATAAACAGATAATCATATAACAGTAAAATTTTGGAGACTCTTTAAATTATAAAGAATTTATAGAAAAGAGAAAAAAAGTTAGGATAATATAAAACAAAAGTAAAAGTGTTAAGGCTCGTAATAACTACGGCGTTCTTAAGACAAATTGGCTGCTCATCATCTAAATTGTTCAACATTTGTCCCTTAGGATACAACACCAATCAGACTTGTCTAGCGAACTAAACTATAACTGAATCTCTATCACTCTAAACACTTATATTTAGGAATACTGTTTGAGAGAAAATAAATTGGAAAACAAAAATGAATTATAAGTTGTCTCCAAACAACTAGAAAGGATGCCAATTTATAGTCTTCATGAGAGCGGTTATAAAACTGATTTTAAATAAGCTATTAAACCAATTAACAGTTATGCTTTAAAATTCAAATTTTCATTTAACATCTGAAAGTACAATTTGAATATTCAATTTTTCAATTAATGACAATTAATATTGTAATTCAATTCTATAGTTAATACTTGCAATTACAATTTGAAAAATTTAATTTTGCAATTACACTTTTCCAAATTCAATAGTTGCATTCATGACACTTAATCCAACCGTTATCTTTTGAAAATTAAATCTTCAATTCAATTTCCATTCATTTAAGCAAATCTTTTTCATAAATCCATCTTAATCTATCTTAATCAAGATCTCTAACCCAATAAAAATGGGTTCTTAAAATAAGTGTTTCTCCCATTTTTTCAATAATCCTCCACATGAATGAAATTGACAAAGGAAACAAAAACTATAGCTCAAAGAACGCTTATAATTTAGTGATAGAGTTTAATAGTTGGATTCTGCATAGGATAGATAAGTTTTGGCCTTAAAACATTTCTTTATGAAAAAATATTTTTTTTACTAGCTGATTAGTAGACGCGATGTCCTTGAACTATTGCGCTATTTGTGTAAAAAATTATATATGTCATGAGCCCCTACAATTTTCTTTAGAAGTGGCCCCATTTCTTTCTCCAATAGATGATCTCTTAATTTATAATAACCTGCATTACTCCGCTCGAATTCCTTAATGTATAAAAATCATTAAAAGCATAGCTTATCCTAACTCCTACAAGTATGACTATTTTATCATAGGAATGGACAAGAGGATAACTTTTAATAGATAGGAAGATATCCTCTATAGTGAGACAACCAAGTCTTTACACTTTATAGTTAGGTTGTCCCATTAAACCTAGATCTTAGGATCTCTAGTCATATAGGTTGGGTTTCCTTTGTAATGACTTATTCTTTTATGGACTTTAGTCTCATTTCCCTTGATGATTTTTCAACTAACTCTCTATTTAGTCTTTTGGTTAGCAAATCCACAATATTGTCCTTTGACTTTACATGGTCAACAAAGATAACCCAAGTTGAGAATAGTTATCTCATGTCTACAACGTACATGTCTAGACTTACCATTATACATACTACTCTAAGTCATTTCTATTGCAAATTAGCTATCACAGTGGATGCAGATTATAGGAATTGGCTTTGGCCACATTGAAATATCCATTAGAAAATAGTGTAACTATTCAGCCTCTTCAGATTTCACACTTATCCATACAGGCTTTGATGGATATTAATTTTTTCATCAAATTTCTTCATATCAAACCTCAAAGATTTGAAAACTTTCACATAATAATCATATACTGAAATAGTGCATATAGTCCATAAATAGCACATTAGGTAAGTTCCCACGATAGAAAAGTTGGTCACAATGGACACACTTAAATATCAAGTTTTTCTTAGCCAGAACATTTCCTAAACATGCATTTCTATAACATCACACTTATTTCCAACAATGAATTCATATTCCATTATAGATCTGGCTATACATGTTTGTGTAGAAGATTTCCATAACACCGTGACTATCTTTTTAAACGTGTACACATTGTACAAATCATTAGCCTAGCCATTCATAATATAATTCCTAAAAAAGGAATTTGAATGATTCCATGCATTAATGGCACTAATGACTTGAATGTCTATCTCACCATTTTTTTTTTTTTTCTTTAGGAACATCTTTCATTAAGAACCTTAAAAAGTTCAGGGTGGTCAAACAACATCTCTTGCTGCCATCTCTTGAAATTTAAACCACTGAATTTCTCTAGTTTTTTCAAATGGTTCATAGAAACTGAAACCTGTATTGTTGGATTATCCAACTATGTAACAAGCAAAGTTATTGTCACAAGTGCACTTATAAAACCAAGAAATAATGGTATTTTAATTCATTATTAATTCTATTATTTTGCAATTATAAAGTATTAATCTATGAATTAATACTACAAATTCAATTCAGAATTAAACATGACTGCAGTTACAAAATTCAAAAATTAATTGTGTAAATTTAAATAAGAATTAATGGCTGTAATTATTCATATTTGTAGTTACAAAATTCAAAACTCAATTAATTCAGAATTAATCAAATCTACAGTTACACACAACAATTACCATTCAAACTTGCAATTATTTACATTTATTTCATCAATTACCATTCAAACTTGCAATTATTCAAATTTATTTCATCAATAAATCTTTCAATTACAACCACATTTGCCACCTTGCACCTATTTCATTTAAATGAATCGATTGTAAATTTAAGTTAAAATTGCAATTCAAAACTTGTTCAATTTAAATAAAAAAAAATGTTTGTTTGTTTCATTCAAAGTTTAACTTATTAAACTAACATAATTGCAATGAAATCAATTGTAATATTCAATTACAATTGTCATTCAAAATTTAAATAAAAATATTCATTTCATTGATCACTGAAATGAAATAAATAAGTTATTAATCCAATTTATTATTTCATGAAGTCAATTGCAATTATTTGTTTAATTCAACAACAATAATTTAAATGAAATTAATTGCAGTTATTCTACCATTATTTCAATCAAATGAAATACTTAACAACTAATTCAAATTCACATGAATTTAAATTCTAACGAGTGATCTTTGGGTTTCAATTTCTCATTCACCCAAAAACCGTTTTGGATTTATAATCACATCAATTCAATGTCCTCGTGAAGAAGAACATGATCACCTTGATTTTCTAAAACCAAACTCAAACCTCTATCAAAATAGTTCATAAAATTAGACTTTAATTTCTCAATTTTTCAACTAGACAAACATTTTAAAAGTCAATTATCACAGTTTCTTATTAATTGTTAAGCAATCAATTAACACTTCTATAAAAATTTAAAAATATCAACCAATTTAGATATTCAATTTTTCTTAAAATCAAAATGTTTTTCCAGAATATATTTGGATTTGAAAAACTATTTTTTAAAAAAAAAAAATTCAAACGCAATTTATGTGAGTTAATTTTGAAACCAACCAAAAATCTCAAAATTCTTGTCTTAAAGTCAAATCCAACTAACTAGAATTGAATTTCAATATTTTGAAAATTCAAATCAAATTAATTTGAGTCGAATTTCCAATACTATTCTTGATTAATTGAGAATATCAACTTATTAAAGTTGAATTCTTTGTCAAATCAGGTCAACTATCAAGAATTGAAAACCAACAAATGTTGTTATATTCTACTACAATCAACTTGAAAAAAGGATTAAACATAAATTGGTTGCAAAGCAAACTATTACAATCCTTTTTTTTTTCTCTCTTTCAACAAATAATTTCATCAAGAAAATTGTTTTCTCAAAAAAAATTTCCAAAAAAAAAAAAAATTGTTTTGAAATACAAATACAGTGAAGAATTAGACACTCAGAAATTTTTAGAACAACTGCAAATTGAATCCAACTATTGCTATACCTATTCTTCATAACAAAAAAATAGGCTGTTTTGTCTTAAGATTATTAGAAAAGTTGATAATAACAAGAATGAGTAACAACATAAATAGACAATCATATAAAAGTAAAATTCTAAAGAGTCTCCAAATTACAAAGAATGTACAGCATAAATGAAAAATTAAGATAATATGAAACAAAAGTAAAAGTGTTGAGGCAAATAATAACTACATTGTCCTTAAGAACTAGTAATATTATGATTTCTTTTTTGTGGGTTAAATATATTCTGCCATCTAAATTGGATGGAGGTTTGCCTATCATATAAACATATAAACCTAAGTAATTTGAAAATCGATGGTCTTTTTTAATAGCTGTCCTAAAACCTCATATCATGTAAATAAAATATTTTGAGATAGGTAGAATTAAGTTGCACAAGCACAGCAATAAAAAAATTAGTGTAGTGGAAGTGACATCCATATGGTTAGAGACATTATTTGTTGGGCAAGAGGGGAGTCATAGAAACTAAAGTCTATTAGCTGTTTAATAATTTCATTTGTAGGCTATTAGCTTTCTGATATCTGTTCAATAATGTTGATGGCTCCTTTTCCACTTCAGACTATTTCTTATAGGGAAATTTCCTAGTTGGAAAGTAATATGTAGTTTACTTCCTATTAGTTTAACCTTTGTACATAATAATTAGCCAATGTAAAAAAAAAAAAAAAAGTTAAATACATTCACAAACTTGTTTCATGTATTTATATTTTTGGTAGTGTTTATAATTATAAAACTGTTGATCACTTATTTTAACTATATTCAAGCCTTTTCAATTAATTACTTAAAATATCCTCTAAAAGTCTTATTGCCACAGTTGCACTATTGTATACAACATTCCTTAGTCCATACGGTTTGGAAAAAGTCGTGTTAATATTTATAGCTGATTGTGGCGTGATTCGATAACTTGCTAGACGCGACACCCTTTTGTCTGATATGCTTGAAATATGTGCTCCAGCTCAACATTGAAGTCCATAGTGAGAGAACAAGACTTTTTTTTTTTTAATAGTACATAACAAGCCCTTTGTTCCATGAGAAACAAAGTATTTGCATAGAAAATAACAAAGTTTCTTAAACGCTGAATCAGTCATCAGTTTTCCTGTCAATACTTTTCTTTACTCTCCTTCCCCTACTGCACTCTTAAAGACCTTTCTAAAACCTTTATCCATAGATTGGTATGTTACAGTGACAAGTTCTGGTGTATCAACCATTTCTTGAGCTTGAGAGAAGATTGATGACCTCAACTCAACATCAATTTCTTTGTGACCGCCACGTTCCCACCCGCGCCCCCCATGTTTAGATAATTGTCTCAGGCAAAGCAAGTCAATTTTCCTTTCCTTTTTGTTACCATTAAATGATTTCTCTAGATGATCCCCCACAACTTCTTTGAAGTTGGGGGACTATTTAATGAAGTTTCTGCCTTTTTTGAACAAGAAGCACATCGTGTTTCGTCTCTCTTGCTCATGAGAATCACAGGGCCAAGATTTTTCAATTCCTTTTGCCTTCTGTTTTGAGCATAATTATATCACTAGCCAATTTAATTAGTAATCGAATACCAGACACACTCTTAACACTAAGGTATGGGTTTAGTTTATATTTGACTATTGTGTAAAAGATGTTTAACAAGAAAACAAATATTAACTTGTCAAACTAGCCCTGGAAACAAGTTGGAGCTGTCATAAGAAATTTTAAATGTTGAAGTTATTCTAGTCAATGAGTCCAGACTTTTAAATGCTAGTAAACAGGGAAGGGGAGTTGTGATAAGCATTGCCGAGTGCCGACCAATCAAGTAAATTTCCATGCACCTTTCACAACTGTGAGTTTTATTGTATTAACCCATCCTGTAGTTTTGCCAGTCTGTGTCTTTGGCTCTTTGATAGCAAATCTTCTAGTCAACTGGCGTGTTTTAAAGGATGGACAAGTAGAGCTACTGAGAAGAAACAATATATGAAAGCACAAAATAAAAAGAAGTGAGACAAAGGCTTCTTAGTTTTAGCAGTTGATCCTAGGCAGAGTAGATAATTTTGTTGCCAAATAGGCAATTTCTGGAATGGCTCTTGCTTCTTATCTTGTGTTCTTCTTTCTGATCTCTCACCAATTACTTCTCTCCCAATCTGAACTAGATTATAATAATACAAGATGCCCACCTTTTAGTTGTGGACGTCTTGGCAGTATTGGCTTCCCCTTCTCCAATCGAACGCATCCTGAGTGTGGGTTGCTCATAGTAGATAACTGCACTCAACCATTTGATCCGACCATGTAGTTGGTGGAAAATGAATCAATTTTTTACGTTCTAGAAATTTCTCAGGATAATACAGTTCATCTTAGTGACCAACCATTTCCATTTGCCTTTAACAATCCTACCTGTAAATCCTTCAGAAACTTGACCTTCCCTCGTTTCCCTTTTATTTCTTTCAATATTACATACTGGTCACCCCCTTTTATATGCCCCCCTACTAAAAACTCTATCCTCATAAATTACAATTTACTCTGCAATTATTCCACTTATTCTGTTGTTGTACATAATTGTAGTCACTTTAATTTTAACCTTCAGTTGAATAATACCCCACCAGCTCAAAGTTCAGTTATTTCGCCCAATAAGACTAAGACCCAAAAACATGTTGTCTTTCATCATATTCTTACTCATGGGTTCTCTCTTCAAATGAATGTAACGCAAGAATGCTACAAGTGTAACCGAAGAGAAGGCCAATGTCAAAGTGATAGCAAGGGCAACTTTTATTGTAAAGAAACAGGTACCAAAATTACAGTTAGGAATTAGAACTCGACTGGATGCATAAATGTTCTATTTTTAATGTTTCATTGATTTTGCATATAAATTGGCTATCTGTTCCAAGTTATCAGTCCATTTATACATTTTTTATGGGAGAAATGACAAATAATACCAAATCACACAGCGGAACTTTTTCTCCCCCTGAATGAATCTTATGAAAAACTACTAAGTAACGCATAAATCCACCTTAATATATATATATACCACCACCAATCAAATAATGAGTAAATAAAATCACTACCACATGCACAAATAACACAAGTCAATTTTTTACATGGAAAACCTCCCCAATGTGAGAAGTAAAAACCACGGGACCGTAGTCCACCCAAAAATATCCACTAATAATCAAATGTGAGAGTAACAAACTGTTTTTACATCAAATAGGAACCAAAACCAAGCAACAATTATCTAGGTTCCCTAGTAACACAAATTTAAGTTTTAAATAACAAGTGAAGAGAAAAACACAAACTCAGCAGGAGATTCTGGACTCTGCGTTGCTCTTCACTGGGACCTCCAAATCCGATCTCCACCGTCCATAATTTAGAATCACGAGTGCTGAGTATACTGTCCAAATTTGAGATCGATCCAATGGTGAACGAAAGAGCTATTGTTCTTACAAAAATACTGCACAGACAGTGACGAAAAACCTGACAGCTCTGTTACGGGCTGTATATCACACGAATGACACCTCCGTTTCCGATCTCCACTATTCAGAATCAAGGTCCAGAAGAGGTCAATGTGCTGTCCAAATTTCAGCACGATCCAACGGTTAACGAAAGAGATATTGCAGCAACTCCGAAACTGTGCGGGATGAATTTCCTTGCAGAAAACTCACTCTCTTGTTTCCTCCTCTCTTCCACACGAATTTCACTCTTCACAATTGATTTTTCTGCCTCAAACCTCTTAACTCTCACAACCACAAAAACCTAGCCTACAATTAATAAAGGAAATCAAACTTAAATAGGGTTATGATTCCTAATCACACTAAGATTTTCATATGGGCTCAATTTAACTTGTTGAGACTTGTTGGGCCTCTACATAAGAGGGAACCCAACCCAACAAATCTCCCCTTCCCGATTATGTGGAGGGGTTCGCCATTCCGGCGATCATCCTACAGGCTTCAAGCTTCTCCCTTGGTAATACCTTTGTAAACATATCGGATCCATTGTGGTCTGTATGAACTTTGTCAAGTTCCAGTAGTTTATCATTCAATACATCTCTGATCCAATGGTATCTCACGTCGATATGCTTTGATCTTGAATGAAAGGTTGAATTCTTCCCAAGGTGAATTGCACTTTGACTATCACATAATAACACATATCTCTGTTGCTTGAAACCAAGCTCTATTATAAACTTTTTCATCCACAACAACTCTTTACAAGCTTCAGTTGCTGCAATGAATTCTGCTTCTATGGTAGAAAGTGCAACACATTTTTGCAATCTCGATTGCCAAGCTACAGCACCACCTGCAAAGATAATCAAATAACCAGACGTTGACTTACGAGAATCCATATCTCCTGCCATATCTGCATCTGTGTAGCCAACTAGCAGTGGCTTCTCACCACCAAAACCAAGTCTTAATCTGGAAGTACCTCAAAGATATCTCATGATCCACTTAACAACATTCCAATGCTCTTTTCCAGGATTAGACATGAATCGACTAACAACACCAACAGCATGAGCTATATCTAGTCTCGTACATACCATTGCATACATCAAACTCCCGACTGTTGAAGCATATGGAACTTTTTCCATGTCATTTTTCTGGGCATCTGTAGGAGTACACTACTTCATACTCAACTTAAAATGTACACCAAGTGGAGTACTAATTGCTTTAGCTTTGTCCATGTTAAATCTCTGAAGTACTTTTTCAATATATTTCTCCTGTGACATATATAACTTCTTGGACTTTTTATCATCATCAATTTGTATGCCAAGAATTTTCTTTGCTGGCCCTAAGTCTTTCATAACAAAAGATTAACTTAATTTTCTCTTCAATCTATCAATTCTTGAAACATTCCTGCCAACAATCAATATGTCATCAACATAAAGCAATAAGATAATAAAATCATCATCAGAGAATTTTTGAACAAATACACAATGGTCAGAAGTTGTTTTCTTGTAGCTTTGCTCTCCCATAATTGACTCAAACTTCTTATACCATTGTCTCGGTGCCTATTTCAAACCGTAAAGACTTTTCTTTAACTTGCACACATAATCCTTTTTTCCTTTTACAATGAAACCTTCTGGCTGCTCCATGTAAATCTCTTCCTCCAAATCACCATGGAGGAATGCAGTCTTCACATCTATCTGCTCGATCTCTAAATCAAGATTGGCTGCTAAACCAAGCACAACACGGATGGATGACATCTTCACAACTGGAGAGAAAATCTCATCAAAATCAACGCCTTTCCTCTGGTTGAACCCTTTGACAACCAATCTAACTTTGTATCGAGGTCGAGTACTAAACTCATCATGCTTAATTCTGTAAACCCATTTTTTCTTCAAAGCTCTTCTATCTATAGACAGTTTTACTAACTTAAAAGTATGATTTTGATGAAGTGACTGTATTTCATCTTGCATAGCCTCAAGCCATTCCTTTTTGTGCTCATCTTCTAAGGCCTCTGCATAACACTCTGGTTCTCCCCCGTCAGTCAATAACACGTACTCACTTGCAGGATATCTATTGGAAGGACGTTGGTCTCTAGTAGACCTTTTGAGTGGTACATCTAATGGAGCATCAGGAATTTGCACTTGTTCATTAGTTTCAACATTTTCCTCTGTCTGTAAGGAACCACCTGTATCAACTGCAACCTGCTGATCATTAACCTGTGTCGGCAAATTTGTTAAAGAAGCTGAACTCAAATTAACCAAACCATTATTATCACCGGACACTGAATTCCCAACTTTCTCAATATCCTGTATGGTATGGTTTTCCATAAATACTACATCTCTGCTTCTCACAAGTTTCTTCTCAACCGGATCAAAGAATCTATATCTGAACTCATCCTGACCATAACCGATGAAGATGCATTGTCGAGTTTTCACATCAAGCTTGGATCTCTCATCTTTGGGAATATGCACAAATGCCTTACACCCAAAAACACGTAAGTGATCATAGGAAACATCTCTACCACTCCAAGCTTTGTCTGGTACATCAAACTGCAAAGGAATACAAGGTGTGAGATTAAGAACATGTACAGCAGTACTCAAAGCCTCACCCCAGAAATATCCTGGTAATTGTGCCTATGAAAGCAAACATCTCACTCTCTCTACTAGTGTTCTGTTCATCCTTTCAGCTAAACCATTCAACTGAGGAGTCTTGGGAGGTGTCTTTTGATGTCGAATACCCTATCTACAATACTCATTAAAAGGACATGTATACTCTCCTCCGTTATCAATTCTGATGCACCTTAACTTTTTTCCAGTCTGTCTCTCAACCAGTGCTTGAAATTTCTTGAACACATCTAATACTTGATCTTTCGTCTTCAAGGTGTAAACCCATGTCTTTCTCGAGTGATCATCTATAAAAGTCACAAAATATAGGGCTCCACCGAGTGATCCCATCTTCATAGGGCCGTAGAGATCTAAATGCACTAGGTCAAGTATACTTGACTTCCTTGTAGGTGGAGAGCTGTGAAAGCTGACTCTGTTTTGCTTCCCTGCTAGACAATCAGAACATCTCTTCAACTGTATATTTTTCATGTCAAGTAGCTTCTTTTTCTGGGTTAAAACAATTAAGCCTTTCTCGCTAATGTGTCCAAGCCTCTTGTACCAAAGTTCTACCTTGTCTTCATCTTGAACTGCATTGATGATGAACTTTGAAATTTTTGCCTGCAACAAGTATAATGTAGAACACTTTTTATCTCTAGCCACAACCATGGCTCCCTTGGTAAGCTTCCACTGACCATTACTAAAGAAGTTGCAGTATCCCTCATCATCAAGTTTACCTGTAGAAATAATATTCACACAAATGTCAGGAATATGTTTTACATTTTTCAAAACTAACCTAGAGCCATTATCTGTCTCCAAGTTCACATCTCCAATGCCAACAACTTTTGTTGTGCCATCATTCCCCATCTTTACACTCCCAAAATCACCATGTGTGTAAGATGTAAAGAAATCCTTCCACAATGTAGCATGAATAGAGGCACCACTGTCAATCACCCAGCTAGTCTCATGGCATGCAAAATTAATGGAATCAGCATCATACATAAAAAGAAAATCTTCATGAATGGTGGTAGCAACTCTGTCATCATTGTTATTATTTTCACTCTTCTTTTCTTTACTTGTGTCATTTTTATTTTTCTTTTCCAATTGCTTACAATATTTCTTTATGTGTCCCTTTTTGTGGTAGTAGTGACACTCAACATTTGCAAACTTATTGGACTTACTTTTGTGTTGATTTCTATTCTTCGGACCCCTGCTTTTACTTCTCCCTCTGCTTTTTGTAACCAGAACTTCTGAAGATGAAGTAGATCCTTGTGCTTTTCTTCTCATCTCTTCATTCAGAATATTACCCTTGACCAAATCCATTGTCATCATTCTATTCGGAGCAGAGTTCGACAAAGAAGATCTGAAAGTCTCCCATGAGTCCGGTAATGTACCAAGCAACCATAATGCTTGTACCTCATCATCAAACTTGATACCCATGCCAGCCAACTGATTTATAATCCCCTGATATGTATTCAAATGATCTATCAGAAGAGCACCATCATGATATCTTAGATACATCAATTGCTTCATCAGAAACAATTTATTATTTCTGGTTTTTCTGGCATACAACTCCTCAAGCTTGACCCATAAAGTCCGTGCATGTGTTTCCCCACTGATATGATTCAAAACATTATCACTTACCCATTGCCTAATGAAACCACATACTTGTCGATGAAGTAAAGTCCACTCTGCATCAGATTTATCACTAGGCTTTTCTGTAGCAAAAACAGGTAAGTGAAAATCTTTCACATACAAAAGATCCTCCATCTTTCCCTTCCAAACATGATAGTTCGAACCATTCAGAGTAATCATTCTACTTGGATTCAAATTGTTCTCCATATTCATCATTGCAAAATTCACAACTAGGCTCTGATACCACTTTGATGGGAGAAATAACAAATACTAACAAATCACACAGCGGAACTTTTTATCCCCCTGAATGAATTCTATGAAAAACCACTAAGTAATGCACAAATCCACCTTATATATATATATACCACCACCAATCAAATAATGAGCAAATAAAATACTATCACATGCACAAATAACACAAACCAATTTTTTACGTGGAAAACCTCCCCAATGCGAGGAGTAAAAACCACGGGACCGTAGTCCACCCAAAAATATCCACTAATAATCAAATGTGAGAGTAACAAACTGTTTTTACATCAAATAGGAACCAAAACCGAGCAACAATTATCTAGGTTCCCTAGTAACACAAATTTAAGTTTTAAATAACAAGTGAAGAGAAAAACACAAACTCAGCAGGAGATTCTGGACTGCGTCGCTCTTCACTGGGACCTCCAAATCCGATCTCACCGTCCAGAATTTAGAATCACAAGTGCTGAGTATACTGTCCAAATTTGAGCTCGATCCAATGGTGAACGAAAGAGATATTGTTCTTACAAAAATACTGCACAGACAGTGACGAAAAACCTGACAGCTCTGTTACGGGCTGTATATCACACGAACGACACCTCCGTTTCTGATCTCCACTGTTCAGAATCAAGGTCCAGAAGAGATCAATGTGCTGTCCAAATTTCAGCACGATCCAACGGTTAACGAAAGAGATATTGCAGCAACTTCGAAACTGTGCGGGATGAATTTCCTTGCAAAAAACTCACTCTCTTGTTTCCTCCTCTCTTCCACACGAATTTCACTCTTCACAATTGATTTTTCTGCCTCAAACCTCTTAACTCTCACAACCACAAAAACCTAGCCTAACCTACAATTAATAAAGGAAATCAAACTTAAATAGGATTATGATTTCTAATCACACTAGGATTTTCATATGGGCTCAATTTAACTTGTTGAGACTTATTGGATCTCCACATAAAAGGGAACCCAACCCAACAAATTTTAATACTCCACCATGGTACATATTTTTACTGGTTCGTTCTCTCTTCAAGTAAATGTAACCAGAGAATGTCAGTGTCACTAGGAAGAGGCCAACGTCAAAGAGACAACAAGGGGAACTTTTATTGTACATACGCAAGAACAGGTATTACAATTACTGTGAAGTACTAGGACTTTGTGTGTTATATCATCCATTTAATTGGTATTATGAAGGTTACCTCGAGATTTATATTTGCCAATATCGTTGAAAATCATTGCATACAAGACTATGGATATGTAACTAGCTTTTAGTAATAGTTAGGGATTATGTCAGATTTAGTGCGGGTTAAGTCCACCATGGTACATAACTGCATATTCGTGTCTCTGTACATAAATTTTGAACGGTTTCTTACTTGGTTTTCATAGAATGTGGCTGTGTTTGTTGTAGAAAGTTTTATATCAGTTGCCATGAGATGGCCAGTTTTGTCTGCTTGTTGAGAAATTGAGTCAAGGATGAAGGTAATTTTGGTCTCATCACCGTAGATTTAACTCTTTATGTTAACACCATTTTACTTGTAACTTCAACTGTAGAACACCATAAGTTGGAAAGGATATTGAAGCTAGGTAACATACCTCATCCATTACAACAGATTATATTTATTTCAAATTTCTCTGCCTCATCTTCTTCTTTGTTAATTTCTATGGAAAAATTCTGTTCAATATTCTGTGTTTTTTTTTCCCAAAGACATATGTGACCTAAACTATTCCTCTTGCTCATTAGGTATTGCAATCGGGGCAGCTACACTCCTAATCGGGGTTCTGGCTCTTACATAACTTGGCATCGCAAGAACTTCCATCAAAGATACACTTTTTCTTATCACTCCTCAAAATCAGACCTGAAAGAAGCCAGTGTCTACTTTGGGGTTCCCATCTTCTTCTATTGTGAACTTTCAAAAGCCACTAACAATTTTAGTCATGAAAAAGAACTTGAAAAGGGAGGATTTGGAACAGTATACCATGGTGAGATGATAAACTTTCATATGAAACGGAAAAAAGAGTACAAAAAAAATTATAATAGTTTGCTAAATGGCCTATTTGATCTTTGTGAATGAGGAAAATTTAGAGATGGACGAGAAGTTGTAGTCAAGCGTCTCTATGAGCACAATTACAAAAGGATTGAGCAGTTTATGAATGAAATTAAAATCCTCACACATTTGCGTCACAAAAACCTTGTCTCCCTTTATGGCTGCACTTCGTGTCACAGTCAAGGTCTCCTCCTAGTATATGAATTTATCCCCAATAGCACTGTTGCTAATCATCTCCATGGTGATAGAGCGAACCCTTGTTTACTCACATGGCCTATTCATATGAATATTGGCATAGAAACTGCTTTAACATTGGCTTACCTCCATGCTTCTGATATCATACATCAGGATGTGAAAACTAACAATATTCTCCTTGATGACAAATTATCTATGAAAGTTGTAGATTTCGAGCTTTTCTCGATTGTTCTCCACTAATGTTACTCATGTCTCACTGCTCCACAAGGTACTCCAGGCTATGTTGATCCTGAATACCACCAATGTTACCAATTAACTGACAAAAGTGATGTATATAGTTTTGGTGTTGTCCTTATTGAGCTCATATCATCAATGCCTGTTGTTGATGTATCTAGAGACAAACATGAGATTAATTTGGCTAACTTAGCTATAAACAAGATTCAAAAGCTTGCAGTCGAGGAGTTGATTGATCCATGCCTTGGATTTCACTTAGATGAAGAAGTAAAACGGATGGCAACTTCAGTAGCAGAATTAGCTTTTCTATGTCTGCAACAAAGTAAGGAAATGAGAACTTCCATGGATGCAGTTTTGGAGCAATTGCTAAGAATTAAAAGCAGAGAATACAAGCTGAAGAATCTAAAAGAAGAGGCTGATGATGACGAAGAAGAATTGAAGAGTATGCTGCAGCCACCACCACCACCACTACACTATGAAGAAACTTCTCCGCTGGAGACTATGGAGATGACACCTTCACCCATTTCTGTGACTGAAAATTGGGTCAGTAATACTACATCTAATGTCAATAACTATAGTACTACATCTAATGTCAGTAACTATAGTACTACATCTAATATCAGTGACTAAGGTCTCTCCTCTTACATACAACTCAAATAAATTTCAATGGTGGCTGATGTGAAATATATATTTTGACGCCCATCTGCTTGTAACTTTTGCGTTATACATCAAAGTGTATACACCAAGCACATAAGGTAGATCATGGATAACCCATGTACAGAGTACATAAAGCTCTTTGTTTGGTACTGTTTTTCCCCTTTTGCTGTGTCATTGTCATAGTATTCATATTTTTGGAGATTCCTTTTATTGTTATGTACAAATTGGTGGATTAATTTGTCCAGAAAAAACAAATATTAACTATATAAGAAATGCCTTATAAGCATAGTGGGAATCAAAGATCAAGAACTAATAATATTGTAATTTATTTTTCTTGCTTCAAATTATTCTGCTTTCTACTTTAAATAGTATTTAGAAGTTTGCCTGGCTTAATAGCAATCCTCGGATGGCATCTGGGAAAAAATTAATTATCCAGGCACATTTCTATTTCGAGTTCACAGCACCAGACATATGCAAGATTACTCAGGAAAAGAAGGAAAATTAAAAAAAAAAAAATGACACATAAATAGAATAATTATTGTAAAGCTCGTTAATTAGATGATGAAAACTTATAAGTTAATTCGCCCAATGTACATAAAAATTAAATTACCATACAGAAAATTGGGATATAAATTCAATTCTTTTTTTAAAAAAAAATTATGAATATGATAAATCATTAAGAATAGAATCCACAACAAACTAGTCCAGAACAAGATCTCCACAAAGGGAGGAATCTCCTCTACCTGAACTGAATATAGTTCTAAAGAGCTTATGTGAGTTCATGAGCCAAACAGTTGGCTTTCCTAGAGAAAAAACAGCAGAAATAAAATTTTGAGGTAAGTTTGAAGGTCTGTCATTAAAAATTTTCAAAGTAACCAAATTTATTTACTTTTGTTTGAAATGATTTCACGTTAACAATAATTAAAATTATCAAAACCTTTAATCTCATACACAATTCTGTGCAAAATCTTAAATTTGTATCATGAATAATTTTTTTTTTAGTTATTTTTAACCATACACAAGTTCCGAAGTAAACAAAGAATTGAATTACCTATGAAATCCCATAACTCAATTTTACTGTTAGTTTAGCCGGCTAAGAATGGGCAGTTAACATTTTAATAAGAAAAACCAACAGCCTTTGACAGTTTTTCATGCGGTTGCTGTTGTACAAATTTTAGTACTCACAAGTGCACGAATTTATTATATAATAGATTATGTAAGTATGAGATCGATCCCACAGAGATTGATAAAATATTAATATAAATTCAAATTAAATTTAATTCTAATCTAGTTAACGATATTTGAGAATTAATTAAAACTAAAAAAATAAAATTCTAAATTAACAAAACAAAATTAAATTGCAAAACTCAAGCAACAGACGAAAAATCTGAGGTTTAGAATCCACCATTATCAACTTATAATGTTTTACTATTCAAAATATTATTTTCAAAAATTAAAGAAATAACTTAGAAATCAATCTATTGTTTTCTCAGGATTTATCAATTAAGCTTAAAAAAACAAATCTTATGTAATTCTTACTTCAAGACCTTAAATTTATAAGATCCAAGTATTATATGCATCCAATATTGAAAAACACATAATCAAAAAATCTTATATTTAAACCTTTTCCAATCCAAAGTCAAATTAATAAAATAATTTTGTAACAACCAAAAATACTTGATATTTAAGGTGAAACAAGTTTTATTTTAGCAATCAATGAAACTAAAAATCATTAAACATTAGAAACAAAATTAAGAATAATTTTCAAACAGTAAAGTCATTATAAAGTTAATAACGATTTCATCCTACATCTCAGAAAAGAAAATTAAACAACCATGATAATAGCAAGAACAAAAAGAGAATTAAAACCCAGCATATTGTTGAAACTGTTGATGTAATTCTGGTCTAAATCCACGTCTGAATCTGCTCCAAATCTCAGTTCAACACAATCCTGCCAGCTTGCTCCTCTTTTAACTTGTCTCTATATGCTTTTATTCTCCACAAACTACTGTTTTTTTTCTCTCGAAAACTACTCAGCCCTTTTGATTTTTTTTTTTCTGTTTCAAAACTGTTCTGCTACTCTTCTTTTATACTGCTACCTCTCGGTTTTGTAAACTGAAAACTGCTTCTTTATTTCTTAATTACAGCACTCTTTTTTTCTTTCCAAAAATCAGCACAATAGCCTGATTTTTTCTCTAAAAATCTGCAACTTCCTCTTCTTTCTTGATTTATTTTATTGTCTCAATTAATTTCCTAATTGCATGACAAAGATTTTAGGCAAGACTTGAATGCTTGATTGATTTAGATTTTGACTTGACAAAAATTATAATTTTTCCTCATTCAACACACAAATCTTTTTTTATTCTTGTTTCACCAAAAACTCCATTAATTAAAATAAATTTAACATAAAATTGGACTAATAAATCAATATTTAAGGATAATAAATGTATATATATTATGTGTATCAGTTGCTTAAGGGACCATGTAACTGGTCTTTGCATTTTGAATGCAACATGGCACGCAACGGTGTTTGCACATTGAATGCCAATTTGCATCCAATGCATAAGTCAATTTTATGGCTTAATACAGAGAACAATTCAGAGAGCAGTTTGGAGTTCCCTGACTTGACTAGTACTTGAAAGTAATAGGCAGTATTATGTGTGGCATTTTTGTGTACACAAAACTTAAAAGTTGCGATGCTAAATTAGGGGCCAAAATAGTGAGTAGTACATTGAGCTGAAATCTCGATTCTCTTTCCATAAAACACAACAAAATCAAGACATGAAAGTGTGAGTGCTCTATATTGTGATTTGGGGAAACTCTTCACCTGTGATCGTCCTTCTGTTGGGTTTTGTGCCCTAAGAGCTTGTAATTATGTAAACGGTTTTAATAAATAATAATAAAGTATTCATTTTATTCAATTTATATATTTTGCAAAAATTGTGTATATCATGATAACATCCTTGATTACTAATGTATTTTCAAACTAAGTATATAAGTATTATATACAAGCGGATTTAGTTTGAGAGAAGTAATCTAAAGAGTCCGTAGAAAACAAACGAAGCTGGGTACTTTGTTTGTGGTAAATCTACAGTTGCGGTCCATTTTGTATTCGGTACAATAGTTTTATCCGAGACTATTCATGTAGTGACATGGAAATGGAGGCACCTTATATAATAAAGATTATATAGGACTGGACCACGATAAATATGAGTTTCTAATTAATATCCGTTAAACTTAGAGATTTATATTTATCGACTAGATGATCATATATGAATTGATCTTAATCCTGAGTGTATTATGGACTCCTGCTTGTTGAGTTATGTCCTTTGATTTACATGGGTGAGATCGATATAGATGCTCGATCAATAACTTCGTACTTTGGGGATATGATTTAGTAAGTAGCTGGGAACATTTTATACAATAGTGGAATCCACTCCTTCTTGCGAGAAGTAGAGAAATAGTTCTCTTAAGGGTTGATTCAGGTCTTGAACAATAAGAGCGCTCAACTTTCTGTTCATATGTAAACAGAAAGATAAATTCATAAGTTGTTATGAATATATTGTTCATTAGAGAATCAATGGTACTTAAGGATCAAGATATAATTAGAGGGGTATAACGGACATTATGACCTAGCTCTAATTATGAACTATTTGTGGAGGATTAAATCATATGTAGTGATTATATCAATGGACACTGAAAATTTCAGATTGTATAAAAACATCTATAGTTTTGAGAGTGCAATCTTAGATTTTTAGTGGAGTAACTCTAAGATTAATAATAGTGAATTATTTAATTAAAGAGTTTAATTAATAATTCCGATATTATTGGAGCTCAAAACTGTAGGTCCATCGGGTCCCCTTGATAGCTCATTTCACTATAAGAAACGTGTATATAGAATATTGTAATTGGATCGTCCAATTATAGTTGTTACATAAGTAGCAAAATATGTGTTCACTTGATATTTGAATAATATTGATTATTCAAATTATTAATTAGTTAATTATTAATTATGAATTAATAATTATTTAATTAATTTTATAAGAGGTCTTGAATTCAATTATTAGTTGTGACCGAGTATAAATTAATTATGAATTAATTATAGGTCACAAGTATGATTACAAAATATAACATGAATTAATTGTGAATTAATTATGTTATATGGGTAAAAGTTTAATTTTAATAAACTTGGGGTTTAATATTAATTTTGATTAATTAAAACCCTAATTGGTTGCCTATAAATAGAAAAGAAATAGTCTTCTTTTCTTAACAGAAGTTATATTTAGGTTTTGTTTTACGTTCTTTGAAACAAAAACCTATTCTCACCTCTTACATATATTGTTTGTTCTTTTGAGAAAAGAAATCAATAGAAAGTGAGCACAATTCTATATAATTGTGCCCACTCACTTGTTTCTTGGTGTAGAGACATATCAAGGAAGGCAAGGTGGTGAGCAATCCACAGAGATCAATACAAAAGGTATAAGATTCGATCTTTAATTTAGTTTTATTATTTTATTTCATTGTTTTATGGATCTAGGGTTCTTGAGTTTTCTAAAAATTTTTAAAACTCAATGTTCCGCAAATCTTTATTTTATAAAAACAATTGTTGTTTTTTCCTTCAATTGGTATCAGAGCCTAGGTTCTAATAAAACAGTGATTTTAAAATAATATGTTTTGTATTGATTTGTATGTCATTGAGTAGGCACTGTTAATTTTTATTTGATTATGATATGATATATTTTGTATTCATGTTTGATGAATGGGGATTGCATGGTATGATCGTTAATTATATGGTTCTTTGGTTATTTTAATTTGATTAAAATTGTAAGCCGTTTGTGGCAATTATTGTTGTAATTCATAGTTTTAGGGTTTTTATATTTTCCGTGAATTGGCTGTTGATTTGGGCGGAAATATTGTGATTGAAACGTATGTTTTTTTTATCTAGTTAATTATTCAGATCGGTGCGCTGGTTTTGAACCAACGTGCATATTAGATACGCAAGAGACGGCGAACGAATGCAACGAACATGTACCTGTAGTGCATGTGGCGCACGACAGACCAGGTGCATGATTGGGTGCACTGGTTGTGAACCAGTTTACTGTCCAATTCGATTGTGCGACTAGATATGGGCTGGTGGTTGCGTTTATACAGACCAGTATGACTAGTTTGTAAAAGGCCGAATGTGCGCTGCTAAGAGTATGTCATGAGTATGTGATGCACAAACAGTGTGACAATAGTTTTAGCAGTACATGTGATGTACTGAAAACTGTGGACAAACATTGATTACTCAGCACGAGTTATTAGTGTAATGTATTGAAAAGTAAAATTGTTGCACTGACAAAATTGAAATTGTTTTGTACGTCGTGCACAAAAGACAAAACATAAAAAATTACAATTGTTGTATTTGTTTATGTGTCATGCATAAAAGTCAAAGAAGAATGCAATTGTACTGCATGTTTATGCGTGAAAGTTAATGCATTGCACACTTGTGCTTGCAACACATGGGCATTATGTGCATATGATTGATGATGCACATGTTTGTTTGTGCACTGTGCACGGTTATGCTTATGCATACACAGTGCATGATGCACTTGATTGTTTGTGCATTGTGCACAAAACTGTGCATGCTTATGCATGCACTGTAAATTATGCTCTTGTTTGTTTGTGCATTGTGCACAAAACCATGCATGCAGCATTGATTGCACATCTCATATGTGATGGCACTCTACAATTAAAAGTGTTTTTGTTGTACACAGTGCATATTTAATGTGTTGCATGCTTAAGTATCTAAATATTTGACAATCACATGAATAAATATATTTATTGGGTTTAAAAATCAAGAAATGGGCTTCTAACCCAATCAATTTGATGGATGTTCTTGATTATTAAATTGGATTTAATTTTAAACCCAAGAGAGCCCAAGAAGATCTTGAAGACTATGAAGACTACAAGTGAAGGCCAAGGAATACCTTGGTTAATTTATGTAATCTTGAAATTAGATTTAGGTTGTTAAAACCAAAGAACCCGGTCATACACATGTTGTTTATTTAAATTATTTATCATGCGATGATTGAATAATTTGTTGATAACATAACCATACATAAAATATGTCATATAGAATAGAAAGTGTCTACTCACTGCATTATAACATGACATGCATCATATGTATTATTTTATTTTACTATTAAATTGTTTATTAGTATAAATAGTAGAATAATACATAGAATGCCTCTTAAATAATTTGAATTGATTTTAGTGGAAAATCATAGGTTTCAAATTAGAAATATGTTTTCAATAATTGGCATTCATAATGTGGATTAGATTTTAATTAGTTAAAATCTGGTAACTTCATACTAAATCTAGTCTTTATAATTTTGATTATTTAGATTAGATTTATAAATTGAATTAGATTTTTAAGTGTTAAAAATTCGGTAATTCATTAAGTGTTAATAAGTTATGAACTTTAGTAACTCATAAATTCTTGGTAATTTAGATTATTTTTTTAGCCGTTAATAATCTAAGATGATTACTAGGAATTTTTAATAGAAAACCCTAATCCTAAAATAGTGAGTGGGAGAGGGATATATGACAATATATCCTGCGGTCTCTATCATTAGTTCAACACCGTGAAACTTAAAGGCGCCTCGAGACGGCTTTGTTATCGTCCCCCTACGGGTGGTGTCCATTTAAGTTGATCAAGGTTGACTTCCTAATGGATAGGATTCCTAGATGTATCTTGGGATTGACCTACCCTACGGCGGCAATTCTCGAGTTAAGTCAATGGAATCCGAAATGATGGGTTACACTCATAAAGGAAATAATTAATTGTTAATTATTTTCCTGACCGAAAAACGGTAGTTAAATAATATAGGAATAAGAGTTATTTTGTTATATTATTTAATTGAGAATGTCTCAGTCTAACATACAAATATTTGACCTACCCTACGGCGGCACTTATTTGTGGAATGTTAGATTATCGTGGCATAGTAATTATTTTTAGGGTATTTTCTAATTCATTATTCGTGTATCATGCATCACGTTTAATTTTATGCCAAAGTCACATGATATTGATTTTTGCAAAATGATATTAAATGTCATGTATTTTATTTATTTTCAGCAATGGTATCTCCGTTGATTTCTATTTTAGCTAATGATAAGCTTAATGGGGAAAATTATGTCAAATGGAAAAGTAACATGAACGCAGTCCTGGTCTGTGAAGACCTTAAATTTGTCACGACTCAGTCTTGTCCTCCCCAACCAGTAGAAAATGCTACACGCGCTGTGCGCGAGGCCTATGAGAAATGGGTCAAAGCTGATGAAAAGGGCTCCAAGGCCACCAAGCCCAAAGGAAAATGTTTCCATTGTGGTGTTGATGGGCATTGGAAGAGGAACTGTCCTAAGTACCTCAAGGAGCTCGAAGAGAAGAAGATGAAAAGTAAATGTGATTTACTAGTCATTGAATCTTGTTTAGTGGAGGATGATTCATCCCCTTGGATAATTGATTCAGGAGCCACTAATCATGTTTGTTCTTCTTTGCAATTGATTGATTCATATAGGCAGCTTGATGAGGGTGAGTTCAACATGCGAGTCGGGACTGGGGAAGTCGTTTCAGCAAAGGCAGTGGGAGAAGTTAGACTTAGTTTTAATAATAATTGTTTTATTGCATTGAACAATGTTTATTTTATTCCAGGTTTTAAGAGAAATTTGATTTCTGTATCTAAACTTTTGGAATTTAATTATTCTGTTTCTTTTTATAATAAATCTGTTATTATTTCTAGAAATGGATTGGATATTTGTTCAGGGATGCAAGAAAATGATTTATATGTGTTAAGACCGTTAATGCATAAACCACTGCTTAATATTGAAATGTTTAAGGTTGAAAAACCAAAAACAAAACGACAAAAGATTTCTCAAAACGATGACACATATCTTTGGCATCTAAGACTTGGTCATATTAACCTTGACAGATTAAACAGACTTGTAAAGAGCGGACATTTAAATGAGTTAAAGATCGGTACTTTACCTGTTTGTGAATCTTGTCTAGAAGGTAAAATGACCAAAAGACCTTTTACTGGAAAAGGCTTAGAGCTAAGGAACCGCTAGAGCTTATACATTCGGACGTCTGTGGTCCTATGAATGTTAAAGCTAGAGGCGGTTATGAATATTTCGTCACCTTTATTGATGATTATTCTAGATATGGGTATGTTTACCTAATGCAACGAAAGTCAGAAACTTTTGAAAAGTTCAAAGAATTTCGAGCTGAAGTTGAAAATCAATTAGGTAAAACATTGAAATCTCTACGATCAGATCGTGGAGGCGAGTATCTCGATACAGAGTTTGAGGATTACTTGCTTGAGCATGGGATTCTATCCCAATTGACTGCTCCTGGAACACCCCAGCAGAATGGTGTTGCAGAAAGGAGAAATCGGACCCTTTTGGACATGGTGAGATCTATGTTTAGTTTCTCATCATTACCTAGTTCATTTTGGGGATATGCATTGCAAACTGCAATGTATATTTTGAATGTCGTACCATCTAAGTCAGTTCCAAAGACACCTCTAGAGTTGTGGAAAGACCGTAAAACTAGTTTACGACATTTTCGCATATGGGGGTGTCCAGCACATGTGCTGAAGAACAAGACTGGGAAGCTGGAACCACGTTCAAAAGTTTGCCTATTTGTAGGTTATCCCAAAGAAACTAGGGGCGGTCTCTTTTATAGTCCTAAAGAAAACAAAGTGTTTGTATCGACAAACGCTACTTTTCTTGAAGAGAACTATATGAGAGATTACAAACCTCAAAGTAAAGTTGTACTTGAGGAGTTACTTCCTGGGTCAAACAGTACCCCGTCAACAACAGTTGTTGACAAAGACATAATTCAGACCACTTCTGAACGTCAGACAGATTCTCATCAGAATCATCTACCATCTCGTCGTAGTGGGAGGGTTATTAGACCACCAGTTCGCTACAGAGAGATTGGAGAGGCACAAATCGCTATCTCCGATGAGAGTGTAGATGATCCATTGACATATCAAGATGCAATGGAGGATTCTGATAAGGAGGAATGGCTTAAAGCCATGAATCTCGAGATGGAGTCCATGTACTCTAACTCAGTCTGGGAACTTGTGGATCAACCAGATGAGATAAAACCTATAGGTTGTAAGTGGATCTACAAGAGGAAGAGAGGAGTGGATGGAAAGGTAGAGACCTTTAAAGCTAGACTAGTGGCAAAGGGTTATACCCAGAAAGAGGGAGTTGACTATGAGGAAACTTTCTCGCCAGTAGCTATGCTTAAGTCCATTCGGATTCTTCTATCCATTGCCGCATGTCTCAACTATGAGATTTGGCAAATGGACGTCAAGACTGCATTTTTGAATGGTAGTCTTGATGAAAGTATCTATATGGTACAACCAGAGGGATTCGTGTCCCAAGGTCAAGAGCAAAAGGTTTGCAAGTTGCAAAGGTCCATTTATGGACTTAAGCAAGCATCTCGATCTTGGAATATAAGGTTTGATACTTCGATCAAGTCTTATGGTTTTGAGCAAAATATCGATGAACCTTGTGTATACAAAAGGATTATCGATAAGAAAGTGGTTTTCCTTGTACTTTACGTTGATGATATTCTACTCATTGGGAATGATATAGGAGTATTGTCAGATGTAAAGAGCTGGCTCGCTAGCCAATTCCAAATGAAAGATTTGGGAGAGGCCAGTTATGTTCTTGGGATCCAAATAATACGAGATCGTAAGAACAAACTGTTAGCGCTGTCTCAAGCATCGTATATCGATAAGATTCTTATGCGATTTTCGATGCAGAACTCTAAGAAAGGTCTTTTACCTTTTCGTCATGGAGTTCATTTGTCTAAGGAACAGTGTCCTAAGACACCTCAAGAAATTGAGGATATGAGACGGATTCCTTATGCCTCTGCAGTAGGCAGTCTCATGTATGCTATGTTATGCACGAGACCGGATATATGTTATTCGGTGGGAATAGTTAGTCGTTATCAATCTAATCCAGGATTTGATCACTGGGTGGCTGTAAAACATATTCTTAAGTATCTTCGGAGAACGAGAAACTATATGCTAGTATATTCTGGAGAGGATTTGATTCCATTAGGATATACAGATTCTGATTTTCAATCGGATAAGGATTCTAGAAAATCCACGTCCGGATCAGTATTTACTCTCGGTAGTGGAGCCATTGTATGGAGGAGTGTTAAGCAATCTTGCATTGCTGACTCCACTATGGAAGCTGAATATGTAGCAGCTTGTGAAGCAGCTAAAGAAGCGGTATGGTTACGTAAATTCTTGATTGATCTGGAAGTTGTTCCAGATATGGATAAACCACTCACCCTTTATTGTGATAATAGTGGTGCAGTGGCAAATTCCAAAGAACCAAGAAGCCACAAACGAGGGAAGCATATAGAAAGGAAATATCATCTTATTAGGGAGATTGTACAAAGAGGAGATGCGAATGTGATGAAGATTGCATCACAAGACAACCTTGCTGATCCGTTTACCAAGACCTTAACGGCTAAAGTGTTTGAAGGTCATCTAGAGGGTCTAGGATTACGAGATATGTCTCATCTGCTCTAGGGCAAGTGGGAGATTGTTGGGTTTTGTGCCCTAAGAGCTTGTAATTATGTAAACGGTTTTAATAAATAATAATAAAGTATTCATTTTATTCAATTTATATATTTTGCAAAAATTGTGTATATCATGATAACATCCTTGATTACTAATGTATTTTCAAACTAAGTATATAAGTATTATATACAAGCGGATTTAGTTTGAGAGAAGTAATCTAAAGAGTCCGTAGAAAACAAACGAAGCTGGGTACTTTGTTTGTGGTAAATCTACAGTTGCGGTCCATTTTGTATTCGGTACAATAGTTTTATCCGAGACTATTCATGTAGTGACATGGAAATGGAGGCACCTTATATAATAAAGATTATATAGGACTGGACCACGATAAATATGAGTTTCTAATTAATATCCGTTAAACTTAGAGATTTATATTTATCGACTAGATGATCATATATGAATTGATCTTAATCCTGAGTGTATTATGGACTCCTGCTTGTTGAGTTATGTCCTTTGATTTACATGGGTGAGATCGATATAGATGCTCGATCAATAACTTCGTACTTTGGGGATATGATTTAGTAAGTAGCTGGGAACATTTTATACAATAGTGGAATCCACTCCTTCTTGCGAGAAGTAGAGAAATAGTTCTCTTAAGGGTTGATTCAGGTCTTGAACAATAAGAGCGCTCAACTTTCTGTTCATATGTAAACAGAAAGATAAATTCATAAGTTGTTATGAATATATTGTTCATTAGAGAATCAATGGTACTTAAGGATCAAGATATAATTAGAGGGGTATAACGGACATTATGACCTAGCTCTAATTATGAACTATTTGTGGAGGATTAAATCATATGTAGTGATTATATCAATGGACACTGAAAATTTCAGATTGTATAAAAACATCTATAGTTTTGAGAGTGCAATCTTAGATTTTTAGTGGAGTAACTCTAAGATTAATAATAGTGAATTATTTAATTAAAGAGTTTAATTAATAATTCCGATATTATTGGAGCTCAAAACTGTAGGTCCATCGGGTCCCCTTGATAGCTCATTTCACTATAAGAAACGTGTATATAGAATATTGTAATTGGATCGTCCAATTATAGTTGTTACATAAGTAGCAAAATATGTGTTCACTTGATATTTGAATAATATTGATTATTCAAATTATTAATTAGTTAATTATTAATTATGAATTAATAATTATTTAATTAATTTTATAAGAGGTCTTGAATTCAATTATTAGTTGTGACCGAGTATAAATTAGTTATGAATTAATTATAGGTCACAAGTATGATTACAAAATATAACATGAATTAATTGTGAATTAATTATGTTATATGGGTAAAAGTTTAATTTTAATAAACTTGGGGTTTAATATTAATTTTGATTAATTAAAACCCTAATTGGTTGCCTATAAATAGAAAAGAAATAGTCTTCTTTTCTTAACAGAAGTTATATTTAGGTTTTGTTTTACGTTCTTTGAAACAAAAACCTATTCTCACCTCTTACATATATTGTTTGTTCTTTTGAGAAAAGAAATCAATAGAAAGTGAGCACAATTCTATATAATTGTGCCCACTCACTTGTTTCTTGGTGTAGAGACATATCAAGGAAGGCAAGGTGGTGAGCAATCCACAGAGATCAATACAAAAGGTATAAGATTCGATCTTTAATTTAGTTTTATTATTTTATTTCATTGTTTTATGGATCTAGGGTTCTTGAGTTTTCTAAAAATTTTTAAAACTCAATGTTCCGCAAATCTTTATTTTATAAAAACAATTGTTGTTTTTTCCTTCACCTTCAACTAATGATACAAACTCAAGTCTCCATCCATTTTTGGATTCTCAAATGATGAATGGCTCGATTCCTAATATCTAATTTTATTTTTGAATTTGCATTCAGTGACTAGTCAACACTAATCCAATTTATACATATTTATCCAATGTCAATTAATTAAATAAAAAAAAAAACAAATAAATTTGTTTTCTTTTAAAAAAAATTTAAAAAAAAAAAAAAAAGGAAAAGGGTCGTGTGCATATTTACAAAGTATGATGACACACCTCTTTCACAATTTCAACCCAAATGCGCCAATGAAGCCCATTTTGGCCCATTTGTCTCATTTGAAATGAACGACCATTTTCTTTCATGATTGCTTGGAATATGAAACACACTCTCCCAATATACTTCCTATTTAGTTAATATATGACATTTATACAATTTACACTAGAATTGGGCAACTCTATGTTCGATTCGGTTGCAACAAAAACATAACTAAATCGATTTTTTTAATTTTTTTTGGTTCTCAATCTGGAGAATCCTACATGGAAAGTTTGAGGATTGAAACCGACATGAATAGAATACAGTCAGTTCCATATGGGTTGGTTCTATCATCATTGGTTTGATGACTAACTGAAGGGACTCGACCCAGATTTCCCTTTGAAGGACCCAAGTGGAGCCCTCCCGGCACCCCAACGGAAGTTCTTGCAATCTTCATATCAGTGTTTGACTTTAAAGGACTTCGTGAGCAAACCGTAAAACATTTTCATTTCGTAGTCATATAAAAATTAGGGTAGAAAAATTTCGGCGGTACAATGATTGTTTTTCAACATTTCCAACCCTTTCAAAACACCTATAAACCAATTTATAAACACTTCAAAAACTCATACATTCTTTTCTCCACTTCCAATTTAGACCTTGTCGACGTTGGATTTCAGTCGACGAGTAATCAATGTCCAATACCTGCAATCAATGTGAGAAAGCACAAATACCAAGAAAGAACACAGACAAAGATCGAGAATCAAACAAGGAGCACAAAGCTTTTACGTGGTTCAGCAATAATGAGCCTACGTCCACGACTGTCTGTCTCTTAAATTTTGCAGAGTGATAGTGTATTATTGATTATTCTCTGATCATGTTACAATGATTTTAGTCCCTATTTATAGCGAAAGAGGTGTTATAATTCTAGTTGCAGTAAATCAGGAAAAGAATCCTGAACTAATTACACTTCCCAAATAATCAGGAAAAATAAGGAAAAGAATTATACATTAATTATACTTCCAAATATGTTTGAATAATATCAGGAAACTGCTTCCATAAAATCAGGGATGGTGTTGATTCGGTTTGAATTTGAGTAGACTTCCATATCTGATGAGGAAATCACAGTTTAATTGGGTAACCGCCATATTCGGAGAGAGAATCATGGTTGAATCAAGTAACTGCCTGTTCTGGAAGATACTGCATTTATTACGCTTCTGAGCAAGCTGACGTCTATGGCGGTCTGTGAGCTTGAGCTCATATAGCGAGCTACGTATGAGGCGAACTTATGGAGCGAGCTGAATCTTGGCTGTGTCACGAGCTCGCTGGGCTTAGAGTCATCTGGGCCTAGGCTGATAGGTCTTGACTGGGTTGACTTTTATCGGGCCTTCTTATTGGGTCTTAAATAGGCCTAAATTGGGCTTTTACCAGCCCATTTAATGAGTCTGAAAATACATATAACATTAGCCCCCCAGCTCTCAGTTCGCTTTGCGAGCTGGGAGCTCGAGCTTGCTGGTAAAAGCTGGCTTCCTTGGCACGCTAACCTCCATAATTGTTTCTGTGCATTTTCAAATTCCACCTTTTCAGTTGCGACACGTGGCAGTCATGCAGAAGGTAACTGAAACGACGTCTGTACGTCCCTTACACGCGTATTTAATGTGCACGTCTTTCAACTGACGGCTGCATGATTTCAAAGCTGTACTTCGCGCTGCACCTTTGGATTAATGACGGTTACATAGTGCAAAGATCTGACTGCTGGGGTTCACGCTCGATTGTCTATATAAACCGATGAACCCTTTTCATTTTCTTCTTTCATCTGTCATTTTCTTTTAAAGCAACCAAGCAACCAAATTTCAAAGAACTCACGAAATCAACACTTCCAGTCGTCGCTCTTACCATTACATCAAGGATTCACAGTAAGCTTCTGATTTCTTTCTTCAAACTTTTGATTTTTTGGCTTATTTTGCTGAGTTGATGTTGTGTCATGCTTGTATCTGATCATTGTTGAATCTCGTTGCTATGGGTTCTTCGTTTGAACGTGACTTTTCAACTTCTGTTGGTTTGATCTAGCTTTTTACTTGTTCACGACTGGACTACTGTTTGTGACTTGTAATGCATGCTTGACTGTTGATTTAGGATTGTTGTAGTCTTGTTAGCTCACAGGTCGTTGCTTTTGTTGACTGAAACCTCCATTACATAGTCTGACTGTTTTCTTTTGTTCAGATGTCCTCAAGCGGAGCTCGCAAGGGAATTATTCCAAGCAATGAAGCTCGTGAGCGAGATGAAGCCCGAGCACATGCTATACAGGGAAGAGCAGCTCGGGATACATTCGCTCGTCATCCTTCATCGCTAAAGCGTCCTGAGGTGGAAGGACTTGTCACTCAATTCCACATCCCTTTGGGTTGTCGTGCATTGCTACCTGATTCAAAGAATCATGCATGTTATCCACCAAGGGGATACGTCGCCGTCAGCGTTCAACATTTCGAACAGGGGCTACGGTTCCCTATTCAACCATACTTGATCGCATTTCTTAACAAGGTCAAGCTCGCGCCATTCTAGTTGACTCCAAACTCCTATGCGCAGCTGACCTCGCTAGCCGTGGCCTTTCTTAGGAACGGCCTTCGTCCCCCTACACCAAAAATTATACAGCAATTCTACTCCTTCAAGGCTCTGAGCGCAGCAGAAGGAGAGAAACCAGAGGGCATTTATTACCTCACAGCCCGTTCGTCGAAATACAAAGATCTCTTGCCCAAAGGAGAAGCGAAGGGCAAGTCCAACGTCGGGCCGTATAAGACGAGCTGGTTTTACGTCTCGTGCCCCTCTCTCGCAGATCTCCGAAATTTCAGCTTTGTCCTGAAACCAGGTATACATAAAGGAAATATAATGAGCTGATTTTATTTTGTATCTTTATTATTATTTTTTAATCATTTGCTGTGCAGTGCTGAAAATGGACGAGTCCCCTCTTAGCAGCGAGGAAGAACGAGCTCTGGACAAGCTCGCAATTTCAGCGGATGCGGGAATTAGCAGTAAATTTGACGATGTTGTCCTTAGAGCTTACGACCTTACTCCTCCTAAGGAATCCCCTCTTCTGCGATCTGAGGAGGACATAGGCAAGACCAGCGATAACCCTAGAATTCCTTCTGTTTTTGAAGTTCCAGTTCAGGTGGGGGACACGTCTGCTTCCCGACCTCTGCAACCAGTCTCTTCACAAGCAGCGGGTGCAACTCGTTCACCTTCTCCAGCTCGGAAGGCTTCTACCCAAGGTGCTCTTGCTCGTGCCTCATCTAAGACGAAATCGCCTTCAGCTCGCACCCCATCAAAAGGCACATCTCGAAAAACTACTTCTCCAGCTCCTGCCCCAGCTCGGACAGGATCAGATTCAGCCCACACAGCCCCTACTGTATAGGTTGACTCATCCTCTTCCCCACATCACACATCTACCCCAGGGGTTTCACTGCCATTTCCAGCTCGCGCTCCAGCCTCCGTTCCTTCCTCTGGGCGAATTCCAGCTAACAGAAGGAAACTTGTTCTTTTGAAATCCCCCCCTTCTGAACGACCTGCTACATCTCCCGCCTCCTCGACTCTTTCAGCGAAACGGCCTGCTGAGGCCTTAGCCACTCCAGCGACCCCTTCAAAACGCTCAAAATTATCTGCCGAGGACCAAGCTCCTGCGGTCGCTACCTTCAGCGAAGTGCCTGCTGCTGTTGAGAAACAGGCCGCTGCTCCTTCATCCGCTGCTCCCAGCGAAGTGCCTCTTGCTGTTGGTTCTTCAGGTCTTCAGCCGACTCCAGCTTCCAGCTCGCTGTCTGAAAAAAGTGATGCTCCTCCTAAGGTTGCTTCGCAGGCAACCCAAGCTGGCCCCAGTAAAAGAGTAACTAAGCGCATCGTTCATGCGCGGCCTACTGCTACCTGGGATGGTAAACGCGATGTTCTGGAAGTTGAAAGAACCCCTTCGCCAACGAGACCAGTCGTTGAGATTGGGCCTGGGGGAAGATATTTGACCTCCTTCCTTGACAACTGGGAAACGATCATGCTTACCCATGCAAATGTCTTGGAAAATAAGTATCTTAGAGGCGAGGATCTGGACGAATTCGTAGCTCGCCATTCCATGCTAGTAAGTCATTTTCTCTTATCTGCCGACCTCTTTACTTTATTAAATGCTAACTCATAACGTTTTCAAGGTGCTCTTGGCACGATGAAGCGGAAAAGGCAGACAAGGGCTACAAACGATGTAATAAGGAAACTGGAAGACGAGCTGGATGAGGCCAAAGATGAAGCTGTGCATTTGGCTGAAGGTAGAGTGCAGGGTCAGGAAGCACAGATTGCTGAGGCCAATGCTACGAGGCAGGAATTTGAGGAAGCTCTAAAGAAAATGGAAAATAAGCATGCCATGCTAAAGGATGAGCTGCTCAAGGCGAAAGAAGATCTGAGGCAGTTTGAGCAACGGGCTGAACTGGTCGAACAGCGGGCTTCAATTGCAGAAGAGAAGATTGAAGTGCTTCATCACCAAGTTGATGCTGCTTTGGCGCGAGCTGAAGCTGTTGAGAAACAGGCCGAGGAGGCTAAAAAGCGAGCTGATGAAATGGGAGCTGCAGCTAAAAGTGCTGAGGAGGCTGCAACCAAACGAGCTAAGGAGGTTGGAATCGCGGCTAAATGCGCCAAAGAGGCTGAGCATCGAGCTGAGGTGCTTAGGCAACAACTAGGGGAGGCTATTCAGCGGGCTGAGGCTACTGAGCAGCGAGTTGAAGACATAAAGAAAGAGGCTGAGGTCGTCAACCGTCACGCTGATAATGCCTTCGAAGAGCTAACGGTTTTCAGAGAGCAAGCAGCTCGAGAATTGGAAGTGCGGGTTGTAGATGCAAGGGACGAACCTGAGGAAAGAACAGGCCGTGACTTCCTCTACACACTGTGGATGTCCCATCCAGAAATGGATTTTTCTATCTTTGGGGACATAGGACTTGAAAACGTTGAGGATTTTAAAGCAAGAGCTACCTCGTCCTCAGCTGGTCCAATTCCTTCAGTAGAGGAGGTGCCTGGTACGACCTCTCAGGCTGAGCCCGTTGTCGACCTCGATCCCCCTGGAGTGTCTCCTTCTCATGAAGGTCCTTCAACAGGCCCAGGCCCTTCAGCTCAAGTTTAAGAGCTCGTCTTTTCTTTGTTCTTTTCATTGTATTTTCTCAACTTTTAACTTGTAAACAGCTTTCACACTTAATGAAATTTCTTTCGTTATTTCTTCTGTGTTTGAATGCATTTAAGCTATTGTGTATAACATATTTTATGCTCTTCATCTTTAGAGTTACCATATTCCTCGCGAGCTGATCATCAACGAGTTATATAATATGATAATGCATTAAGTTAATGAAATGATGTAAAAATGAACGGTTTGATCGTTTAGAATGTTAACGAGCTATGCAGGGGTCGTCACCTCGCCTGCTTTTTAGGCTCATTTGGCGAGCTATGCAGAGACACTTAGTCATCTGCTTTTTAGGCTCTTTTTATTTGTAGCGAACTATGCAGGGGTCATCACCTCGCCTGCTTTTTAGGCTCATTTGGCGAGCTATGCAGAGACACTTAGTCATCTGCTTTTTAGGCTCTTTTTTATTTGTAGCGAGCTATGCAGGGGTCATCACCTCGCCTGCTTTTTAGGCTCATTTGGCGAGCTATGCAGAGACATTTAGTCATCTGCTTTTTAAGCTCTTTTTTATTTGTAGCGAGCTATGCAGGGGTCGTCACCTCACCTGCTTTTTAGGCTCATTTGGCGAGCTATGCAGAGACACTTAGTCATCTACTTTTTAGGCTCTTTTTTATTTGTAGCGAGCTATGCAGGGGTCGTCACCTCGCCTGCTTTTTAGGCTCATTTGGCGAGCTATGCAGAGACACTTAGTCATCTGCTTTTTAGGCTCTTTTTTATTTATAGCAAGCTATGCAGAGGGTCGTCACCTAGCCTGCTTTTTAGGCTCACTTGGCGAGCTATGTAGAGACACTTAGTCATCTGCTTTTTAGGCTCTTTTTTTTGTAGCGAGCTATGCATGGGTCGTCACCTCGCCTGCTTTTTAGGCTCATTTGGCGAGCTATGCAGAGACACTTAGTCATCTGCTTTTTAGGCTCTTTTTTATTTATAGCGAGCTATGCAGAGGGTCGTCACCTAGCCTGCTTTTTAGGCTCATTTGGCGAGCTATGTAGAGACACTTAGTCATCTGCTTTTTAGGCTCTTTTTTATTTGTAGCGAGCTATGCAGGGGTCGTCACCTCGCCTGCTTTTTAGGCTCATTTGGCGAGCTATGCAGAGACACTTAGTCATCTGCTTTTTAGGCTCTTTTTTATTTGTAGCGAGCTATGCAGGGGTCGTCACCTCGCCTGCTTTTTAGGCTCATTTGGCGAGCTATGCAAAGACACTTAGTCATCTGCTTTTTAGGCTCTTGAGCGAGCTATTTAGCTCGGAGCCCGTTAGCTTTAGTGAAATGAGTTGAGTCACAAGCTGAGAAAATAGAGCTTTCATTGACTAGAATGATTTTGAATTACATATTACAAAGAGTTCACTGATAATAAAGACGCAGATGTTCGGCATTCCAAGCTCGAGGGACTTCAGCTCCATTTTCACTAGCTAAATGATAAGCCCTATTCCCCAAGCTTGCTGTGACAACATATGGTCCTTTCCAGTTCGGGCCTAAGGATCCATCACTTGGCTTGTGGGCTCCAGGCAGGATGAGACACAAAACTAAGTCTCCAACATTGAATTTACGAATCCGGGCATACTTGTTGTAGTACCTCGCTATTCTCTGCTGATAGACAGCTACTCTCAACCTGGCCGTTTCCCTGGTTTCTTCAAGTAGGTCCAGGTTTGTTGCAAGTAGTTGATCGTTGTCGTTTGGATTGAAGGTTGCTCTTCTTTGTGAGGTGACTTCAAACTCAGCTGGGATCATAGCCTCAGACCCATACACCATCGAGAACGGGGTCTCGTCAGTGGAGCTGCGAGCTGTGGTTCTGTAAGACCACAATACTTTTTGAAGCTCATCTACCCATGCTCCTTTCTTTGCTTCCAGTTTCATCTTCAGGGTCTGCTTGATGATCTTGTTCACTGCTTCAACTTGGCCATTGGCTTGTGGATGGTCCACTGCTGAGAAGCTTTTAACGATCTTGAGGTCGTTGCAGAATCTGAGAAACTGGTCACTAGCGAACTGAGTTCCATTGTCTGTCACGATCTGCTGTGGGACCCCAAATCTGCAAATAATGTTGCTCCACACAAACTTCTCAATCTTTGTTGTGGAGATTTCAGCTAACTCTTTTGCTTTTGCCCACTTGGTGAAGTAATCTACCGCGACCACTGCATGTTTGCATCTTCCACGAGCCATTGGTAGAGGTCCAATCAAATCCATCCCACAAATGGCAAAGGGTCATGGACTCACCATTTGTTGAAGATAAGATGGTGGAGCTCGTGGAACTTGGGCGAACCTCTGACACTTATCGCATTTCTTCACTAAGTTAATGGCATCTTGCCTCATGGTGGGCCAATAGAAGCCTTGACGAAGTGCCTTCTGTGCTAGAGATAGCCCCCCAACGTGGTTTCCGCAATGGCCTTCATGTATCTGCCTTAATACTTTTTCACATTCAAGGCCATCAATACATCTTAATAGTGGAACTGAGAACCCCTTCTTGTATAATGCATCATCATAGATGCAATATCTGGCTGCTCTAGCTCGTAGACACCTGGCTTCCAGCTTGTTACTTGGCAACTTTCCATCCTGCAAATAACTGAGAATTGAGCTCATCCAAGAATCAGGCTGCACAATTATGGCCATTGTCACCTCCTTCTCCTCTGTACTCGGAGCTGGTAGAAACTCAACTGGGATGGCTCTAAGAAAGTCTGCATCTCGAGTGGTTGCCAAGTGAGCTAAAGCATCTGCATGCGAGTTCTGAGCTCGTGGAATCTGCTTTACTTCGTACTTCTGAAACGCACCTAGCAGCTCGTGAACTTTCTGGAGGTATAGGGTCATTTTTGGTCCCTTGGCTTGATATTCCCCTAATATGTGGCACACATCGAGTTGTGAATCGCTGAAGACTTTCAATCACTCAGCTCGCATCTCCTTAGCCAAACGCAGACCCACGAGCAGGGCTTCATACTCAACCTCATTATTTGTCGCCTGGAAATCAAACTTTAGAGCACAGAGGATTTTGTGACCTTCAGGACTGATCAGTAGAATTCCAGCTCCAGCCCTCTGCTCGCTGGACGATCCATCAACATAAAGTTCCCAGGCTGGACCTTCAGAAGATTCAGCTTTATCATCCACAGGTCCTGTAAATTCTGCAATGAAATCTGCCAGAGCCTGAGCTTTGATAGCCGTCCTCGGCTTGAACTGGATATCGAACTGTGCGAGCTCCACTGCCTATTTCAACAAACGACCTGAGGTGTCTGCTTTCTGCAGGACTTGTTTCAACGGATATTGGGTGAGGACTTCGATGGTATGAGCTTGAAAATAAGGTCGCAGCTTCCTTGATGCGATGACCAGGCAATAAGCAAGCTTCTCAATCTATGAGTACCTGGTTTCAACATCTTGCAATCTTTTACTTATATAATAAACTGGAATCTGCGTCTTTTCTTCTTCCCTCACCAATGCAGCACTTAGAGCTTGCTGAGACACCCCTAAGTATAGAATCAGCCTTTCTCCCTCTTTGGGCTTAAAGAGGAGCGGAGCTCGCCCCATGTATTCCTTCAATTGTTGGAAGGCGGTTTCACACTGTTCTGTCCACTCGAAGCTTTTGGCTTTCTTCAAAATATCAAAGAAAGGGATGCACTTATTTGTAGCTTTCGAGATGAATCTACTCAGTGCTGCGACCTGACCATTGAGGCTCTGCACATCTTTTACCCTGGTAGGTGACCTCATGTCAATCAGTGCTCTGATCTTCTTAGGGTTTGCTTCGATTCCCCTACTGTTGACCATGAAGCCTAAAAACTTCCCAGAAGCTACTCCAAACGCACATTTGAGCGGATTTAACTTCATTTGGTAGCTCCTCAGAATCTGGAACATCTCTCTTAGGTCGCGAACATGGTCACATATCTGCTTGGATTTCACTAGCATATCGTCAATATAGACCTCCATGGTCTTTCCGATTTGCTCATCGAACATCATGTTCACCAAGCGTTGGTAGGTCGCTCCAGCATTCTTCAATCCGAAGGGCATCACCTTGTAGCAATACAATCCCCGATCAGTCATGAACGAGGTGTGCTCTTCATCCTCAGGTTTTATTGGGATCTGGTTATATCCCGAATATGCATCCATGAAGCTCAAGAGCTCGTGGCCAGCAGTAGCATCCACGAGCTGATCTATCCTTGGCAGGGGAAAACTGTCCTTAGGGCACGCCTTGTTCAGGTCAGTAAAGTCGATGCAAGTTCTCCACTTTCCATTCTTTTTCTTTACTAGCACAGGGTTGGCGACCCAGGTCGGGTAGTAAGCTTCTCTGATGAACTTGTTAACCAGTAGCTTGTCTACCTCCTCTTTCAATGCTAAGTAACGTTCCCCTGTCATTGCCCTTCTCTTCTGGCGAACTGGCTTGAAATGAGGATCTATGTTCAGCCTGTGAGACATCACCTCGGGATCTATTCCCACCATGTCCTCATGATTCCATGCAAACACATCCAAGTTCGCCTTCAGGAAGTCAGCGAACTGGGCTCTCAGTTCCAGAGCTAATCCTTTTCCCAGTTTCAAGCACCGCTCTAGGTCTGCCCTGCTGACTTATACATCTTCTAACTCTTCAATCGGACCAGTAGCTCGGTCTGCATCTACCTCGCGAGGGTCCAAGTCATGACTAACTCCTTTCTCAATCATAGTTCGTGGCTCGTCCCCCGAGACCACGTTCACTTTCTTTCCTCTTACGCCCATCTTCACAGTATCTTCGTAGCAACGTCGGACTAAGTACTGCTCTCCTCGAACACATCCAATGCCATTAGGAGTTAGGAACTTCACTGTCAGAGTTTTGGTTGAAGTAACCATGTCTAACTCGTTCATAGCGGGTCTTTCGAGGACCACATTATATGCTGATGGGCAGTTAATTATCAAGAAATCTATCAGGGTTGTTGCCTGACGACCTGCCTCCCCGAGAGTCAATGGCAATTTAATCTGTCCTACTGGTACCACAGCATCTCCAGTGAAACCATACAAAGGTTCTGGGGACGGTCTTATTTGTTCTGCTCGCAGCCCCATTTGATTAAAACAGCTCATGTACATTACGTTCACCGAGCTCCTAGTATCGATCATGATGCGCCTAACTTCCATATTGCTGATTTTAGCTCGAATAACCAGCACATCATTATGGGGCCAAATCACACCCCTAGCATCCTCCTCGGTAAACATAATCTCGTTCGAGGTCGGCTTTGCCCTTTTTGTAGGTCCTTCTGACCCATTGAGCTGAACAGAATGATTCGCCTCTCGGACGTACCTCTCATGCGATCTGTTGGAATCACCTGCGATATGGGGGCCACCATGAATGGTAAAAATGGTTCTTACCGCAGATTCATACTCTGGTTCAAGAGCTTGTAGGGGCTGCTGCTGTGCTGGCTGTTGCTGCTGAGGCCGTTGTTGGTGAGGTCGCTGGTCAGCAGGTCTTGCCACATATTCTCTCAAGCGACCTCGCCTGATCAACTTCTCAATGGCGTTCTTCAACGACCAATAGTCCGAAGTACTGTGCCTTACCTCATTATGATAGGCGCAGAACTTATTTTGATCTCTTTGATGAACGGGAGCCCTTATAGGATTGGGCCTCCCAAAATCCTCCTTATTTCTCTCCGCAGCGTAAATCCTATCCGGTAATGCCGTCAGGACGCTGTATTCTTCATGGTGACCTTGACGTTGAGGTCGCTCATACCTTGGCTCTCTCATCGCTCTTTTGGCGATCTGGTTACTTGAGCCATTATTTCTTCCTTCTTCGTTCCTGCCGTTGTTTTTCCTTTTTGGCTGGCTGGAACTGCCCGCTTCATTCTTCTGATTCTGCTTCTTCGGGCCGAAGGTCTCTTCCCACCTAATCTCCTTCGCAGCTCACTCATAGAATTCCCCAAATCCTTCACTAGGGACTTGTAAATGCTCTCATACAACTTTCCATCCTTGCACAGCCCAGCTGAGATCGCTGTCAGTATACTCTCATCTGACGGATGCTTAACATTTGCGACCTCACGTCTGAACCTGGTGATATATTCCTTCAACGATTCACCCTGACGCTGGAAGATCGTGGCTAAGTGGCAGGATGGAGCGAGCTGTCTTCTCAATGCTCTGTATTGACCAATGAACTTCTGTTGGCATTCTTCCCAACTGCTTATGCTGCGAACTGGGAGATTCCTGAACCACGTCCTTAGAATGTCCCCCAAAGTAGCTGGGAATACTCGGCACTTCACCATAGGATTGCCTGTTTGCAGATCCATCTGAACATTGAAAGCGTCGAGATGGTCACAGGGGTCACTGTCCCTATTGTACTGTTGGATGTTCGGCATCTTAAATCTCGGAGGGAGAGGCTGTGTCTTAATCTCCCTTGTAAATGGGGTCGTATCTCCGTAGAGCCCACGCTGCTCAGGGACTCCAGGTCGCGCTTCCAACTGCTGGACCCTTTGGAGGAGCTCCTCTACTTGGGGATCTCGGAGCTCGTATCTCCTCATGTGATCGTGACTTGGAGCCGGATGTTCAGGGTCATACCTTTCGTCCTCCTCGAACTGACCCTCATGATGATGGGATCTTACTTGTTGCCTATCCACCTCATCGACATACCGAGCTACCGCTCGGACTCTATCGTGCCCAACCTCTGCTCACTCGTTTCTACCTTGGCTCAGCCTCTTTACCAGGCTAGCCGGGCGTGCGACCTCCCTTTCGTGTTGAACATGATGTCTTTCAGCCCTTGAACGCGCATTGGAGGAGCGAGCCGAGCCCGCAGGTCGCGGGACTTCCCTTGCTAGCCTTTCAGGTCCCCGTGGTGCCTGAACTTCCACCCTAATTACGTTTTGAACCTGAGCCTGCACCAACATGTTGACGGCTTCTGTGAGCTGTCTAACTGTATCCTCCAATGCTTCTTGCCTCTGTAACAACGCATTCTACCCTTCGGCCATTGGGGCAATTGGAACCGTTTGACGGTGAGGCAGAGGAGGGATGCCTGTCGCAGTGCCGAGTGCCTGTCCATGGGACGGTCCTGCTGCATACGTGGTTGCGTCCTGCACAGGCTGTAAGTTCTGCTAAGATTGGTTCATGTGACTCTCCGCCTGGTCATCATCTCCAAAGAACCTGTTTGATCTAGTCTTTGCCATATCGTTAGGAATCGAGAAATCGAGATGATTAAGACTGCAGTTTAGGCCCTCCTTCTAGCGCCAAAATGTTGACGTTGGATTTCAGTCGACGAGTAATCAATGCCCAATACCTGCAATCAATGTGAGAAAGCACAAATACCAAGAAAGAACACAAACAAAGACCGAGAATCAAACAAAGAGCACAAAGCTTTTACGTGGTTCAGCAATAATGAGCCTACGTCCACGACTGTCTGTCTCTTAAATTCTGCAGAGTGACAGTGTATTATTGATTATTATCTAATCATGTTACAATGATTTTAGTCCCTATTTATAAGGAAAGAGGTGTTACAATTCTAGTTGCAGCAAATCAGGAAAAGAATCCTGAACTAATTACACTTCCCAAATAATCAGGAAAAATAAGGAAAAGAATTATACATTAATTATACTTCCTAATATATTTGAATAATATCAGGAAACTGCTTCCATAAAATCAGGGATGGTGTTGATTCGGTTTGAATTTGAGTAGACTTCCATATCTGATGAGGAAATCACAGTTTAATTGGGTAACCGCCATATTCGAAGAGAGAATCATGGTTGAATCAGGTAACTGCCTATTCTGGAAGATACTGCATTTATTACGCTTCTGAGCGAGCTGACGTCTATGGCGGTCTATGAGCTTGAGCTCGCATAGCGAGCTACGTATGAGGCGAACTTATGGAGCGAGCTGAATCTTGGCTGTGTCACGAGCTCGCTGTGCTTAGAGTCATCTGGGCCTAGGCTGATGGGTCTTGACTGGGTTGACTTTTATCGGGCCTTCTTATTGGGTCTTAAATGGGCCTAAATTGGGCTTTTACCAGCCCATTTAATGAGTCCGAAAAATACATATAACAGACCTCAGGTCCACTTCACAATCAAAACATAACCATAAAACAAAATATGTCAATCAAAAATCACATTGAATTCCAAAAATATTTTATCATTCATATAATCACAAATGTTTACACAAAAACAAAAGTATTTCAATTATACATGGTACTAGATCTCAATTATATACAATAATTTTCATAGATGCAATCGTCGAAAGTACTCGTCTAACTCTGTGTCGGAGATTTGCTTGCTTAGAGTACTTGTTCCTACAATTGGGAAGGTTTTTTTATAATATAAAACAGAAAAAAGTGAGCTAAAGGAGCTTAGTGAGTGTCATACATTTCCATTTAAACTTTTCTTTTTAAAATAGCCTCCCAAAAACATTTAAAGGAAATTTCTATTTTTTAAACATTTTCATCTTTGAAACCATGCACTTTATAAAATAAATTTGCTATTCTAAAAAGCTTGTAATCATGCATAAAACTTGATAACGTCTCGTATTTTGAATAAAATCATAAAATTTCTAAAACATTTCATAACCTTTCCAGAAATGGCTAAAATGCTATTTTTCTAAATCTCGTATCTAGAAATATGTTTTTCCTTTTAAAACTGCATCAATGGAAACCTAAAGAAGCTACAATCACATGGCGACTAAACTAGCGTCGCTCAATGTGAGGTCACGTGGCGAAATTGCTAGCGGCTCTCATTGTGACAAACTACAAATACATCTCAACTATTACGCAGCAGAATTATACCATTGCATACATAGAGTAAGATAATACCCCCCACGTATAGAAAGCGACACGACTGACTTAACCCCCACACACATATGTTAATAACACGTCTTCCCAACACTAGTCATACACATATAGAGTATTTTGATTGTGTCTGAATCTATAAATATATCTATAAATTTGGATAAGCTATTAGTCTTTGAAAACTTTCTTTTCTATATATTTCAAACTTGAATTTTTCATTCTATAAGCATGAAAATACTAAAACATATTATATGTAATCTTACTAAAATATAAAAACTCATCATTTCTACAATTGTATGCTTAAAATATTTCCTTTCAGATTAATACATAATGGTTTTCATAAACTAATCATACTTATGGAAATTCATTTAAATAACATGCTTTTGAAAAATAATAAGCTCAAAATGGATCTAACATTCATAAAATAAATTTACAATCACAATTTCCTAGCTCGCGGAACTTCATGATTTCCTAATTGCGATGATTTACGGTTTCGAATTCCTTTGTCTCCTCATTACAAATATATTTTTACATTCTATTATTAGGCAATGTCGTAAGTAACTTATTCGTATCTACACATCCATTAACACGTATCAATTCACATAAATGCTTCACTGCACAAGGATTTTGAAACACCGCATTTTGTGTAATTATAAAAAGTTTGGCCGTAAAATGGCAATTTAACGTTCCAACAGATTCTTTTTAATTTCCATGCTATTTTTATCATCGAAGCAAGCTATGAAATTATTCGAAACATACAAAAATAATTATTCATCATTCTAAATCCATTATGGCCGAACATAGCATTTTAACACACCATATTTTTGCTTCTCATTTCAATCTCAAAACTCAACATTTCAATACTTTTACAAGCATGAAACTCATTCAAAACAACCAAAATTAAATTGGTCCATTAAACCTCATCTTGGCCGAATTATATACATATACATTCCCGATGTTTCTTTAAGATTTTACACTTGAATTCACATCAAAATAACACCAAATCTCATGGAAAAATAATCAAACTCAAATTGAACTATCACACCCATCTATGGCCATGACATACATGCATAACAAACACAAATTTTCCTTCAAATTCCACACCAAAACCACATGCAACATGATATCCATCACTTTGAGATCACAATTTCTCAAACTCAAACATAAAATTATAAATCCAATAATTTTTGCAAACTAATTCATGGAAACTCAATCCTTACCTTTTCAAACTAACCTCAAATGGATAGGTTACACTCCTATACTTGTATGCATCTCTTGCATGTGTTGAAACTCTCAAAAATCATCTCAAATCCTTCAAGTTAGCATGTTGTCCTTGTTCTTCTTTCATGAGCGAACTGCTTCCTTCCTTTTTCTCAAGTAGACCAAATACTTCTTGTTTGTGCTTCTCATGTTTTGACCGAAATGAAAAGCTTCCTCTTGTCTCTTGCATTTTATTGTTTGTTTCAACTATATATATAATTTATATGTGCTTGCCACTTGTCATTCAATCCCCTTAAATCACCATACACTTGTCAAGATTTCATTCCTTTTTTGTGCCACATGTCTTCCTTGCATTATTTCTTTCCTCATTTGCATGCCAAGTGTCCCATTTTCATGCATCACTTTCATGCTTTCCAATTTCTTAAAATACCCTTCTTATATGCAAAATCATCTTAGGTCCATCTAAAAATTTTAATATAACTCAATTTCACATCTGAAAATTTTATTAGAATTTAATTTATCATTTCCAAACTTTTCGAGAATTTTATCGGAACTCAATTTATCTATCCGAATTTATCAGGGAATTTTATTAATCATTTCCGTTCTATTCGGGAATTTTATTAATTGCTTCTAGACTATCCGGGAATTATACTGGAAATTTAATTTTTCATCTAGAGATTATTCGAGAATTCAATTAGTACATCGAAAAATTCTTCAAAAATTCGATTGCACATCTGGATCCGGCCATTTTAAATTATTTTATTATTTCACTAATAAAATCATCTCTAGACCTTCCGAAAATTCTACTAAAATTCAATTTCATATTTGAGTACCTTAATTTATCTTATTACTCCATAAATACGTCACATTTAATATAATTTATGTACAATATAATGATCGGGAAGGTATGTTATGATAGGGCCCTTCCCGAATCCCTCCTTTGGACCTGAGAAAGACCCCGTAGCATCCCGAAAGAATTCCCACGAACCTTATACTCAGTCCGGAGGAATCCCGTCAGGGTACCGGAAACTCATTTCGTTAGATATTTTAACTTCTTTTACAATGTGACAATGATAAAAAAATTTTGTTTTTTCATAAAAATTTCGGCAGCATGCCGTCTGTTTTCTAAACTATGCCACCCTGCAAGTTTCAAATACAGTTTATAAAAACACTTCTATGAAATTAATTTCTCAACTTCTAAAGCCTCCGGCTTTTTCTCACAACACAACCACAAACAAGTAAATAAAATCAGAAAACTGAATTTCAAAAAACGTTAATAAAATATTTTTAACTAATGCATCCACTATTTCTTTAAAATATTTACAACTATATACATAAACATATATATGATCAAAATAACAAAATATATACATGTAGTAAGTATCGTCCTATCCGTCCGCCTGTACGTCCGACTGAACCCCATCAGCTGGATGACTAGCTCCTGCACCTGTGGGAGAATTTTCAAGAAAACATTTAAAGAAAAATATGAGTATAACTTAATAAGTGGTATGATTTATATGAACTAAAACTCATTTCTATATAAAATATTCTCTCAAAACAGTTTTTAAAACCTAAATTGCTTTCAAAAATTCCTTTCTAAAATACTCTTTCAAAACTCGTTTACAAATTGTTTCCAAACTCTTTCTAAATCTTTTTTCTAAAACTGTTTCATTTCTCGTCCAAATGGTAACCCAGGGAAACTACTCCTGTCATGGCAGCATAAAATCTCTAGCTAACCACTAGGAATTAAGGAATCTACTTTGTGTAGTCGCCAATGCGCGAACTCTGGGCACACGTTACCCCTACGCAATCGGTCTGAACTACACTACCTTATACGTGCAGAGGGTGACATAACTGACTCTCTCTCTTAGGAGTCGTCCGGACCCCACACTGAGTTAGTGACTCTCTCTCACATCTACCATGCACGCATAGAGCTTTTAACTAGGTACTCAACTGGGGCTAGAGTAAACCATCGGCGTACTAAAATACTTTTACTCCATCTTTTGAAATAAATTCATTTTTAAGCAGACTGTCTAAAATCTTTGATTTTCATACATTCTAAGTATAAATATGAAATCAATTAGAAACCCACATGGTATAATTTCAATATAATTGCAATATACAATTCAATTACATAATAAATAAATACCAATAACCATACTAGAAACTGTAAACAAACTACACTTGAAAAGGGTAAATTTCTACTCACAACTAGCCATACACGTATAGGGCACTCAGCCAAGTACTTGTTGCTCATCGTTGGCTAGGTAAACCAAAGGCATTTCTAAAATCACTTTACTTTATTCAAAAATCTTTGATTTCTTAAGGCAAAAGCTTAAATGATTTTCTTAATCTCTAGCATGTCTTAAATATGCTTATATATTACTAAACCATATCAAATGGTTCTAAATACTAGCTTTTCTTATTTCAACTCAAGCTTTAAAATTTTTCATGCAATAAGCTTTAATTCTTTTCATGCTAGAAATCATAATTAAAACAAGGTACTAACATTCATGAATTCAAATAAATAATTATAAACTCAATAATGTACAACATAAAATGTACTTTAAATTTTAACAAAGACTTCACTCACAACATGTCCTCGGATAGAATCCGATTCTTCTCCGTATGTCTCCGGAACTCTCCGCTTTTACCCTAATGCATCAAATATTCATTTAGGGTCACTTAACTTATTCAAATAACATTCAAAATCAATAAAAATCTCATTTATCTTTATTAATACCATTTAACGTCTAAACTTTTGAATCTCAATTTCTATTCAATCGAGGTTTTCGAAATCCGTTTTCTCTACATGAATCCTACTTATTCTTTCCTAGGAATACTTTAGTATACTTAATTTCATCGTCGAAAGCTCGGAATGAAATTCGTTCGATTTCGCTTACTAATAAAAACCATTTTTTGTTTTGAACGTCCAACAACTTCAATAATCAATTCTCTAGTGTTCTAACACCTAACCATAATTAAATAAACGATTTCGAACGTTAAACGAATGCATTTAGAAGGATTTCGGAAAATACCCTTCAACTCGTCCGTTTATCTTCGAAATCGATCCTAAACTTTTCCTTTTCGAAATCTAACTTTATAAAATTATTTTCTAACCTCTAAAACATTCATCTAATACCTTAGAATCGAAAACTAATTCGGATCTCACCAAACCCATTTTTGACCATGATTTTCTCTCTCTCTCACCCATTTTTCTTCCACCAAATCACTCACAAATCACACCAAAATCATCCTCACACCTCCCTCTCATCATCCCTAAACTCAAATTTAAAAGAGAAAGAAGAGATGAGATGGGTTTCCATATGAATCATCAACCTTTAAACTGAAATAACTCACCAAATAGGCGATCTTTTCGCTTCAAATTTGTTGGTTTAGCTAGAGAAGATGACAAAGAACAACTTTCGTAAAGAAACCTCGACGAAAATCTGACCGGATCTTCACTTCCTCTTTCTCTCTCTCTCGACGTTGCTCACGACCTCTCTCTTGGATCTCTCTTTTTTTTTCTCTTTTTCTTTCTTTCTTTTCTGTTTTTCACGACCACAAATGTCTCAAATGAGACAAAATTCACTTATATATATTAATGCTCAATTACAAATTAGTCCCTCAAGAAAATTTTATTTAATTACCTCAAACTTTCAATAATCTCACTAGTGTCCAAAAATATATAATTATTAATTCTATTGGTTCACTTGGCACATTCTAATCCATTTATCTCTTCAATCATTCATTTGATGACATGTGGCACATCCATAGCCACTACTTTTCAAAAGCACTTATCTCTTTTCTTATTGGTTGATTTAAAATATCTTTTACTTTATCCCGTGAGCTCACCTCGCTTGATTAACACATAAATTACTCCTAATCACTTTGTAATCTTACTGGGATCAACCAAACGACATCTGACTTGCGATACGAAAATATAATAAACTTTAGATAACACTACTGAAGGCATACGATTCGACCGTAACTCAATTCGAAGATTTCTAATACCATAAAATAATAAATCTGAGTGAGAGCTAAATCGATTTCGAATTACGCGATATATCAAAAAATATCAATTATCTATCGTAACAGAAATCAGGGCTTACTCCATCTCTTTTAAACATCACTCCCATGTAAATCACTCATATCATTTTCATAAATTCATGCATGTAAATCCTATATAGAAGTTACACTTTTACCCCTTGGTGTATAAATTCGAATTCTAATTTCAATAAAACTTTCAATACCTAATCCTTTCGAAAAATATTTCATAAATATCCTACACACATCTTATGGCCAATTTAATTTTATAAGCTTCAATTTCGGCCTAATTCCTCTCATATATACTTGATAAAAAAAAATGTTCCTAACTGAAATCCGGTCGGATAAACCGATAACTTTTTTACACGTATCTATAGCTTAAATACTCAATTTTTATGGCCATTCTCTTTAACTCATTCTCATTCACTTGGGTTACACTCCTTGAAACTTCCACATATTATTCTCACGCGTGATCCATGCATACTTAACTTAAAATGTCCATTTTGCTCTTTTTATAATCTAATTTCACTTCGACCGAAAAATATTCTGAAAATATTTCATGGTCATCTAATCTTTAAATTGACCATAAAATATTTTAATTGGGTTCTTATCCATCAATCTTATGCTTCGAAAAAATTTCAATTGAGTTTAAACTCATTAAAACTCATTAATCTCTCAAAAGGGTAATATCGTAATTTTTTTCGAATCGCTTAAAACTGACTCAAATGGTCTTCTTTTTGATCCGTTTCTATTTCTCTATATTCTCCTGCTATTTTCAAACCTTTTCGACTGTTAAGGTCAATTTCCAAATTCATCCAAAAAATACTATTCACTAAAAATTTCTGTTTCCCACCGAATCTCAATTTATGACCCTAGACAATATAACCGGGTCCAAATTCGGTCTTAAACACTAATTTCGGATCTTTTTCGAAAAAATCACTATTCATTCTGGATCCAAACATTATTCATTGAAAATTCTCATTTCTTCCTGACATGACACTCAGGGCCTTATAAATATAATCGAATTCTAATCGGACCCCTTGCACTATTTTTGGACTCTTTATTCTCTATCCGATTGCCGAAAATGAATTCTCCGAGAAAACTAGGATCGTGGTTTATCATGTTACACTAACAAGCAAACAATAAAAATAAACACAAGTATACTTATCAATAATGCTTGAATAACTCAAAAAACAACTCAAATAAATAATAATAATAATAATAACTCACAAATAAACCCAAATGAACATAAAGTTATCACACCAAACACAAACCAACTCCAATAAACAAATCGAATTACCAAAAAAAAAAAAAAAAAAAAACAATCTAACAACAAAAAACCAACACCAAACCTAGATCAAAAAAGTTAGAGAAATAAAAACATCAGAAGAAAAATGAAAATGAAAATGAAACCACAAAAAACTAGAAGAAAAAGTGAAAATGAAACTGATTTGTTGGCGACAAGGTTCGGTGAAGGGTGATGACAAATTTCTAGTGTGTTTTGTAATTTATTTTCGATGATGGAAAATTTTCTAATCAAAACACAATATCAAATATTGACACTGGAAACTTGTGTAAGCATACATGGTTTACAAGTAATATAATAGTGAGTAGAGTATCATGTTTACGAGGTTTGCTCAAATTATTTATCTAAGCATACAACTTCACTTAACCACTCATTTAATTTATTTTCCTCTCCTAAAGTTAGTTTTTATCTTGTATTTAATCAAATAATCCTAAAATAGTAACTAGTCTCTCTCAATGGTCCAGCACTTACCAAAATTAATTAACTTGACTATATATCTATATAGATTAACTATTTTGAGTTCATTAAGTTTAGATTATCCTTACATGATTGCATAACCATATGAGTATATCTCTATCTCATATGAATTATGCAATTTTATTAGGTTCCAGTCTCATAACACTTCTCTTGATGGTATCAAATTCCTAAGATTTAATCAATTAATGGATCCAAATTAATCGACTAGCATTAAGCACCAATAAAATAGAATACACAAACAAAAATTAATTATAAAATATTACTGAATCATTAAATAAATTAAAATCATAGTCAAGTTACATTGTAGCCTAGATATGAGAATTTAATTCATCATCATTAAAATAATTAAAACAAGAATCAACAATATATTCAAACAATTAAAATAAAGTGTAAAAAAAATCTCATTGAACAGGCGTGATCTTCTTGTCTCCAAGGCTGGATTCGACCCTCCAACTCAACTTCCAATATATTGCAACCCTCGTATCACCAATTGTTGATCATGACTTGAAAGTTCCAAAGTTTGCTACTGAAAAATTGTGGTTGAGGGCAAAGCCCTCAACTTACACTCGAATCTCCCTCTCTTCTCCTCTTTGTTGCTCTCTCTCCTTGAATTATTTGTTGAATGAATGGTGAGAGCACCTATTTATAGTGCTGGAGGTAGGCCAAAAAGAGGTTTCTTAACAAGAAAGCAAAATAATCAATGCACCAATGAAATCGAAAATCTGCCAAAAAGAGGTGTTGCAACTTTGTGTTGCTACTTCGAACCGACGACACAAACTAGTCGCACATTAATTACATCTTTTTTTACTCTGATTTGATTGGCAAATTACATATTCGACCCCTGAACTTCTTCTAATTATCTTTGAGCTTCAATAATCTTCAGACTTTGTAATTAAGTCTTTGACTATAAAAACATTAAATAATTAACAAGATTGACTCAAATATTCATCACAAACACTATGTATATGGGTATAAAATAATTGTATATTTTAGTGTTATCAAAGCGGTCAGTAATGGGAGCTCAAGCAAATGAAAATGAAACCAAGGAAAAAAAAAAAAAGAGATGTTGTCAACGAAGAAGACAAAAGAAGATAAGAGAGAGAGATGAAAGAAGAAGAAAAGAGGAAGAAAGAAGCGAAAGAGAGAGAGAGAAGGTTAGCCGGTTCAGTTAGGTAGGTGTGCATTAAATGAGTCCATCGATTTACACATGTACTTTTGAAGGTTATTTAATCCCTAAGAGCACATGCATAAATTGATAGACCCATTTAATGCACATTATGTTAAAAAATTAAAAAAATAGACACATATAAAACGGGGTTCGGTTCGGTTTGGTTTGGTTCGTGGGTTTGGAGACCTAGAACTAAACAAAAACCGAACATGGGTTTGGTTTTTCCAACCTAGAACCAAACACCCTCCTTTTTATTTCATGTACCGACCTGACCACCCTAAATTCAGTACGGTTCTAGTTGTTTGGGTTAGTTCATAGTAAATTGCCCACCCCTAATTTACACTATTATAATGTAAGTTTTGTATCCAAAAAATGAAAATTTTGATAAGTTTTATGTTCAAAAAGTATAATTTGTACACGGCACTTGGCCTATTCATATGAACATTGCAATAGAAACTGTCACCATATTAAGTTATCTCCATGCTTCTACTATCATATATCGTGATGCGAAAATTAATAGCATTCTCCTTGTCAACTAATTTTAGATGAAAAATGTAGATTTTAGACTTTCCCAATTGTTCCATACTAATGTTACCTATTTTCCACTGCTCTTCAAGGAACTCTAGGCTATGTTGAACCTAAATATCACCAATGCTACCAGCTAACTTGTAAGAGTGATGTATATAGCTTTGCTGTTGACATGTTGTCCTAATTGAGCTTCTATCATCGATACCAGTTGTTGATCATATATCTAGACACAAACATGAGACTAATTTGGCTAACCTACCAATAAACAGGATTCAGAAACGTTCATAGATGAGTTGATTGATCAATGTCATGGATTTCACTCAGATGAGGAAGCGAGAAGGACAGCAACTTCAGTAGTGGAACTGGTGGAACTGGTTTTTCTATGTCTGCAACAATGTGAGGAAATGAGACCTCACATGGATGTGGTTTTGGAGGAATTGAAGAGAATTAAATGCCGATAATGCAAACCAGAGAAAGTAAAAGAAGATGATGATGATAAATAAGAGTCGCAGAACAAGCAGCAGCCACAACCATCACCAATGCACCGTGAAGATATTGCCTCATTGAAGCATATCAATCTGCCACCCTCTCCCATTTCTGTCACTGAAAATAGGGTTACTAAAATCACTACACCTAATGTAACCATGTAAGCAACTAAAGTTTTCTCTTACATGGTCTGCTCAATTTTGTTTCAATGGTGGATGATGAAATATATATTTTGACACTCCTCTACTTGTAAGGTTTGTCTTATAATTTGAAATATATACATATACCAAACAAGTAAGGCAGATTATGGACAGGTTAACAGGGAACTTACGTAGTACATTGAGTTTTATAGTTATTTGGGACTATTTTTCCTCTCTTGCTGAGTCATTGTTATAATAGAATACTCATCTATGTACAGAGTGATGTAAGAAATTATGCAGGAAAAAGAAAAGTTGGTTAAACTGTATAGGTTCTGGGTCAGTGGAAATCAAGGATCAAGAACTAGTAATACTATGATTTCTTTTTCTTGCGTTAAATTATATTCTGCCATCTAAATTGAATGAAGTTTTACCTGCCATGATAGCAGTTCTCTGATGGCATTTGCCTATCTGGGAAAAGTTTGATTATCAAAAAATGTATCTATTTTCAGTCGAAAGCACTGGACATGTCTATACAAGAGTACTTCGAAAAAAAAAAAGGTAGAAAGAAAGAAAAACTTAAGACAAAACAAATTAAATACCGTAAAGCTCATTAGAGGGCATGAAACATATGAGCTATTATAGCACTTTTAAATTTGATATATAGTGTCAAAAATTTGAATATAATGTCATTTACTGCTCATTAGGTGTCATCTAAAAAGGCATAAACCTAGGTGATTTGAAAATCATGGTCTTTTTATTTTTTATTTTTTATTTTTTTAAAAAAATCGATGGTCTTTTTTAATAGCTGTCCTAAAACCTCATATCATGTAAATAAAATATTTGAGATAGGTAGAAATAAATTGCACAAGCGTAGCAATAAAATTACTGGAGTGGAAGTGATATCCATATGGTTAGAGACATTATTTGTTGGGCAAAAGGGGAGTCTTGGAAACTAAAGTCTAGCCACCCACAAGCTGTTTAATAATTTGCTTTGTAGGCTACTAAACTCTCTAATGTCGGTTCAGTAATTAATGTTGATGGCTCCTTTTCCAGTTTAGACTATTTCTTATAGGGAAAATTCCTAGTTGGATAGTAATATGTAGTTTCCTTCCTATTAGTTTGGTCTTGGTAAATAATAATTAGCCAATGTAAGAAGGTTAAATACATTCAGAAACTTGTTACATGTATTTTTATTTTTGGAAATGTTTCTATAATTATAAAACTGTTGATCACTTGCACTATTGTATATAACATTCCTTAATTACGGCATGGAAAAAATGGTGTTGATTGGATAACTTGCTAGACCTGAAACCCTTTTGTCTGATATGCTTGAAATACGTGCTCCAGCCCAACATTGAAGGCCATGGTGAGATAACGAGTCCTTTGTTTTTGTTTCGTTTTGTTTTTGTTTTTGTTTTTCTTGAAGAGTACATAACGAGTCCTTTGTTCCATGAGAAACAAAGTATTTGCGTAGAAAATAACCAAGTATCTTAAATGCTGAATCAGTCTTCAGTTTTCCTGTCAACGCGTTTCTTTACAACCCTCCCCTACCGCACTCGTAAAAGACTTTTCTGTGAAACTTTACCAATAGATTGGTACTCGATGTTATAATGACAAGTTCTGGCGTATCAACCAGTTCTTGAGCTTGAGAGAAGATCGATGACCTCAATTCAACATCATTTTCTTTGTGACCGACACGCCACGGCCCCCCGGACCCACCCCTCTATGTTTAGATAATTGTCTCTTGCAAAGCAAGTCAATGTCCTTTCTTTTTAATACCATCTAATGATTTTTATAGCTGATCCCCCACAACCTCTTTGAAGTTGGGGGACCACTATTAGTGGAGTTTCTGTCCTGTTTTGAACAAGAAGCACACCGTGTTTCGTCTCTCTTGCTCATAAGAATCACAGGGCCAAGAATTTTCATTTTCTTTCGCTTTTCGTTGGAGCATAATTGCGTTACTACCCAACATAATTATTAATCGAGTACCAGACACACTCTTAACACTAGAGTACGGGTTTAGTTTATATTTGAATATTATGTAAAAGATGTTTAACAAGAAAACAAATCTAAACTTGTCAAACTAGCCCTGGAAACAAGTTGAAGCTGTCATAAGAAATTTAAATGTTGAAGTTATTCGAGTCAACGAGTCACGACTTTTAATACTAGTAAACAGGGAAGGAGACTGGTGATAAGTCAGTGCCAAGTGTGATTTTCATTTTCTAACCCATCTTGTTGTTATGCCAGTCTGTGTCTTTGGCTCTTATAGTGAATGTCCAGGTCAACTGGCGTGTTTTAAAGGATAGGCTAGTGGAGCTACTGAGAAGAAACAATAAATGAAAAAATAAAACAAGTGACACAAAGGCTTTAAAGTTTTAGTAGTTGATCCTAGGCAGAGTAGATAATTTTGTTGGCAAATAGGCAATTTCTGGAATGGCGCTTGCCTATTTTCTTGTGATCTTCTTTCTGATCTCTCACCAATTACTTCTCTCCTTATCTGAACAAGATTATCTTTAGAGTCCTGCCACTTCACTTCTCTCCCATTCTTCATCATCTGTCATCTTTTGCTTCTGAATATAAGTAGTTGGTCCTCAGGAGAGTTAGTTGTTAATTTGGTTGCCAAGGCAATTCTGGAACTGGAATGGCTCTTGCCTCTTATCTTGTGTTCTTCTTTCTGATCTCTCATCAATTACTTCTCTCCTTATCTGAACTAGATTATAATAATCCAAGATGCCCACCTTTTAGTTGTGGGCGTCTAGGAAGTATTGGCTTCCCCTTCTCCAATCGAACGCATCCTGAGTGTGGGTTGCTCATAGTAGATAACTGCACTCAACAAGGTAATGAGACCATTCACTTGGCGAAGAATAATTCATTCTTTTACATTGAAGAAATTGCTCTGGATAATACACTTGAGCCTCATGACCAGCCGTTTTCTAATCACTTTGCCAATCATACCTGCAAATCCTTCAGAAACTTAACCTTCCATCGTTTGCCTTTCATCTCTTTCAATATTACATACAAACACCCGTATTTGAATGCCCCCCCAATACTCATTACGCCATCCCCACAAATTACAGCTCACTCTGCAATTATTCCACTTATTCTGTTATCGGCTTAGAACCTCCAAACTTCCCAAACAAAAAGTCATATCGTTCTAATTTTAACCATTCGTTGAATGATGACCCACCAGCTCAATGCTCAGTTTTTTGGCCCCGTGTGACTAAGACCCAAAAACATCATGTCTTTGATGATATTTTTACAGGTTCATTCACTCTTCAAGTGAATGTAACGAAATATTGTTGTAAGTGTAACCGGAGAGGAGACAAGAATGTTGTAAGTGTAACCGGAGAGGAGGCCAATGTCTAAGTGATAGCTAATGGGAAAAATCAATAATTGTTTTTATAAAAATAAGAAATCTACGGAATACTAAGTTTTAAAGTTTTTTATAAAACTCAAGAACCCTAAATCTATAAAATAATAAAATAAAATAATATGTAAAAATAAAGATAGAATTTTATATCTTTTGTATTGATTTATGTGGATTGTTCATCACTTAACCTTCCTTGATATGTCTTTACACTAAGAAACAAGTGAGTGGGCACAATAAAATTATGCTTACTTTCTTTGATTTCTTTTTTTAAAAAAAAAATAAATCAAATCAATGTTTATAAGAGGTAAATGTTTTTTTTTTACTATACAAAGAACGAAATCACTAATTTTTATTCTCTGTTTTTCTTTCTGTTTCTCAAACAAACGTATAACCAAAAGTTCATTTAAAAGAAAACTATTTCTTTTCTATTTATAGGCAACCAATGAGGGTTTTAATTAATCAAAATTAATATTAAACCTCAAGTTTATTAAAATTAAACTTTTACCCCATATAATATAACTCATTTAAAATTAATTCATGTTATATTTTGAAATCGAAATTGTGACCTATAATTAATTTGTACCTTATCACTACTGAGAATCAAATTCAAGGTCTCTTATAAAATTAATTAAATAATTATTGATTCATAATTAATAATTAACTAATTAATAATTTGAATAATCGATATTATTCAAATACCAAGTGAACATATATTTTGCTACTTATGTAACAACTATAATTGGACGATCCAATTATAATATTCTATATACATGTTTCTTATAGTGAAATGAGCTATCAAGAGGACCCGATGGACCTACAGTTTTGAGCTCCAATAATATCAAAATTATTAATTAAACTCTTTAATTAAATAATTTACTATTATTAATCTTAGAGTTACTCCACTAAAAACCTAAAATTGCACTCTCAAAACTGTAAATATTTTTATACAATCTGAAATTTTCAATATCTATTGAGTTAATCATTACACATGATTTGACCATCTACAAATAGTTCATAATTAGAGCTAGGTCAAAATGTCTGTTATACCCCTCTAATTATATATTGATCCTTAAGTATCATTAATTCTCTAATAAACAATATATTCATAACAACTTATGAATTTATCTTTCCATTTACATATGAATAGAAAGTTGAGCACTCTTATTGTTTAAGACCCGAATCAACTCTTAAGAGAACTATTTCTCTACTTCTCGCGAGAAGGAATGAATTCCATTATTGTATAGAATGTTTTCAACTACTTATTAAACATATCCCCAAAGTACGAAGTTATTGATTTAGCATTTTTATCGATCTCACCTATGTAAATCAAATGATATAACTCAACAAACAAAAGTTCATAATACACTCAGGATTAAGATCAATTCATATATGATTATCTAGTCGATAAATATAAATTTCTAAGTTTAACAGATATTAATTAGAGACTAATGTTTATCGTGGTCCAGTTCTAGATAATCTTTATTATTTAATGTGTCTCTATTTACATGTCACTACATGAATAGTCTTGGATAAAACTATCGTACCGAATACGAAATGGACTGTAACTGTAGATTTACCACAAAAAAAATACCCAGCTTCGTTTGCTTTCTATGGACTTTTGAGATTACTTCTCTTAAACTAAATCCGCTTATATATAATACTTATATACTTAGTTTGAAAGTACATCAGTAATCAATGATATTTCTCAGAATATAAACAATTTTTGCATAATATATAAATTAAATAAAATGAATACTTTATTATTATTTATTAAAACCGTTTACATAATTACAAGCTCTTAGGGCATAAAACCCAGCAATAGCAAGGGCAACTTTTATTGTAACAGAACAGGTACCAAAATTACATTTAGGTATTAGAACTCAACTGGATGCATAAATGTTCTATTTTCTATGTTTCATTGCTTTGCTAATGAATTGACTATCTGTTCCAAGTTATCAGTCAATTTATACATTTATGAAGTTGTGTGTATTTTAATAACCCATCGTGGTACATATTCATGTCTCTGTACATAAATTTTGAATGGTTCCTTACTTGGTTTTCATGTAATGTGGTTGCATTTGTTGTAGAAAGATTTATATCAGTTTCCATGAGATGGCCAGTTTTTTCTACTTTTTGAGCAATCGAGTCAAGGATGAATCTAATTTTGCTCTCATTACTGTAGATTCATTTAACTTTCTACACTAACACCATTTTACTTTTAGCTTCAACTGTAGGACACCATAAGTTGGAATGGAAATTGAAGCTAGGTAACATACCTCATTCATTACAACTGATTATAATCATTTCAAATTTCTCTGCCTCATCTTCTTTTTTGTCAATTTCTTTGGAAAAAATTTCGTTCACTACTCTATGTTTATTTTTTTTCAAACGATATCTGTGACCTAAACTATTCCTTTTGCTCATTAAATATTGAAATAGGGGTACCTACACTCTCCACTGGGGTTCTGGCTCTCCACATTACTTGGTGTTGCAAAACTTCCACCCAAGATACACTTCTTCTAATCCTTCCTCAAAGTCAGACCCGAAAGAAGCCAGTGTCTACTTTAGGATCTGTCGACGTTGGAATTCAGTCGACGAGTAATCAATGCCCAATACCTGCAATCAATGTGAGAAAGCACAAATACCAAGAAAAGACAAACACGGAAACAGAAGATCAAACGAGGAACACGAAGCTTTTACGTGGTTCGGCAATAAAAGGCCTACGTCCACGACTGTCTGTCTCTTAAATTCTGCAGAGTGACAGTATATTATTGAATATTGTATAATGATGTTACAATGATTTTAATCCCTATTTATAGGGAATGAGGCGTTACAATTCTGGTATTAATTACATTTCCTAAACAATTGGAAAAAAATAAGGAAAAGAATTATAAATTAATTATACTTCCTAATATATTCTGATAATATCAGAAAATTACTATAATTATCTCAAGATAAGGTTGATTTGAATTTAAATTTGAATATATCTCCATATCTGATGAGGAAATCATGGTTTGACTGGGCAATTGCCATATTCGGAGAGAGAATCATGGTTGAACTTGGTAACTGCCTGTTCTGGAAGATACTGTACTTATTACGCGTCTGAGCGAGCTGACGTGTCATGGTGGTCTCGAGCTCGAGCTCGCTGAGAGACGAGCTGCGCGAGAGGCGAGCTACGACCTGGCTGTGTTTATAGGTCTGTTGATGTCAACTGGAAAATCCCTTTAAACGAGCTGAAAAGTTTGATGGGCTTAGAGTCAATACTGGGTCTCGTCTGATGGGCTTTGACTGGGTTGACCCTTTTGGGCCTTCTTATCAGGTCTTGTATGGGCCTAAATTGGATTTTTACCAGTCTAATTAATGAATCCGAAAAATAAGTATAACATTAGCCCCCCCAGCTCTCAGTTCGCTTCAGCGAGCTGGGAGCTTGAACTTACTGATAAAAGTTGGCTTCCTTGGCACGCTTACCTTTATAACTGCCTCTGTGCACTTTCAAATTCCACCTTTTCAGTTGCGACACGTGGCGATCATGCAGGTGGTAACTGAAGCGACGTCTGCACGTCCTTTACACACATATTTAATGCGCACGTCCTTCAACTGACGGCTGCATGATTTCCAAAGCCATGTTTTACGCTGCACCGTCAGATTTATGACGGTTACACTTTTCAAAGATCTGACGGTTGGGGATTCACGCTCGATTGTCTATATAAAATGATGGACCCCTTTTCATTTCCTTCTTTCATCTGTCACTTCCTTCCAAAGCAAACAAGTGTTCAAGCTTTCAAGCAACCAGGGCCTACTGTATCTATCCGAAATTGACATCCTTACTCGCTATCTTATCAACGATTCAAGGTGAGGCTTCTTTTTCTTCAAACTTTCTGTTTTGGGTTTATTTTGCTCCATCACCATTGTCGTACCTGCTATGACGTTTTATACCTTCATCATTCCGAGTCTTATGTTTACTGAATATGGCGTCTTCTTCTTCTTCTTCTTCTTCTTCTTCTTCTTCTTCTTCTTCTTCTTCTTCTTAGATGTCTACAAGCGGAACTCGCAAGGGAATGGTTCCAAGCAATAAAGCTCGTGAGCATGATAAAGCCCGAGCTCATGCTATACAGGGAAGAGAGGCTCGTGATGCGCTTGCTCGTCATCCCACATCGCTGAAGCGTCCTGAGGTGGAAGGACTTGTCAAGCAATTCCACATCCCTTTTGGTTGCCACTTACTACTACCTGATTCAAGCAATCATGCATGTTATCCGCCCAGGGGATTCATCCCTGTTAGCACTCAGCATTTCGAGCAGGGGTTGCGGTTCCCCATTCCACCGTACTTGATCGCATTTCTTAAAAAGGTCAAGCTCGCGCCATTTCAGTTGACTCCGAACTCTTATACGTAGCTGATCTCGCTGGCTATAGCCTTCCTCAGGAACGACCTTCATCCCCCTACACCAAAGATTATTCAGCAGTTCTACTCCTTCAAGGCCCTGAGTACGGGAGAAGGAGAGAAACCAGACGATATTTACTATCTCACAGCCCGTCAGTCGCCATACAAAGACCTTTTGCCCAAAGGAGAAGCGAAAGGCAAATCCAACGTCGGGCCGTACAAGACGAGCTGGTTTTATATCTCGTGCCCATCTCTTGCAGATCTCCAAAACTTCAACTTCGTCCTGAAACCAGGTATTCATAAGAAAATTAAAGCGAGCTGATTTTGTTTTGTATCTTCATTATTATCATTTTTTTATCATTTGCTTGTGCAGTGCTGAAAATGGACGAGTCTCCTCTCAGCGGCGAGGAGGAACGAGCTCTTGACAAGCTCGCCAAATCAGAGGACGCGGGCATCAGCAGCAAATTTGACGATGCTATCCTTAGAGCTTACAACCTTGCTCCTTCTAAGGAATCCCTTCTTTTGCGAGCTGAGGAAGATATAGGCAAGATGAGTGACAAACCTAGACTTCCTTCTGTTTTTGAGGTTCCAGTTCAGGATGCGTCTGCTTCCCGACCTCCGCCATCAGTCTCTTCATCATCAGCGGGTGACACTCGCTCACCTTCTCCAGCTCGGAAGACTTCATCTCGAAGTGTTCCTGCTCGCGCTTCATCTAAAGCAAAATCATCTTCAGTTCGCACACCAACGAAAGCGAAATCGTCTTCAACTCGCACCCCTTCAAAAGGTGCGTCTAGAAAAACTTCTTCTTCAGTTCCTGCTCCAGCTCGGACAGGATCAGACCCAGCCCCTACTGTACAGGTTGACCCATCCTCTTCTCCACATCACATATCTGCTTCAGAGGCTTCACTGCCAATTCCAGCTCGTGCTCCAGCCCCTATTCCTTCCTCTACAAAACTTTCAGCCAACAGGAGGAAACTTGTACTTATGAAATCTCCTCCTGCAAGTCCCACTGTATTTCCAACTTCCTCGACTCCTTCAACAAAACGGTCTGCCGAAGACTTGGCCACTCCAGCAGCCCCCTCAAAACGCTCTAAACCATCTGCCCAGGACCAGGCTCCTGCGGTCGCTGCATCCAACGAAGTGCCTGCCTGTCACTGAAGCCACTGCCCCTTCGACCGCTGCTCCCAGCGAGGTGCATGCTGTTGCTAGAGCCACTGCTCCCTCAACTGCTGCTCCTAGCAAGGTGCCTCTTTCAAATGTTTTTGCAAATCTTCAGTCACCTCCGACTTCCAGTTCGCAGCCTGGAAAAGGTGATGCTCCTTCTAAGGTTGCTTCCCAGGCAACCCGAGCTGGCCCCAGGGGGCATGTGACTAGGCGTACCGTTGCATCGCGACGCGGTGGTTCTCATGATGATGCGTACGATATCTTGGAGCACGAGAGAACTCCTTCACCAACCAGATCAGATATCGAGCTGGGTCCTGGAGGAAGATACTTAAATTCCTTTCTTGACAACTGGGCAACAATTATGCTCAATCACGCGAATGTCCTGGAGAATAGGTGTCTTAAGGGTGAGGATCTAGATGAGTTCGGGACTCGTCATTGCATGCTGGTAAGTTATTTTTTCTCATCTGCTGATTTCCTTACTTGACTAGATTTTAATCTGTTCATAATTTCCAGAGTGCCCTTGCTGCAATGAAGCGAAGAAGGGAGACAAGGGCTACCAAGGATGAGATGAGGAAGCTGGAATTCGACCTGGAGGCGGTCACTGATGATTTAGCTCGCTTAACCTCGGGCAGAATAGAAGGTCAGGAAGCTCAGATCGCTGAGGCAAACGCTGCAAGGCAAGCAGCTGAGGAGGCCCTGAAGAAAATGGAAAATGAGCACGCCATGCTAAAGGATGAACTGCTCAAGGTGAAAGAAGATCTGAGGCAATCTGAGCAACAGGCTGCATTGGACGAGCAGCGGGCTTCAGCTGCAGAAGAGAAGACTGAAGTGCTTCATCGCCAGGTCGATGCTGCTCTGGCGCGAGCTGAAACTGCCGAGAAACAGGCCGAGGAGGCTAAGAAGCGAGCTGATGAGATGGGAGCTGCAGCTAAAAGCGCTGAGGAGGCTGCAACCAAACGAGCTGAGGAGGCTGCAACCGCGGATATCCGTGCGAAGGAGGCTGAGCATCGAGCTGAGGTGCTTAGGCAACAAGTGGGGGAGGCTATTCAGCGAGCTGAGGCTGCGGAGCAGCGAGTTGAAGACATGAAGAAAGAGGCTGAGGTTGTCAATCGTCTCGCTGATAATGCCTTCGAAGAGCTGACAGTCTTCAGAGTGCAAGCAGCTCAAGAACTGGAAGTGCGGGTTGCAGATGCAAAGGACGAAGCTGAGGAAAGAATAGGTCGCGATTTCCTCTATACACTGTGGATGTCCCATCCAGAAATGGATTTTTCTATCTTTGGAGACATAGGGCTTGAAACCGTTGAGGATTTTAAAGCAAAAGCTGCCTCGTCCACCGCTGGTCCAGAACCTTTGGCTGACCCAGATCCTCCTGTTCAGAACTAATAGCTCGTTTTCTTTCCTTTTTCATGTATTTTTTCAGTTTTGCAATTTGTAAACAGTTCTCATATTTAATGAAAATTTCTTTCATTATTTCTTCTGTGTTGAATGTTCTTCAGGCTAGTGTATAATATACTTCATGCTCTTCACATTTCTTGCGAGCTGATAATCAATGAACCTAAAATCTGATAATAATTAAAGCAATTACTTGTTTCACCAACTTAATAAAATTTTGTAGGTATAAGTAATTGGTTTGTCAGAATGTTTGATGAGCTATGCAGGGGCACTTAGCCATCTGCTTTTTAGGCTCTTTATTTTTATAGCGAGCTATGCAAGGGTCGTCACCTCGCCTGCTTTTTAGGCTCATTAGGCGAGCTATGCAAGGACACTTAGTCATTTGCTTTTTAGGCTCTTTCTTTTTATAGCGAGCTATGTAGAGGTCGTCACCTCGCCTGCTTTTTAGGCTCTTTGGGCGAGCTATGCAAGGACACTTAGTCATTTGCTTTTTAGGCTCTTTCTTTTTATAGCGAGCTATGCAGGGGTCGTCACCTCGCCTGCTTTTTAGGCTCTTTAGGCGAGCTATGCAAGAACACTTAGTCACTTGCTTTTTAGGCTCTTTCTTTTTATAGCGAGCTATGCAGGGGTCGTCACCTCGCCTGTTTTTAGACTCATTAGACGAGCTATGCAAGGACACTTAGTCACTTGCTTTTTAGGCTCTTTCTTTTTATCGTGAGCTGTGGAGCTCGGAGCCTGTTAGCCTGGTGAGGTAAGTTGAATAAAAAACAGGGGAAGAATGGAGCTTTCATTTACAATTAATCCATATTATAGGTAATGAAAAACTTATTGATAATAAGGGTGCGGATGCTCGGCGTTCCAAGCTCGGGGGACTTCTGCCCCATTTATATTAGCTAAGCGATAAGCTCCATTCCCCAAGGTTGTTTTGATAACATACGGTCCTTCCCAGTTCGGGCCTAAGGATCCATCACTTGGCTTGCGGGCTCCTGGTAGAATGAGGCGTAAGACTAAATCTCCCACATTAAATCTACGAATCGGAGCATACTTGTTGTAGTACCTCGCTATTCTTTGCTGATAGATAGCTACCCTTAATCTGGCCGTTTCCCTGTGTTCCTCGAGCAGGTCCAGGTTTGTTGCAAGTAGCTGATCATTGTCATTTGGATTGAAGGTCGCTCTTCTTTGCGAGGTGACTTCAAATTCAGCTGGGATCATAGCTTCCGATCCATACACCATTGAAAATGGGGTCTCGCCAGTGGAGCTGCGAGCTGTGGTTCTATAAGACCACAATACCTTTTGAAGCTCATCTACCCAGGCTCCTTTCTTGGCTTCCAGTTTCATCTTCAGGGTCTACTTGATAATCTTGTTCACAGCTTCCACTTGGCCATTGGCCTGTGGATGGTCCACTGCTGAGAAGCTTTTAATGATTTTGAGGTTGTTGCAGAATCTAAGAAACTGATCACTAGCGAACTGGGTCCCATTGTCTGTCACGATCTGTTGTGGGACCCCGAATCTGCTAATAATGTTGCTCCACACAAACTTCTCAATCTTTGCCGTGGAGATTTCAACTAACTCTTTTGTCTCAGCCCACTTAATGAAATAATCCACTGCGACTACTGCATGTTTGCATCTTCCACGTGCCATCGGTAGGGGTCCGATCAGGTCCATCCCCCAGATCGCAAAGGGCCACGGGCTCACCATCTGTTGGAGGTAAGCTGGCGGAGCTCGCGAAATATGAGCAAACCTCTGACACTTGTCGCATTTCTTTACTAAGTTTATGGCGTCCTGCCTCATGGTGGGCCAGTAGAAACCTTGACGAAGTGCCTTCTGAGCTAGAGACAGCCCCCCAGCATGGTTCCCGCAGTGGCCCTCGTGTATCTGCCTTAGTACTGTTTCACATTCAGGGCTATCAATGCATCTTAATAACGGTGCTATGAACCCCTTCTTGTACAGTGCATCATCATAGATGAAAAAACCTGGCTGCTCTAGCTCGTAGACGTCGGGCTTCCAGCTTGTTACTGGGCAGCTTTCCATCCTGCAAGTATTTGAGAATATGGCTCATCCAGGAATCAGGCTGCACGGATATGGCCATCGTCATATTCTTTTCTTCAGTACTTGGAGCTGGTAGGAACTCAACTGGGATCGCCCCAAGGAAATCTGCATCTCGTGTAGTTGCGAGGCGAGCTAGTGCATCAGCATGCGAGTTTTGAGCCCGCGGGATCTACTTCACCTCGTACTTCTGAAATGCACCCAGCAGCTCGTGTACTTTTTGGAGGTAGAGGGCCATCTTTGATCCCCTAGCTTGATATTCTCCCATTACGTGGCCGACGACGAGCTGTGAGTCACTAAAGATCTTCAAGCGTTCAGCTCGCATCTCCTTAGCCAAACGCAGTCCTGCAAGCAGTGCTTCATACTCAACTTCATTGTTTGTTGCCTAAAAGCCAAACCTTAGAGCGCAAAGGATTTTGTGGCCTTCGGGGCTGATAAGTAGAATTCCAGCTCCACCCCTCTGTTCGCTGGACGATCCATCAACAAAAAGCTCCCAGGCCGGACCTTCAGAAGACTTAGCTTCATCATCCACAGGTCCCGTAAATTCTACAATGAAATCTGCCAGAGCCTGAGCTTTGATAGCCGTCCTCGGCTTGAATTGGATATCGAACTGCGCGAGCTCCATTGCCCATTTCAATAGATGACCTGAGGTGTCTGTTTTCTGCAAAACTTGCTTCAACGGATACTTGGTGAGGACTTCGATGGTATGAGCTTGGAAATAAGGTCGCAGCTTCCTTGATGCAATCACCAGGCAGTAAGCCAGTTTCTCCATCTATGAATATCTGGTTTCAGCATCCTGTAATCTTTTGCTCACATAATAGACCGGAAGTTGCGTCTTTTCTTCTTCCCTCACCAGTGCGGCACTCAGAGCCTGCTTCGACACTCCCAAGTATAAGATCAGCTTTTCCTCTTCTTTGGGCTTGGAAAGAAATGGAGCTCATCCCATATACTCCTTCAACTGCTGGAAGGCTACTTCACACTGCTCAGTCCACTCGAAACTCTTTGCTTTCTTCAGAATGTCAAAGAAATGGACACACTTGTCTGTCGCTTTCGAAATGAACCTACTCAATGCTGCGACCTGACCATTGAGGCTCTGTACGTCCTTTACCCTGGTAGGCAACCTCATGTCAATCAGTGCTTTGATCTTCTCAGGGTTTGCCTCAATTTCCCTACTATTGACCATGAAGCCAAGGAACTTCCCAGAAGCTACTCCAAATGCACATTTGAGCGGATTTAAGTTCATCTGGTAGTTCTTCAGAATTTGAAACATCTCTGTCAGGTCGCTAATATGGTCACCTATCTGCTTGGATTTCACCAGCATATCGTCAACATAGACCTCCATGGTCTTTCCGATCTGTTCTTCAAACATCATGTTCACCAAGAGTTGATAGGTCGCTCCAGCATTCTTCAAACCGAAGGGCATCACCTTGTAGCAATATAGCCCCCGATCAGTCATGAACGAGGTGTGCTCTTCGTCTTCGGGCTTCATTGGGATCTGGTTATATCCCGAATATGCATCCATGAAGCTCAGGAGCTCGTGGCCAGCTGTAGCATCCATGAGCTGATCTATCCTTGGCAGGGGGAAACTATCTTTGGGGCATGCTTTGTTTAGGTCGGTGAAGTCGATGCAAGTCCTCCACTTCCCGTTCTTCTTTTTCACTAGCACAGGGTTGGCGACCCAGGTCGGGTAGTAAGCTTCTCTGATGAATTTATTAACCAGAAGCTTGTCTATCTCTTCCTTTAGTGCTAAGTATCGTTCCTCTATCATTGCTCTTCTCTTCTCACGAACTGGCTTGAAATGAGGATCAATGTTCAGCCTGTGAGACATCACCTCTGGATCTATTCCCACCATGTCCTCATGATTCCATGCAAACACATCCAAGTTCGCCTTTAGGAAGTCAGGGAGCTGGATTCTCAGCTCCGGAGTTAATCCTCTTCCCAGCTTCAAGCATCGCTCAGGATCTACCTCGCTGACTGGTACATCTTCTAATTCCTCAATTAGACCGGTAGCTTGGTCTGCATCTACCTCGCGAGGGTTCAAGTCGTGACTGACTCCCTTCTCAGTCATAGCTCGTGGCTCGCCTCCTGAGACCACGTTCACCTTCTTTCCTCTTACACTCATCTTCACAGCATCTTCATAGCAACGACAAGCTAGGTGCTGTTCTCCTCGAACACATCCGATGCCATTAGGAGTTGGGAACTTCACTATCAGAGTTCTGGTCGAAGTAACCATGTCCAACTCGTTCATAGCAGGTCTTCCGAAGACCACGTTATACGCTGATGGGCAGTCGATTATCAAGAAATTTGTCAAGGTTGTTGCCTGACGACCTGCCTCCCCCAGAGTCAATGGCAACTTAATCTGCCCCACTGGTACCACAGCATCTCTAGTGAATCCAAATAAAGGTTCCGGGATGGCCTCATTTGTTATGCTCGCAGCCCCATCTGGTCGAAACAGCTCATATACATCACGTTCACCGAGCTTCCGGTATCGATCATGATGCGCCTAACTTCCACATTGCTGATTTTAGCTCGTATAACCAGCGCATCATTATGAGGACAGATCACTTCTCTAGCATCCTCTTCTGTAAATACGATCTCGTCCGAGGTCGGCTTTGCTCTTTTGGTAGGTCCCTCCGACCCATTGAGCTGAAATGAATGATTCGCCTCTCGGACGTACCTCTCATGTGATCTGTTGGAATCACCTGCGATATGGGGGCCACCATAAATAGTAAAAATGGTTCTCACCGCAGGTTCTTGACCTTGCTCGGAAGCTCGCTGGGGCTGTTGCTGGTGTGTTGGTTGTTGCTGTTGAGGTCGTTGCTGGTGAGGTCGCTGGTCAGTAGGTCTTGCCACATATTCTCCCAAGCGACCTCGCTTGATCAATTTTTCAATGGCGTTCTTCAACACCCAGCAATCTGAAGTACTGTGTCCGACCTCATTATGATAGGCACAGAACTTGTTCTGGTCTCTATGCTGAATTGGAGCCCTTATAGGATTGGGCCTCCCAAAATCCTCCTTATTCCTCTTCGCAGCATAAATCCTGTCTGGTGATATCGTCAGGACGCTGTATCCTTCCTGGCGACCCCAACGCTGAGGTCGCTCATACCTCGGCTCTCTCCTCGCTCTTTTGGCGATCTGATTACTTGAGCCATTATTCCTTCCTTCTTCATTCCGGTCATTGTTTCTCCTCTTTGGCTGGCTGGAACTGTCCGCTTCATTCTTCTGATTCTACTTTTTCGGGCCGAAGGTTTCTTCCCACCTGATCTCTTTCGCAGCTCGCTCGTAGAATTCTCCCAGATCATTTACTGGAGACTTGTAAATATTCTCATACAACTTTTCATCCTTGCGCAGCCCAGCTGAGATCGCTGTCAGTATACTTTCATCTGATGGATGCTCAACATTCGCGACCTCACGTCTAAACCTGGTGATGTATTCTTTTAACGACTCACCCTGACGCTGAAAAATGGTAGCTAGGTGGCAAGATGGAGCGAGCTGCCTTCTCAATGCCCTGTACTGACCAACGAACTTCTGTTGGCATTGTTCCCAACTTCCTATGCTGCGAGCTGGGAGATTCTTGAACCACGTCCTTGGAATATCCCCCAATGTAGCTGGGAATACTCGGTACTTCACCATTGGACTTCCTGTCTGCAGGTCCATCTGAACGTTGAATGCATCTAGATGGTCGTATGGGTCACTGTCCCCATTGTACTGTTGAATGGTTGGCATCTTGAACCTTGGAGGGAGAGGTTGTGTCTCAATCTCCCTTGTGAATGGGGTCCTATCTCCGTAGAGCCCACGTTGCTCCGGAACTCCAGGTCGTGCTTCCAACTGCCGGACCCTTTGGAGGAGCTCCTCTACTTGGGGGTCTCGGAGCTCGTATCTCCTCCTGTGATCATGACTTGGAGCCGGATGTTCAGGGTCATACCTTTCATCTTCCTCGAATTGACCCTCATGATGATGGGATCTTACCTGCTGCCCATCCACCTCATCGGCATAACGAGCTGCGGCTCGGACTCTGCCTTGGCCAACTTTCATCCGCCTGTTTCCATCCTGGCTCAGTCTTGCCGCCAAGCTACCAGGACGTGCGACCTCCCTTTCGTGTTGAATAGGTTTCTTCCGCCCCTCGAACGCGCATTAGATGAGCGAGCCGAGTCTGCAGGTCGCGGGACTTCCCTTGCTAGCCTTTCAGGTCCTCACGCCGTTTCAGGAGGCTGGGGCACTCCCTGTGGTGCCTGAACTTCCACCCTAGTCACGTTCTGAACCTGAGCCTGTACTAACATGTTGACGGCTTGTGTGAGCTGTCTAACCGTATCTTCCAACGCTTCTTGCCTCTGTAACAACGCATTCTGCCCTTCGACCATCGGGGCAATTGGGACCGTTTGACAGTGAGGCAGAGGAGGGATGCCTGGCGCAGCCCCGAGTATCTGTCCTTGGGACGGGCCTGCTGCATGCGTGGTTGCGTCTTGCCCAGGCTGTAAGTTCTGCTGAGATTGGTTCATGTGACTTTCCGCCTGGTCATCATCTCCAAGGAACCTGTTTGATCTAGTCTTTGCCATATCGTCAGAAGTTGATAAACTGAGATGAAAAAGATTGCAGTCTGGGGCCCTCCTTCTAGCGTCAAAATGTCGACGTTGGAATTCAGTCGACGAGTAATCAATGCCCAATACCTGCAATCAATGTGAGAAAGCACAAATACCAAGAAAAGACAAAGACGGAAACAGAAGATCAAACGAGGAACACGAAGCTTTTACGTGGTTCGGCAATAAAAGGCCTACGTCCACGACTGTCTGTCTCTTAAATTCTGCAGAGTGACAGTATATTATTGAATATTGTATAATGATGTTACAATGATTTTAATCCCTATTTATAGGGAATGGGGTGTTACAATTCTGGTTGTAGCAAATCAGGAAAAGAATCCTGAATTAATTACATTCCCTAAACAATTGGAAAAAATAAGGAAAAGAATTATAAATTAATTATACTTCCTAATATATTCTGATAATATCAGGAAATTACTATAATTATCTCAAGATAAGGTTGATTTGAATTTAAATTTGAATATATCTCCATATCTGATGAGGAAATCATGGTTTGACTGGGCAATTGCCATATTCGGAGAGAGAATCATGGTTGAACTTGGTAACTGCCTATTCTGGAAGATACTGTACTTATTACGCGTCTGAGCGAGCTGACGTGTCATGGTGGTCTCGAGCTCGAGCTCGCTGAGAGACGAGCTGCGCGAGAGGCGAGCTACGACCTGGCTGTGTTTATAGGTCTGTTGATGCCAGCTGGAAAATCCCTTTAAACGAGCTGAAAAACTTGATGGGCTTAGAGTCAATACTGAGCCTCGTCTGATGGGCTTTGACTGGGTTGACCCTTTTGGGCCTTCTTATCAGGTCTTGTATGGGCCTAAATTGGACTTTTACCAGTCTAATTAATGAATCCAAAAAATACGTATAACAGGATCCCCATATTCTCCTATTGTGAACTTGCAAAAGCCACTAACAATTTTAGTCATGAAAAATAACTTGGAAAGGGAGGATTTGGAGCAATATACCATAGTAAGAAGACAAACTTTTATATGAAGCAGAAAAAAAGAGTGCAAAAAGTTTTAAGAGCTTGCTAAATGGCCTATTTGACCCTTGTTCATCGGGAAAACTTAGAGATTGATGGAAAATTGCAATCAAATGTCTGTATGAGCACAATTATAAAAGTATTGAGCAGTTTATGAATGTAATTAAAATCCTCACACATTTGTGTGATAAAAACCTTGTCTCCCTTTATGACTGCACTTCGTGTCACAGTCGAGGTCTCCTGCTAATATATGAATTTATCTCCAATAGCACTGTTGCTAATCATCTCCATGGTGATAGAGCGAACCCTTGTTTACTCACATGGCATATTTGTATGAACATTGCCATAGAAACTATTTTTGCACTGACTTACCTCCATGCTTCTGATATAATACATTAGGACGTGAAAACTAACAATATTCTTCTTGATGACAACTTCTTCGTGAAAGTTGTAGATTTCGGGCTTTCTTGATTGTTCCCCACTAATGTTACTCATGTCTCCACTACTCCACAAGGTACTCCAAGTTATGTTGATCCTGAATACCACCAATGTAACCAATTAATCGACAAAAGTGATGTATATAGCTTTGGTGTTGTCTTTATTAAGCTCATATCATCAATGCCAGCTGTTGATGTTTCTAGAGACAAACATGAGATTAATTTGGCTAACTTAGCAATAAAGAAGATTCAAAAGCATGCAGTCAAGGAGTTGATTGATCCATGCCTTGGATTTCACTTAGATGAAGAAGTAAAAAGGATGGCAACTTCAGTAGCAGAATTAGCTTTTCCATGTCCGCAACAAAGTAAGGAAATGAGACCTTCCATGGATGCTGTTTTGGAGCAGTTGCTAAGAATTAAAAGCAGAGAATACAAGCCAGAGAATCTAAAAGAAGAGAATGAAGATGTCAAAGAAGAATTGAAGAGTATGCTGCAGCCACCACCACCATCACTACACTATGAAGAAACTCGTCTGCTGGAGACTATGGAGATAGCACCTTCACCCATTTCTGTGACTGAAAATTGGGTTAGTAATAGTACTACATGTAATGTCAGTAACTATAGTACTACATCTAATATCAGTAACTAAGGTCTCTCCTCTTACATACAACTCAAATAAATTTCAATGGTGAATGGTGTGAAATATATATTTTGACACTCATTTACTAGTAACTTTTGTGTTATATATCAAATTGTATACACCAAACATTTAAGGTCGATCATGGATAGCCCATGTACAGAGTACATGAAGCTCTTTGTTAAGCACTGCTTTTTCCCCTTTTGCTGCGTCATTGTTATAGTAGAGTTCATATTTTTGGAGATTCTTTTTATTGTTATGTACAAATTGGTGGATTAATTAATTTGTCCAGAAAAAATAAGTATTAACTATATAGGTTCTGGTCCAGTGATGCCTTATAAGCATAGTGGAAATCACAGATCAAGAACTATTAATATTGTAATTTCATTTTCTTGCTTCGAATTATTCCGCTTTCAACTTTAAATAGGATCTAGAAGTTTGCCTGGCTTAATAGCAATCCTCGAATGGTATATGGGAAAAATTTAATTATCCAAACATGTATCCATTTCGAGTTCACAGCGCCAGACATATGCAAGATTACTCAGGAAAAGGAAAAGGAAAATTGAAAAAATGACACCTAAATAAAATAATTATTGTACAGCTCTTTAATGAGATGATGAAAACTTATAAGTTAATTTACCACGTCCATAAAAATTAAATTAGTACACCAAAAATTGGGATATAAATTGAGATAAAGTTTTTTTTTTTTTTTAATTTTTTATGAATATGATAAATCATTAAGAAAAGAATCCATAACAAATTAGACTAGAAGATCTTTCAGAACAAGATCTCCACAATGGGAGGAACCTTCTCTAAAGAGCTGATGTAGTTACGGTGAGTTCATGAGCCACACATTTGGCTTTCCTAGGAAAAAAGAAAGTAGAATAAAATTTTGAGATAAGTTAGTAAGTTAGTGGGTCGGTCATTAGAATTCAAAGTAACCAAATTTATTTATTTTAGTTTGAAATAATTTCATGTTAACGATAATTAAAATTATCAAATCCTTTAATCTCGTACACAATTCTGTGCAAAATCTTAAATTTGTATCATGAATAATATGTTTTTAAATGAATTTTAACCATTCAGAAGTTCCGAAGTAGACAAAGAATTACCCATGAAATCCCATAACTCAGCGTTTCTGTTAGTTTAGCCGACTTGGTTAACATTTTATATATGAAAAACCAACTGCCTTTGGCAGTTTTTCTTGCGGTTGCTTAAGGGACCATATAACTGGTCTTTGCATTTTGATTGCAACATGGCACGCAACGGTCTCTGCATATTGAATGCAAATTTGCATTCAATGCATAAGTCAATTTTTTGGCTTAATACAGAGAACAATTCAGAGAGCAGTTTTGAATCTCTTTGACTTTGCAAATACTTGAGAGTTATAGGCAGTATTATGTGCGGCATTTTTGTGTACATAAAACTTGAAAGTTGCGATTCAGTGTTGTTAAATTAGTGGCCAACATAGTGAGTAGTAGATTGAGATGAAATGTCGATTCTCTTTCCATCAAACACAACATAATCAAGACATGAAAGGGTGTGGGTTCTGCATTGTGATTTGGGGGAACTCTTCGCTTGTGATCATCCTTCGATTGGTGATAGAAACCTGAGACGTTTTTGGATTCTCAAATGATGAATTATTGAATGGTTTGATTCCTAATACCAGATTTTATTTTTGAATTTTCTTTCAGTTACTAATCAACACTATCCAATTTATACGCTTTTATCCAATGTCAACACATAATTTCAATTAGTTTCAAAAAATTTAAAAAGAAAATAAGTTTCCTTTTTTTTTTTTCAATAAAAAGGAAGGTGGTCATGTGCATATCTACAAAGTCTGATGACACACCACTTTTACTATTTCAACCCCGATAGGCCAGCCAAGCCCATTTTAGCCCATTTGTCTTTTTTGAAATGAATAATCATTTTCTTCCGTGATTACTTGGAATGTTAAATATACTCTCCCAATATACTTCCTATTTAATATATGACATATATACAATTTACAGTATTATAATCTAAGTTTTGTATTCAAAAAGTGAAAATTGTGATAAGTTTTACGCTCAAAACGTATAATTGGTACACGGATTTTTATATTGAATGAAGAGTATTTTAAAATAGTATATTAGAAGAGTCTATTTAGCGTTCCTCTTAGATTATTATATATGACCGAGATTTGAACATTTTTATCTGATTTGATTTTGTTATCGGTACAAGAAAGCCTTATACCCTGACTTGTTAATCAGATGCACAAAGGTGATATTTACTATGCAACATTGAACTGAAAGTGGACAAATCCCAGCTCAAGATCTTGTTTGGTGTAAAGATAAGACAGGAAAAAATATAGTCCCACATTCTTTTACTCAGCCTGCGAGACTAATTAATCCAATACAAATTGGTAGGGGTGGTAATGGGGCGAGGTGGCCCTCCCCATACCTGGCCCCGACCCTATCGTTTTTTTGAAAACTCGTTCCTTTTCAAATTTTAGTAAATGGAGCAAGGCGGGACGTGGCGAGGTAAAAAATGGAATGCCTTCCATCTAGTATCATTTATCATTCTATAGAGTAACTATTTATTAAAATAATAATATATAGCATGATGAATTTGATATAATATTTAAAATAATTCCATTAAAAATATTGAAAATCGTCTCATAAACGTTAACAACAAATATAAATCTACAGCTGATACATATGATCACATAAACATTAAAGTGTAGAGTAAAAATGTTTGAAATAATTAATACTAATTGTCTAATAGCCACATTCATTTTTATAATTCTCTCTTCAATAACCATCTAACTTATGCTATTTAAAATGCGCGCTAACACCCACTCACAAGCTTTCTGCAACATCAAGAAAATGAATGAATGAATGAATGAATATATATATATATATATATATATATATATAAAAGACGCAAGTATAGTAAACAAAGCAAGTAAAATAAAGTTAATTTATGGGCTAATCATATACTAAACAATTAATAAAGACTTAATAAAATGGGCCGACGATAATAATTGACAGATCTCTTACTTGAAGTAAAATTTGAATTGAAATCTTGAAATCTTGTACAACTTCTTTGGTCAACGAAAGAGGCTTAATGCCAAATACAAGGTAATGGTATCAGAGATATACCATTACATTCTTTGGTCAACAAAAGGGCATTTATAGTACCCAATAAATCCTATAAACGGTGAGATATAACCTAGCTAGGCTAGTTAAAGGTCTGTGAAATCTTAATCATGTTTGAAAGCTCTAGATCCTTTAACTAGAAACCCAGATCATGAGAATAATGATGAAGCAAGATTAGTTGTCAATTTGGAGACAAATTGGAATGATCAAGTGTAAAGTCTGAATCTAAGTACCTAAGAGATTAATTAAATCTAAATAAAAACTAATATATGGGCTCAAATTGAGTATAAGCCCAAGTTGTATAAATATATTAAGGCAATTGGAGGTATTTAAGGTTAGAAATTTTTATATATTTGTTTTGGATCTTTAGAATATATATATATATATATATATATGCATTTTCGAGATGATTGGTCTGATAAATTTTATAAGTAAAGATCAAATACTAACAACACTGGAGTTTGGGTTGAGTTTATTAAAAGATTTAATTAAAGCGCTTAGGACATTGGGTTAATATTCATAACTAACCTATTAATGATTGTAGGAGAAATAAATGGAAAAAAGATAAAGAAATGAACGAATTTATTCATTGGTTATATATGGTTTCACTCATAATTTTTTTAGGTATTAATTCTATCCTAAATAAATATATTCAAAACACAAAAATTATTACTTCATCATGCATTTGAAAAATAATTATGAATAATTTATATATTATCACGACACAAGTTTAACCGAAAAACAAGCAACAACAACACCAACAACAATGTGTGGAACAAGCCCAAAAACAACAGAAACTGTCATCATATTTTTATATACATTATAATTATTCAAGACTCAACGAGTCAAGTCTTTCTAGTATTTAATTGGAAGGGGAGTTCTGATTCTATGCCGATCAATTCAGTAAGTTTCCATGCACTTCACAAGTCACAAGTGCCTATCTTTTATTCGTGGAGAGCTTGCGCTTCTTCTCTTCTACTCCTCATTATCTCTTATCTTTCTCCAGTTTCCTTGGCTGATTTGCCATCTTTTCTTTGTCAGCCAATTTTATGCGAAAATTATAGATTTTAGACTTACCCAATTGTTTCATACTAATGTTGCCTATTCTCCATTGCTCCTCAAGGAACTCTGAGCTATGTTGAACCTGAATATCATCAATGCTACCAGCTTACTTGTAAGAGTGATGCATATAACTTTGGTGTTGACAAGTTGTCCTAATTGAGCTTATATCATCAATACCAGTTGTTGATATATCTAGTGTTATACGTATTTTTTGGATTCATTAATTGGGCTGGTAAAAGTCCAATTTAGGCCCAACCAAGACCTGATAAGAAGGCCCAAAAAGGTTAACCCAGTCAAAGCCCATCAGACGAGGCCCAGTATTGACTTTAAGCCCAGCAAGTTCTTCAGTTTGTTTAAAGGAATTTTCCAGCTGGCATCAACAGATCTATAAACACAGCCAGGTCGCAGCTCGCCGCTTGCGCAGCTCGTCTCTCAGCGAGCTCGGGCTCGAGACCACCATGACACGTCAGCTCGCTCAGACGCGTGATTAATCCAGTATCTTCCAAAACAGGCAGTTACCAAGTTCAACCATGATTCTCTCTCCGAATATGGCAATTGCCCAATCAAACAATAATTTCCTCATCAGATATGGAGATCAATTGAAATTCACTTTCAAGTCAACATTATCTTGAGATAATTATAGTAATTTCCTGATATTATCTGAATATATTAGGAAATATAATTAATTTATAATTCTTTTCCTTATTTTTTCCAATTGTTTAGGGAGTGTAATTAATTCAGGATTCTCTTCCTGATTTGCTACAACCAGAATTGTAACCCTTCTTTCCCTATAAATAGGGATTGAAATCATTGTAACATGATATACAATATTCAATAATATACTGTCACTCTGCAGAGATTAAGAGTTGGACAGTCGTGGACGTAGGCTTTAATTGCTGAACAACGTAAAAGCTTTGGGTTCCTCGTTTGATCCTCTGTTTCTGTCTTTGTCTTTTCTTGGTATTTGTGCTTTCTCACATTGATTGCAGGTATTGAGCATTGATTACTCGTCGACTGAATTCCAACGTCGACATTTTGGCGCTCGAATGAGGGCCCAGACTGCAATCTTTTTTATCTCAGACGATATGACAAAGACTAGATCAAACAGGTTCCTTGGAGATGATGACCAGGCGGAAAGTCACATGAATCAATCTCAACAGAACTTACAGCCTGGGCAAGACGCAACCACGCATGTAGCAGGTCCGTCCCATGGGCAGATACTCGGGGCTGCGTCAGGCATCCCTCCTCTGCCTCACCGTCAAATGGTCTCAATTGCCCCGATGGCCGAAGGGCAGAATGCGTTGTTGCAAAGGCAAGAAGCGTTGGAAGATACGGTTAGACAGCTCACAGAAGCCGTCAACATGTTGGTGCAGGCTCAGGTTCAGAACGTGGCTAGGGTGGAAGTTCAGGCACCACGGAGAGTGCCCCAGCCTCCTGAACCGGCGCAAGGACCTGAAAGGCTAGCAAGGGAAGTCCCGCGACCTGCAGACTCGGCTCGCTTATCTAATGCGCGTTCGAGGGTCGGAAGACACCCTGTTCAACACGAAAGAGAGGTCGCACGTCCTGATAGCCTGGTAGCAAGACCGAGCCAGGAGGGAAACAGGCGGATGGAAGTTGGCCAAGGCAGAGTCCGAGCCGTAGCTCGTTATGTCGATGAGGTGGATGGGCAGCAGGTAAGATCGCATCGTCATGAGGGTCAATTCGAGGAAGACGAAAGGTATGACCCTGAACATCCGGCTCCAAGTCATGATCACAGGAGGAGATACAAGCTCCGAGACCCCCAACTAGAGGAGCTCCTCCAAAGAGTCCAGCAGTTGGAAGCACGACCTGGAGTTCCGGAACAGCGTGGGCTCTACGGAGACAGGACCCCATTCATAAGGGAGATTGAGACACAGTCTCTCCCTCCGAGGTTCAAGATGTCAAGCATTCAGCAGTACAATGGGGACAGTGACCCATATGACCATCTAGACGCATTCAACGTTCAGATGGACCTGCAGACAGGAAGTCCGATGGTGAAGTGCCGAGTATTCCCCGCTACATTGGGGGATATTCCAAGGACGTGGTTCAAGAATCTCCCAACTCGCAGCATAGGAAGTTGGGAGCAATGCCAACAGAAGTTCGTTGGTCAATACAGGGCACTGAGAAGGCAGCTCGCTCCATCCTGCCACCTAGCCACCATTTTTCAGCGTCAGGGTGAGTCGTTGAAAGAATACATCACCAGATTTAGACGCGAGGTCGCGAATGTCGAGCATCCATCAGATGAAAGCATTCTGACAGCGATCTCAGCTGGGCTGCGCAAGGATGGAAAGCTATACGAGAGCATTTACAAGTCCCCAGTGAAGGATCTGGGAGAGTTCTACGAGCGAGCTGCGAAAGAGATTAGGTGGGAAGAGACCTTCGACCCGAAGAAGCAGAATCAGAAGAATGAAGCGGGCAGTTCCAGCCAGCCAAAAAGGAGAAGTAATGGCTGAACGAAGAAGGAAGAAACAACGACTCAAGTAATCAGATCGCCAAGAAAGCGAGAAGAGAGCCAAGGTATGAGCGACCTCAGCGTTGGGGTCGCCAGGAAGGATACAGCATCCTGACGGCATCACCGGACAGGATTTACGCTGCGGAGCGAAATAAGGAGGATTTTGGGAGACCCAATCCTATAAGAGCTCCCATTCAACACAGAGATCAGAACAAGTTCTGTGCTTATCATAATGAGGTCGGGCACAGTACTTCAGATTGTTGGGCGTTGAAGAACGCCATCGAAAAATTGATCAGGCGAGGTCGCTTGGGAGAATATGTGGCAAGACCTGCTGACCAGCGACCTCATCAGCAACGACCTCAGCAGCAACAGCCAGCACACCAGCAGCAGCCCCAGCGAGCTTCCGAGCAAGGTCAGGAACCTGCGGTAAGAACCATTTTTACTATTTATGATGGCCCCCATATCGCAGGCAATTCCAACAGATCGCATGAGAGGTACGTCCGAGAGGCGAATCATTCATTTCAGCTCAATGGGTCGGAGGGACCTACCAAAAGAGCAAAGCCGACCTCGGACGAGATCGTATTCACAGAAGAAAATGCTAGAGGAGTGATCTGTCCTCATAATGATGCACTGGTTATACGAGCAAAAATCAGCAATATGGAAGTTAGACGCATCATGATCGATACCGGAAGCTCGGTGAACGTAATGTATAGGAGCTGTTTTGACCAGATGGGGCTGAGAGCAGAGCAAATGAGGCCATCCCCGGAGCCTTTATTTGGGTTCACTGGAGATGCTGTGGTACCAGTGGGGCAGATTAAGCTGTTATTGACTCTAGGGGAGGCAGGTCGTCAGGCAACAACCTTGACAGACTTTTTGATAATCGATTGCCCATCAGCGTATAATGTGGTCCTCGGAAGACCTGCTATGAACGAGTTAGACATGGTTACGTCAACCAGAACTCTGACAGTGAAGTTCCCAACTCCTAATGGCATCGGATGCGTTCGAGGAGAACAACACCTAGCTCGGCGTTGTTATGAAGATGCTGTTAAGATGGGCGTGAGAGGAAAAAAGGTGAACGTGGTCTCAGGGGGGGAGCCACGAACTATGACTGAGAAAGGAGTCAGTCATGATCTGGACCCTCGCGAGGTAGATGCAGACCGAGCTACCGGTCCAATTGAAGAATTATAAGATGTACAAGTCAGCGAGGTAGATCCAGAGCGATGTTTGAAGCTGGGAAGAGGATTAACTCCGGAGCTGAGAGCCCAGCTCGCTGAATTCCTGAAGGCGAACTTGGATGTGTTTGCATGGAATCATGAGGATATGGTGGGAATAGACCCAAAGGTGATGTCTCACAGGCTGAACATTGATCCTCATTTCAAGCCAGTTCGCCAGAAAAGAAGGCAATGACAGGGGAACGATACCTAGCACTAAAGGAAGAGATAGACAAGCTTCTAGTTAACAAATTCATCAGAGAAGCTTACTACCCGACCTGGGTCGCCAACCCTGTGCTAGTGAAAAAGAAGAACAGGAAATAGAGGACTTGCATCGACTTCACCGACCTAAACAAGGCGTGCCCAAAGGATAGTTTTCCCCTGCCAAGGATAGACCAGCTCGTGGATGCTACTGCTGGCCACGAGCTCCTAAGCTTCATGGATGCATATTCGGGATATAACCAGATCCCAATGAAGCCTGAAGATGAAGAGCACACCTCGTTCATGACTGATCGGGGGTTATATTGCTACAAGGTGATGCCCTTCGGTTTAAAGAATACTGGAGCAACCTATCAACGCTTAGTGAACATGATGTTCGAAGAACAGATCGAAAAGACCATGGAGGTCTATGTTGACGATATGCTGGTGAAATCCAAGCAGATAGGTGATCATGTTCGCGACCTGAGAGAGATGTTCCAAATTCTGAGGAGCTACCAGATGAAGTTAAATCCGCTCAAATGTGCATTTGGAGTAGCTTCTGGGAAGTTCCTGGGCTTCATGGTCAACAGTAGGGGAATTGAAGCAAAACCTGAGAAGATCAGGGCACTGATTGACATGAGGTCGCCCACCAGGGTGAAGGACGTGTAGAGTCTCAATGGCCAGGTCGCAGCATTGAGTAGGTTCATTTCGAAAGCTACGGACAAGTGTGTCCCTTTCTTTGACATTCTGAAAAAAGCAAAGGGTTTCGAGTGGACTGAGCAAGTGAAGTAGCCTTCCAGCAGTTGAAGGAATATATGGGACGAGCTCCACTTCTTTCCAAACCCAAAGAAGAGGAAAAGTTGATCTTGTACTTGGGAGTTTCGAAGCAAGCTCTGAGTGCTGCACTAGTGAGGGAAGAAGAAAAGACGTAGCTTCCGGTCTATTATGTGAGCAAACGATTACAGGATGCTGAAACCAGATATTCGTAGATGGAGAAGCTGGCTTACTGCCTGGTGATTGCATCAAGGAAGCTGCGACCTTATTTCCAAGCTCATACCATCGAAGTCCTCACCCAATATCCGTTGAAGCAAGTTTTGCAGAAAGCAGACACCTCAGGTCGTTTGTTGAAATGGGCAGTAGAGCTCGCGCAGTTCGATATCCAATTCAAGCCAATGACGGTTATCAAAGCTCAGGCTCTGGCGGACTTCATTGCAGAATTTACGAGACCTGTGGATGATGAAGCTGAGTCTTCTGAAGGTCCAGCCTGGGAGCTTTTTGTTGATGGATCATCCAGCGAGCAAAGGGCTGGAGTTGGAATTCTGCTTATCAGCCCTGAAGGCCACAAAATCCTCTGCGCTCTAAGGTTTGGCTTTCATGCAACAAACAATGAAGCCGAATATGAAGCATGCTAGCGGGACTGCGTTTGGCTAAAGAGATGCGAGCTGAACACTTGAAGATCTTCAGTGACTCACAGCTCGTCGTCAGCCATGTAATAGGAGAATATCAGGCTAGGGGATCAAAGATGGCCCTCTACCTCCAAAAAGTACACGAGCTGCTAGGTGCATTTCAGAAGTACGAGGTGAAACAGATCTCACGAGCTCAGAACTCGCATGCTGATGCACTAGCCCGCCTCGCAACTACGCGAGATGCAGATTTTCTTGGGGCAATCCCGGTTGAGTTCCTACCAACTCCAAGTACAGAAGAAAAGAATATGACGATGGCTATATCCGTGCAGTCCGATTCCTAGATAAGCCTCATTCTCAATTATTTGCAGGATGGAAAGCTGCCAAATAACAAGCTGGAAGCCCGATGTTTACGAGTTAGAGCAGCCAGGTACTGCATCTATGACGATGCACTATACAAGAAGGGGTTCTCGACACCACTGTTAAGATGCGTTGATGGCCATGATTGTGAAACAATACTAAGGCAGATACACGAGGACCACTGCGGGAACCATGCTGGGGGGGCTGTCTCTAGCTCAGAAGGCACTTCGTCAAGGTTTCTATTGGCCCACCATGAGGCAGGACGCCATAAACCTAGTGAAAAAATGCAACAAGTGTCAAAGATTTGCCCACATTCCGCGAGCTCCACCGGCTTACCTCCAACAGATAGTGAGCCCGTAGCCCTTTGCGATTTGGGGGATGGACCTGATCGGACCCCTACCGATGGCACGCGGAAGATGCAAACATGCAGTAGTCGTAGTGGATTATTTCACTAAGTGGGCTGAGGCAAAAGAGCTAGCTGAAATCTCCACGGCAAAGATTGAGAAGTTTGTGTGGAGCAACATTATTAGCAGATTCAGGGTCCCACAGCAGATCGTGACAGACAATGGGACTCAGTTCGCCAGTGACCAGTTTCTTAGATTCTGCAACGACCTCAAAATTGTTAAAAGTTTCTCAGCAGTGGACCATCCACAAGCCAATGGCCAAGTGGAAGCTGTGAACAAAATTATCAAGCAGACCCTAAAGATGAAACTGGAAGCCAAGAAGGGAGCATGGGTAGATGAGCTCCAAAAAGTATTGTGGTCTTATAGAACCACAGCTCGCAGCTCCACTAGCAAGACCCCATTTTCAATGGTATACGGATCAAAAGCTATGATCCCAGCTGAGTTTGAAGTCACCTCGCAAAGAAGAGCGACCTTCAATCCAAATGACAATGATCAGCTACTTGCAACAAATCTAGACCTGCTCGAGGAACACAGGGAAACGGCCAGATTAAGGGTAGCTGTCTATCAGCAAAGAATAGCGAGGTACTACAACAAGTACGCTCGGGTTCGCCAATTCAATATAGGAGACTTAGTCTTACGCCTCATTCTACCAGGAGCCCGCAAGCCAAGTGACGGATCCTTAGGCCCGAACTGGGAAGGACCATATATTGTCAAAACAGTCTTGGAAAATGGAGCTTATCGCTTAGCTAATGTAAATGGGACAGAAGTCCCCCGAGCTTGGAATGTCGAGCATCTCCGCCCTTATTATCAATAAGTTTTTCATTATTTGTAATATGGATTAATTGTAAATGATAGCTCCATTTCTCCCTGCTTTTGATTCAACTTTCCTCACCAGGCTAACGGGCTCCGAACTCAATAGCTCACAATAAATGAATGAGTCTAAAAAGCAAGTGACTAAGTGTCCTTGCATAGTTCGCCTAATGAGCCTAAAAAGCAGACGAGGTGACGACCCCTGCATAGCTCGCTATAAATAAAAGAGCCTAAAAAGCAAGTGACTAAGTGTCCTTGCATAGCTCGCCTAATGAGCCTAAAAAGCAGGCGAGGTGACGACCCCTGCATAGCTCGCTATAAATAAAAGAGCCTAAAAAGCAAGTGACTAAGTATCCTTGCATAGCTCGCTTAATGAGCCTAAAAAGCAGGCGAGGTAACGACCCCTGCATAGCTCGCTAGAAATAAATGAATGAGCCTAAAAAGCAAGTGACTAAGTGTCCTTGCATAGCTCGCCTAATGAGCCTAAAAAGCAGGCGAGGTGACGACCCCTGCATAGCTCGCTAGAAATAAATGAATGAGCCTAAAAAGCAAGTAACTAAGTGTCCTTGCATAGCTCGCCTAATGAGACTAAAAAGCAGGCGAGGTGACAACCCCTGCATAGCTCGCTATAAATGAATGAGCCTAAAAAGCAAGTGACTAAATGTCCTTGCATAGCTCGCCTAATGAGCCTAAAAAGCAGACGGCTAAGTGCCCCTGCATAGCTCGCTGTAAAGATAAAGAGCCTAAAAAAGCAAATGGCTAAGTGCCCCTGCATAGCTCATCAAACATTCTGACAAACCAATTACTTATACCTACAAAATCTTATTAAGTTGGTGAAACAAGTAATTGCTTTAATTATTATCAGATTTTGGGTTCATTGATGATCAGCTCGCAAGAAATGTGAAGAGCATAAAGTATATTATACACTAGCCTGAAGAACATTCAACGCAGAAGAAATAATAAGAAATTTTCATTAAGTACTAGAGCTGGTTACAAATTGAAAAATTGAAAAAATACATGAAAAAGAAAAGAAAATGATCTATTAATTCTGAACAGGAGGATCTGGGTCAGCCAAAGGTTCTGGACCAGCGGTGGACGAGGCAGCTTTTTCTTTGAAATCCTCAATGGTTTCAAGCCCTATGTCCCCAAAGATAGAGAAATCCATTTCTGGATGGGACATCCACAGTGTGTAGAGGAAATCGCGACCTGTTCTTTCCTCAGCCTCATCCTTTGCATCTACAACCCGCACTTCCAGTTCTCGAGCTGCTTGCTCTATAAAGGTCGTTAGTTCTTCAAAGGCATTATCAGCAAGACGGTTGACAACCTCAGCCTCTTTCTTCATGTCTTCAACTTGCTGCTCCGCAGCCTCAGCCCGTTAAATAGCCTTCCCCACTTGCTGCCTAAGAATTTCAGCTCGATGCTCAGCCTCCTTCGCACGGTTATTTCGGTTGCGGTTGCAGCCTCCTCAGCTCGTTTGGTTGCGGCCTCCTCAGCGCTTTTAGCTGCAACTCCCATCTCATCAGCTCGCTTCTTAGCCTCCTCGGCCTGTTTCTTGGCAGTTTCAGCTCGCGCCAGAGCAGCATCGACCTGGCGATGAAGCACTTCAGTCTTTTCTTCTGCAGCTGAAGCCTGCTGCTCGTCCAGTGTACCCTGGTGCTCAGACTGCCTCAGATCTTCTTTCACCTTGAGCAGCTCATCCTTTAGCATGGCGTGCTCATCCTCCATTTTCTTCAAGGCCTCCTCAGCTGCTTGCCTTGCAGCGTTTGCCTCAGCGATCTGAGCTTCCTGACCTTCTATTCTGCCCGAAGTTAAGCGAGCTAAATCATCAGTGGCCGCCTCCAGGTCGAATTCCAGCTTCCTCATCTCATCCTTGGTAGCCCTTGTCTCCCTTCTTCGCTTTATTGCAGCAAGGGCACCCTGGAAATTATGAACAGATTAAAGTCTAGTCAAATAAGGAAATCAACAGATGAGAAAAAATAACTTACCAACATGCAATGACGAGCCGCGAACTCATCTAGATCCTCGCCCCTAAGACACCTATTTTCCAAGACATTCGTGTGATTGAGCATAATTGTTGCCCAGTTGTCAAGGAAGGAATTTAAGTATCTTCCTCCAGGACCCAGCTCGATATCTGATCTGGTTGGTGAAGGAGTTCTCTCGCGCTCCGAGATATCGCGAGCATCATCATGAGAAGCACCGCGTCGCGATACAACGGTACGCCTAGTCGTATGTCCGCTAGGACCAGCTCGGGTTACCTGGGGAGCAGCCTTAAAAGGAGCATCACCTTTTCCAGGTTGCGGACTGAAAGTTGGAGGTGACTGAAGATTTGCAAAAACACTTGAAAGAGGCACCTCACTGGGAGCAGCGATCGAAGGGGCAATGGTTTCAATGACATCAGGCACTTCGTTGGATGCAGCGACCGCGGGAGCCTGGTCCTGGGCAGATGGTTTAAAACATTTCGAAGGGGTTATTGGAGTGGCCAAGTCTTCAGCAGGCCGTTTTGTTGAAGGAGTCGAGGAAGCTGGAAGTACAGTGAAGCTCGCAGGAGGAGATTTCATAAGTACAAGTTTCCTCCTGTTGGCTGGAAGTTTCACAGAGGAAGGAGCAGGGGCTGGAGCACGAGCTGGGGATGGCAGTGAAGCCTCTGGAGTAGATATGTGACGCGGAGAAGAGGATGGGTCAACCTGTGCAGTAGGAGCTGTAGGGATTGGGTCTGATCCTGTCCGAGCTGGAGCAGGAACGGAAGAAGAAGTTTTTCTAGACGCACCCTTTGAAAAGGTACGAGTTGAAGACGGTTTCGCCTTCGTTGGTGTGCGAGCTGAAGATGATTTTGCTTTAGACGAGGTGCGAGCAGGAACACTTCGAGATGAGGTCTTCCGAACTGGAGAAGGTGAGCGAGTGTCACCCGCTGATGATGAAGAGACTGATGGTGGAGGTCGGGAAGCAGACGCGTCCTGAACTGGAACCTCAAAAACAGAAGGAAGTCTAGGCTTGTCACTCATCTTGCCTATATCTTCCTCAGCTCGCAGAAGAGGGGATTCCTTAAGAGGAGCAAGGCTGTAAGCTCTAAGGATAGCATCATCAAATTTACTGCTGATGCCCGCGTCCTCTGATTTGGCGAGCTTGTCAAGAGCTCGTTCCTCCCCGCCGCTGAGAGGAGACTCGTCCATTTTCAGCACTGCATAGCAAATGATCAAAAAATGATAGTAATAAAGGTACAAAATAAAATCAGCTCACCTTAATTTTCTTATATATACCTGGTTTCAGGACAAAGCTGAAGTTTCGGAGATCTGCAAGAGATGGGCACGAGATATAAAACCAGCTCGTCTTGTACGGCCCGACATTAGATTTGCCTTTCGCTTCTCCTTTGGGCAAAAGGTCTTTGTATGGCGATTGATGGGCTGTAAGATAGTAGATACCGTCTGGTTTTTCTCCTTCTCCCGCACTCAGGGCCTTGAAGGAATAGAACTGCTGAATAATCCTCGGTGTAGGGGCATGAAGGCCGTTCCTGAGGAAGGCTATGGCCAGCGAGATCAGCTGCGTATAAGAGTTTGGAGTCAGCTGGAATGGCGCGAGCTTGACCTTGTTGAGAAAAGCGATCAAGTATGGTGGAACGGGGAACCGCAACCCTTGCTCGAGATGCTGAGTGCTAACAGCGATGAATCCCCTGGGCGGATAACACGCATGATTACTTGAATCAGGTAGTATAATGCGGCAACCAAAAGGGATATGGAATTGCTTGACGAGTCCTTCCACCTCAGGACGCTTCAGCGATGTGGGATGACGAGCGAACGTATCACGAGCCTCTCTCCCCTGTATAGCGTGAGCTCGGGCTTTATCATGCTCGCGAGCTTCATTGCTTGGAATCATTCCCTTGCGAGTTCCGCTTGTAGACATCTTTAAAAAAAAAAAAAAAAAAAAAAAAAAAAAAAAAAACGCCATATTCAATAAGCATAAGACTCGGAATTCCAAAGGTACAATAAAACATCATTGCAGGTACAACAATGGTGATGGAGCAAAATGAACCCAAAAATAGAAAGATTGAAGAAAAATAAGCTTTACCTTGAATTGTTGTTAAGTTGAAAAACGGCGAGAAAGGATGATGGTTTCGTGAAAAGGTAGTGGATCCTGGTTGCTTGAAAGTTTGAACACTTGTTTGCTTCGAGTGAAAATGACAGATGAAAGAAGAAAATGAAAAGGGTCCATCGGTTTATATAGACAAGCAGGCATGAGTCCCAACCATCAGATCTTCGAAAAGTGTAACCGTCATAAATATGACGGTGCACCGTAAAACGTGGCTTTGGAAATCATGCAGCCGTCAGTTGAACGACGTGCGCATTAAATGTGCGAGTAAAGGACGTGCAGACGTCGCTTCAGTTACCACCTGCATGATCGCCACGTGTCGTAACTGAAAAGGTGGAATTTGAAAGTGCACAGAGGCAGTTATAAAAGTAAGCGTGCCAAGGAAGCCAACTTTTACCAGCAAGTTCAAGCTCCCAGCTCGCTGGAGCGAACTGAGAGCTGGAGGGCTAATGTTATACGTATTTTTTGGATTCATTAATTGGGCTAGTAAAAGTCCAATTTAGGCCCAACCAAGACCTGATAAGAAGGCCCAAAAAGGTTTAACTCAGTCAAAGCCCATCAGACGAGGCCCAGTATTGACTTTAAGCCCAGCAAGTTCTTCAGTTTGTTTAAAGGAATTTTTCAGCTGGCATCAACAGATCTATAAACACAGCCAGGTCGCAACTCGCTGCTTGCGCAGCTCATCTCTCAGCGAGCTCGAGCTCGAGACCACCATGACATGTCAGCTCGCTCAGAAGCGTGATTAATCCAGTATCTTCTAGAACAGGTAGTTACCAAGTTCAACCATGATTCTCTCTCCGAATATGGCAATTGCCCAATCAAACCGTAATTTCCTCATCAGATATGGAGATCAATTCAAATTTACATTCAAGTCAACATTATCTTGAGATAATTATAGTAATTTCCTGATATTATCTGAATATATTATGAAGTATAATTAATTTACAATTCTTTTCCTTATTTTTCCCAATTGTTTAGGGAGTGTAATTAATTCAGGATTCTCTTCCTGATTTGCTACAACCAAAATTGTAACCCTTCTTTCCCTATAAATAGGGATTGAAATCATTGTAACATGATATACAATATTCAATAATATACTGTCACTCTGCAGAGATTAAGAGTTGGACAGTCGTGGACGTAGGCTTTAATTGCTGAACCACGTAAAAGCTTTGGGTTCCTCATTTGATCCTCTGTTTCTGTCTTTGTCTTTTCTTGGTATTTGTGCTTTCTCACATTGATTGCAGGTATTGGGCATTGATTACTCGTCGACTGAATTCCAACGTCGACATCTAGAAACAGACATGAGACTAATTTGGCTAACCTACCAATTAACAGGATCCAGAAATGTTCAGTAGATGAGTTAATTGATCCATGTCTTGGATTTCACTCAAATGAAGAAGTCAGAAGGATAGCAACTTCAGTAGTGGAACTGGTTTTTCTAAATCTGCAACAATACAAGGAAATGAGACCTCACATGGATGTGGTTTGGGAGGAATTGCAGAGAATTAAACGCGGAGTAATTTGAATGTAATGTCATTTGCTGCTCATTAGGTGTCATCTAAAAACATATAAACCTAAGTTATTTGAAAATGGATGGTCTTTTTTAATAGCTGTCCTAAAACCTCATATCATGAAAATAAAATCTTTTGAGATAGGTAGAAACAAATTGCGCAAGCATAGTAATAAAAAAATTAGTGCAGAGGAAATGACAATCCTTATGGTTTGAGACATTCTTTGTTGGGCAAGAGGGGAGTCATAGAAACTAGAGTCTAGCCACCCATAAGCAGTTTAATAATTTGATTCGTAGGCTATTAGCTTTCTAATGTCTGTTCAATCATGTTGATGGCTCCTTGTCCGCTTTGGACTATTTCTTATAGGGAAAGTTCGTAATTGGAAAGTAATATGTAATTTCCTTCCTATTAGTTTAGCCTTGGTACATAATTATTAGCCAATGTAAAAGAAAGTTAAATACATTCACAAACTTGTTATATGTATTTGCATTTTTGGAAGTGTTTCTTTAATTATAAAACTGTTGATCACTTAATTGAACTATATTCAAGCCTTTTCAATTAATTACTTCAATCATCCTCTGAAAGTGTAATTGCCACAGTTGATCTATTGTATAAAAAAATGGTGTTGATATTTATAGCTGATTGTGGTGTGATTGGATAACTTGCTAGACCCGAAACTCTTTTGTCTGATATGCTTGAAATATGTGCTCCAGCTCAACATTGAAGTCCATGGTAACAAGTCCTTTTTTTTTTCGAAGAGTAGATAACAAGTCCTTTGTTCTATGAGAAACAAAGTATTTGCATAGAAAATAACAAAGTTTCTTCAATGTTGAATCAGTCATCAGGTTTCCTGTCAATACTTTTCTTTACTCTCCTTCTCCCACCGCACCCTAAAAGACTTTTCTAAATAACTTTTTCCATAGATTGGTTCCTATGTTACAATGACAAGTTCTGGTGTATCAACCATTTCTTGAGCTTGAGAGAAGATTGATGACCTCAACTCAACATCAATTTCTTTGTGACCGCCACGTTCCCACCCGCGCCCCCCATGTTTAGATAATTGTCTCATGCAAAGCAAGTCAATTTCCCTATCTTTTTAATACCATTTAATGATTTTTCTAGCTGATCCCACACAACTTCATTGAAGTTGGGGGACCATTTAGTGAAGTTTCTGTCCTGTTTTGAACAAGAAGCACACCGTGTTTCGTCTCTCTTGCTCATGAGAATCACAGGGCCAAGAATTTTCATTTCCTTTCGCTTTCTGTTTGAGCATAATTAGCATAATTATATTACTAGCCAACTTAATTAGTAATCGAGTACTAGACACACTCTTAACACTAGAGTATGGGTTTAGCTTATATTTGAATATTGTGTAAAGTTGTCAAACTAGCCCTGGAAACAAGTTAAAGCTGTCATAAGAAATTTTAAATGTTGAAGTTATTCGAGTCAATGAGTCAAGACTTTTAAATGCTAGCAAACAGGGAAGGGGAGCTGTGATAAGTCACTGCCGAGTGCCGACCAATCAAGTAAATTTCCACCCTTCACAAGTGTGATTTTCATTGTGTAACCCATCTTGTGGTTTTGCCAGTCTGTGTCTTTGTCTCTTTGATAGCATAACAAGTCAACTGGCGTGTTTTAAAGGATAGACAAGTGGAGCTACTAAGAAGAAACAATATATGAAAGCACAAAATAAAAGAAGTGACACAAAGGCTTCTTAGTTTTAGTAGGTGATCCTAGGCAGAGTAGATAATTTTGTTGCCAAATAGGCAATTTCTGGAATGGCTCTTGCTTCTTATCTTGTGTTCTTCTTTCTGATCTCTCACCAGTTACTTCTGTCCTTATCTGAACGAGATTATAATCCAAGATGCCCACCTTTTAGTTGTGGGCATCTCAGCAGTATTGGCTTCCCCTTCTCCAATCGAACGCATCCTGAGTGTGGATTGCTCATAGTAGATAACTGCACTCAACCAGATCATCAATCCATTCAATTGGCGAATAATAAACCATTCTTTTACATTCAAGAAATTGCTCAGGATAATACACTTGAGCTTCATGACCAACCGTTTCCAATTAAACCTGACAATACTACCTGTAAATCTTTCATAAACTTGATCTTTCCTCGTTCTCCTTTTATCTCTTTCAATATTACATACTTGCCGCCCGGCCCTCACGTGTTTAAGTGCCCCCATACTGGGTGCGCTATCCCCAAAAATTACAGTTTAGTCTGCAATGATACCACTTATTCTATTATCAAGTTAAATCCTCCTAATTTTAACCCTCCGTGGAATACTACCCCACCAGCCCGACCAGCTACACCAGATAACTGTTCAGTTTATTGGCCCCGTGTGACTAAAACCCAAAAACGTGTTGTCTTTCATGATATTTTTACGGGTATGTTTTCTCTTCAAGTGAATGTAACCAGAGAATGCTATGAGTGTCACTGGAGAGGAGGCCAATGTCAAAGTGACCGCAAGGGGAACTTTTATTGTAAGGGAACAGGTAACAAAATTACCTTTAGGTACTAGAAGTTGACTGGATGCATAAATATTCTATTTTCTGTGTTTCATTGCTTTGCATATAAATTGGCTATCACCAAATTATCAGTCAATTTATACATTTATGAAGCTGTGTGTGTTTTACTACCCCGCCATGGTACATATTCATGTCTCTATACATTAATTTTGAATGGTTCCTTGCTTGGTTTTCATAGAATGTGGCTGCGTTTGTTGTAGAAAAATTTATATCAGTTTCCATGAGATGGCCAGTTTTTTCTACTTTTTGAGCAATCGAGTCAAGGATGAAGCTAATTTTGGTCTCATTTCTGTGGATTTAACTCTCTACGCTAACACCATTTTACTTGTAGCTTCAACTATAGGACACTATGATTTGGGAAGGAAATTGAAGCTAGGTAACGTACCTCATTCATAATAATAGATTATATTCATTTCAAATTTTGCTGCCGCATCTTCTTCTTTGTCAATTTCTATGGAAAAATTCCTTTCACTATTCTGAGTTTCTTTTTTTTTTCCCAACGATATATGTAGCTTAAAATATTCTTCTGCTCATTAGGTATTGAGATAGGGGTACCTACACTCCTAATTGGGGTTCTAGCTCTATATATTACATGGCGTTGCAAGAACTTCCACCCAAGATACATTTCTTCTGATCCCTCCTCAAAATCAGACCCAGAAGAAGCTAGTGTCTATTTTGGGGTTCCCATCTTCTCCTATCGTGAACTTGCAGAAGCCACTAACAATTTTAGTCATGAAAAAGAACTTGGAAAGGGAGGATTTGGAACAGTATACCATGGTAAGAAGATGAACTTTTGTATGAAACAGTAAAAAAAGTACAAAATATTATAAACTTATAATAGCCTATTAAATGGCCTATTCGATCCTTGTTAATTAGGAAAACTTCGAAATGGACGGAAAGTTGCAGTCAAGCGCCTGTATGAGCACAATTACAGAAGTGTTGAGCAGTTTATGAATGAAATTAAAATTCTCACACGTTTGCGCCACAAAAACCTTGTCTCCCTTTTTGGCTGCACTTCGCGTCAAAGTCAAGGTCTCCTCCTAGTGTATGAATTTGTCTCCAATAGTACTATTGCTAATCATCTCCATGGTGATAAAGCAAACTCTTGTTTACTCACATGGCCTATTCGTATGAACATTGCCATAGAAACTGCTTTAGCACTGGCTTACCTTCATGCTTCCGATATAATACATCGGGATGTGAAAACTAATAATATTCTCCTTGATGACAATTTCTCTGTGAAAGTTGTAGATTTCGGGCTTTCTCGATTGTTCCCCACTGATGTTACTCATGTCTCCACCGCCCCACAAGGTACTCCAGGCTATGTCGATCCTGAATACCATCAATGTTACCAATTAACCAACAAAAGTGATGTATATAGCTTTGGTGTTGTCCTTATTGAGCTCATATCATCAATGCCTGCTGTTGATGTATCTAGAGACAAACATGAGATTAATTTAGCTAACTTAGCAATAAACAAGATTCAAAAGCGTGCAGTCGATGAGTTGATTGATCCATGCCTTGGATTTCACTTAGATGAAGAAGTAAAAAGAATGACAACTTCAGTTGCAGAATTAGCTTTTCTATGTCTGCAACAAACTAAGGAAATGAGACCTTCCATGGATGCAGTTTTGGAGCAATTGCTAAGAATTAAAAGCAGAGAATACAAGCCGGAGATTCTAAAAGAAGAGGATGTTGATGACAAAGAAGAATTGAAGAGTACGCTGCAGCCACCACCACCACCACTACACTATGAAGAAACTTCTCTGCTGGAGACTATGGAGATGGCACCTTCACCCATTTCTGTGACTGAAAACTGGGTTAGTAATAGTACTACATCTTATGTCAGTAAATATAGTACTACATCTAATGTCGGTAAATGTAGTACTACATCTAATGTCAGTAACTACAGTACTGCATGTAATGTCAGTAAGTACAGTACTGCATCTAATATCAGTAACTAAGGTCTCTCCTCTTACATACAACTCAAATAAATTTCAATGGTGAATGATGTGAAATATATATTTTGACACTCATCTTCTTGTAACTTTTGTTATATATCAAATTGTATACATTGATCATGGATAGCCCATGTGCAGAGTACATGAAGCTCGTTTTTAGGTACTGTTTTTTCCTTTTTTGCTGTGTCATTATTTTAGTAGAGTTCATAGTTTTGGAGATTCTTTTAATTGTTATGTACAAATTGGTGGATTAATTAATTTGTCCAGAGAAAATAAGCATTAACTATATAGGTTCTGGGTCTAGAGATGCCTTATAAGCATAGTGGAAATCAAAGATCACGAACTAATGGTATTGTAATTTCTTTTTCTTGCTTCGAATTATTCTGCTTTCAACTTTAACTAGGATCTAGAAGTTTTCGCGGCTTAATATCAATCTTCCGATGGTATCTGGGAAAAATTTGATCACCCAACATGTATCCATTTCAAGTTCACAGCACCAGACATGTGCAAGATTACTCAGGAAAAGAAAAAGAAAAATTAAAAAAAAAAAAATGACACCTAAGTAGAATAATTATCGTACAGCTTCCAATTAGATGATAAAAACTTATAAGTTAATTTATCACATGTCCATAAAAATTAAATTACTACACCGAAAATTGGGATATAAATTGAGATAAAGGTTCTTTTCTTCTTTTTTTATGAATTTGACAAATCATTAAGAAAAGAATCCATAACAAATTAGACTAGAAGATCTTCTAGAACAAGATCTCCACAATGGGAGGAACCTCGTCTAAGGAGCTTATGTGAGTTCATAAGCCACACAGTTGGCTTTCCTAGAAAGAAAAGAAGAAATAAAATTTTGAGATAAGGTAGGTCTGTCATTAAAAATTTCCAAAGTAACCAAATTTATTTACTCTTGTTTGAAATGATTTTGTTGACATGGAAATTGTACTCAATGGCCGCATCACCAATATGAACAAAATACAATCAAGACACAATATATGAAGGAAATGGACTTTGTTATTTTATTAGCACACTAAAGAAGTGAGATACATAAAGGGGAGTATATCCTTCAAGATTCCCTCAAATAACTAATGCCTTGTCTCTTGAGATGCTTCCTTCTCTCTTAAGCCAATTTCCCTTTCTTTTTGATTGGAAAAAAGGGAATAGGTCTACCTGATAATAGGAAAAAAGAGTCTACATCACCTCACAATGAGATTCCCAAGGCTATAGTTTTGATTTGATATTCTTACTCTCTTCCCCTTACCCACTCTCCTTTTACTAGCATTCTAATTGTTTTTGTTCACTTACCTTTCTTGTGAATAGTAACCACCTTTTATATTAGTTCCTTTAGAGCTTAAGGTTGGTTACCACACTTTCTTTGTATGTATTTATCTCTAGTCTCTTTTCAACACCTTGCCTACTTTAGAGCCTCCCTTGGCTGATTGTCCTCCCTTTTCTATGTTTGGTGCTTCCTGCTTCCCTTGACTTAAACACCGTGTACATGTATTGTCCTTTCTTTGGCCTCTTGGGTCTTCATGCCACGTAATGTAAGCATAACCTTTCATTTTCTCATCTATCAGTTAGCGTCCTTACTCCCTTGATGTATCAAGCCTAAGTCTGAACTATAGGCCTACAACTGTTGCCCTGCTAACGTCGAGGGGTCAGATTTCAAGTTTTCCTTCCTTATGGTTTCTCACTCAGTCGCTTGGATGCATGTTTCCCTCCTTTAGCTTGTTGGGCTTGGGCTTATATCAACTCCCCTAGTAATTTGGCTCCATAAATCTATTTATTAGGCCTAAAATTGAATTGATTTTGTCAATTCAATTTTGGGCACAATCAATTTATGAGATGATTTAATTTCCCCTCAATAGTAGCCCCCCACTTTGTGCATATGAATGGAATGGATCAACTGAAAGTGGACTCTTTTTTGTCATCCTACCTTTTTTTTTTAATTACCCTCCACAGACCTTTTTTTCCTTGGGCTTGATTTGCTTATCTTTATTGGCTCGTGAACACTTATAATTTTTAAAACGCTTGGCCCAACCCATTTCCATCCTCATCCTTTAGCCTTCTAATGACAAACATGAGTGATGTGACAACTGTATGTCATTTTTTGTGTTGCAATCTTCCCTGGCATAGGTATGTGCATGTTGCTTTTTCCTTCCTTGTTTCTTGGTCAACTACATTTTCATTAATTGTTTTCCATTTTATGTGTTAGCTGTATCTGGCCAAGTAGAACTATTAAGGCTTGTGATCCCCTTATTTTCTTTGCTTCCTATCGTCTCTCTCCTTCTTTTCTTTCTATTTCTTATGCTTCTCTTGGCTCTTCTCAAGTAACCGTTCCTCATCATTTTTCTCTCTTTTTCTCTTCTTTTTCTTTTGGTACATAACACTTACTTTGCACTTTATTTCAGCCTTTAGCCTTTAGGTTAACTATATCAGAGGATTCACTAGGTTCGCTACCCATTTCGTCCATAGATTCCTCTCCTAATAGGGGACGATTTACCAATCCATCCATGGGTGGTTCACCCTTTGGTGCGGGTCAACATTTTGACCACAAAGTTTTGACTCCTTCCAAAAGTGTTCTCAAGTCCAAACTAGATAGGAGTGATTCCTGAACACCCTTAAACCCATAATCATCGTAAGCTCAAGCTAGCCCTTGATGCTAGCCCCTATGATGTCGACTCCCCTAATACTCTCAACTTTTTTCATATTTTGAGTTCGTCCATGACACCAGCAGAACTTGAAGAATATAAGATTAAGTTCAACATTCCTACAATTGTGAAGCTTAGGCTCCCTTCTCTAGGAGAGAATCCCAATACCCCTCGTGAGAGGGAAGTGGCTATCTATAATGAAAGGTTTGGTTTTTATATATTCTTAATAAGTAATTAATTACATTTAGGCTATCAAGTTAGGAGTAACTGGTTGTTGGTACTGAAGTGTTAGGTGAGTGTTAGTGGATGATTTAATGATTGTTAGTAGTTGTTGTTAGTGATGATTTGATGATTGTTAGTGGTTCTTGTTAGTGGATGATTTGGTGATTATTAGTGATTGTTGTTAGTGGATAGTTAGGTGATTGTTAATGGTTGATCAGTAGTGGAGTGTTATTATATTGTTAATTCAAAAATTATTGATAGAAATTATTAAGGTGGTGCAATTATATGTCTATATATATAGGCTTTCACATAGCTACAAGCACAACACGTATACAAGTTCACTAGTGAGAAAAGAAGAAAAGAAGGAGAAGAACAAGAAGAAAATAGAAGAAAAATAGGAGAGAATTTTTGATAAGGTGTGTTGGTCAAATTTTAGGACTCAGATAACACCTAAGGTAATAATCTACTTTTACTAGGTTATTCTTAATGAAAAATTATAAAATTTTACATGTGATTAGGTTATATGTCTATATTCATATATTAAATTTTGTAATTTTTCGATGAAATGATTAAGAGATATAAATTCACGATTGGAAGTTGATCGAAAACAAAATCTATAAGACAAATTTCTGATTCTTGAAGTTTTGATGGTTTTGAGCATATCATGGAATGATATGAAAATTTTTCTATATGTTATTTTATATGTCTTCTGTTAGTATATAAGAATTTATGATTTTCAATAACTATAGAATTTATTAAAATTCATAGAGTGCACTATGATTAGAAATAATATTTTCAGAATAGATTTCATTAGGTTAAAACAAATAAGTGTTTACCCATGTTAGCAACAATTGTTTTAGTTGAAATATTTACTGAAGCTTGTTTAATGTGTCTAGAATGTCTATTTAAGATTTTAGATTAATAGGAGATCTAGAGAGTTAATTAGAAAATGTTTAGGACGATAGTATCAGGGCTGAAAATTTGATGCAAAAAGGATAGAACTTCTGATTTATTATAACAAAGTTAAATTTGTCCAAGCAAAATGATTGTAGTGATAAGATTGTAATTATATTCATTTTGTAATTGTATAGATTTGTGTGATTGTTGAGCCTATTTTGTGAATTTGAGCTTATTCAAAATAAGTAAATTCATTCATAATGTATGTATATCGATTATATAAATTTTGGATATTCTGAAAGCTATATTTGTGCTTAACATTAGCTATAACAAACTAATTTTTATAAAGTTGTTTGTATAGTAATAAAATATTTTTTGCAAGGGTTTTCAAATGATTTACTCTAAAATTTATATTTTCATTTGATTTAAAAAGAAAGCCTATTATTTAAGTGTAACTCAAAAAGTTTGCAAAAATTTATATATTAAATTCAAGACTTATTCTTTCTTAAAACTGATTGATAATTATTAAATATTTTACCATGTATTTTGAGAACATGTTATTTTGATAAAATTATGAAAAAAATTGTTTTGGCTCATTGTCTATAGTCATTGTTCTGATATTGGCCTAGCTGGATTCTTGTGGGCATATAATTTGTTATCTGACCGTATCATACGGATAATTGTGATATTTTGACCATGTCACATGGGTAATTATGATATTTTAGCCTTATCACATGAGAAATTATGACATTTTGACCATATCATATGGGTGATTGTGACATTCTGATCGTGTCACATGGGTATTTGTGACATTCTGACCATATGATAAGGGTAATTGTGATATTTTAACCATATCATATGGATAATTGTGACATTCTAACCATGTCACATAGGTAATTGTGACATTCTGTTATTTTAACTACGTCATATAGGTACTTATTGTTATAAGACATGAGCCTACTTTTATTTACATTATGTGAAAATATGTTTTAATATGATATTGTGTTCCATTTATTGTTCTATGCTACATGGTATCTTCAACTAATATAAAGGCTGATTATATTTTTTTATTTTGATTATTGGTTTTGAGCTATATAATATCTTTCGCAAATTTAAAGATTGATTATATTTTTTATTTTGATTACTGGTTTTGAGCTATATAGTATCTTCTACAAATTTAAAGATTGATTATACTTTCGATTTTTTATTATTGGTTTTAAGCTACATAGTATCTTCTACAAAATTTAAAGATTGATTATATTGAGTAATGATTTTGATATATGTTTATATGTATTAAAGTTTTATAGCTAACTTATAAATGTATCTATGATGACATTAACATTATGCATGAATTTACTTACCGAGTTAACGGTTCACCCCTCATCTCCATCATTTTGCAGAGTATGAATAAATTTATAGACGTTGAGTGTTGAGCTTGGAGTTCACTTGAACGTGAGGCTCTTGTGATATTTGATGCAATTCATTATATTTAATTTCAGATTTTATAAGGATTGAAAATTTAGCAAGGGCATATTTTATTTCAGTATTTAATTTTTAGAATTTTTCTTTTGGAGGTTATGTTTGGATATTTTTATTGATTACTTTCAAAGTTTGGAATAAAATTTCTATTTGGAGTTTGTTTTTAAGATCTAGTTTGACAGTAACATCCTATTTCCTTGTTATTGGATTTGGGGTGTTACATCATCCCTTATTGGTTGGTTGAATTCAATCTTTGCCTTCCATTTTCTGAACTTTTTAGGTTGTTACATTTTGAGATTGATGCTGCCCCTATACAGTATACTCCCTTTTTTGGTGGCATATAGGCGGTTGCCATAAATTATGGTATGAGTGCAAATGGGAGGATTCGATTATAATGGAACTTCGTTATATTTATAACATGAACTCCCTTTCTTCAAAGAATGGGGAATGTTATTTGTGTTCATGGGATGAATCCCTAAATTTGGTCCCCTTTCGCTCCCCTAATGAAAAGGGGCGGTATCATACGTGGTTCTTTGCGTCGAGAGATTAGGATTTTGAACTTTTGATAGGGTTGAGCATTGTAAGGTCCCAATCACTATCAGGAATGAAGATCTTATTTCTTCCTCTTTATTACATCTTTCTCTTCCATTTTCTACACATTTTTCGTTTATTTATCTATCAGTTTCGATTAGTATGCATGTATGTGTTTCTTTTGACCTTTTTCCTTTCCTGCAGTTGATGATCCTTAAATAAGGAAAACGGTTCTGTCCCGTTTTTTGAGAGAGCAAATAAGGGAAGGGAACTAGTTGCCTTAAGATCATCCACCTCATCAGGTAATGATTTCGATTGCTTTCCTTTTCTACCCCTTTCTTATGTTCCTTTTGGTGTTTATGGTACTTTTAGACGTTTTTGGTATTTATTTCAAGTATGGAACCTGTTCATTCCTCTTTTTTAAAAAGAGAGGCTGAAATTCCTATCAAGAAGGTAAATTGGTAAGAAAATGTTAGGTAATGGATCATTTGTAAGTTAGGTTCTTTTAGTTCTCTCATTTCTGGTAGTGTTCCTAATACTATAGTCCCCATTAGTATGGCTTCACCTCTTTCAATGAGCAAAGTCATCGAAGGTCCCTACGGGAAAGGATTCCTTTTCAAAAAAGCTTATAGGATCCACCCAACTTTAGCCGTTGTTGGGTTATTACAAGCAGCACATAGATTGCGATTTCTTTTTGGCATCACTTTCCTATTCTCCTACTCGTGCAATGGATAGGGTTGCTGACCTCATGTGTCTGGTAAGTCTCTTCACCTTTTCGATTAACCATATGGTATTTACACTTCAGCAATTTTCACTACTTTTTATTGTGGGTGCAGAGTCTTGTACCACCATTCAAGCTTGTTCTCTAGCTTGAACTATTTTTTAGGAAAATGCAAGGAGTTCGATTGCCTTCGAGAAGGCTCATTTAGACTTTATTTCCTTTCAGGCAAAAGCTACACCCTTTAAGTGAGAGCTAGCAAAGAAGCAAACAAGGAATGCAGAAAAGTACAAGGAATATTCTCTTCTGATGGCTCGTTACACAAAACTAGAGGCCGAAGTGGATGATTCATCCAACAATGGTTGCAAGTTTGCCCAAAATGAGATTCTTCAGATTTAACCTGATTTTGACCTTAGTGAGATATTCATTCCTCCTAAGAAGAAAAATGATCTAATTGTTCCAATTGAATTCTAGAACATTGACATCGGAGGAGCTGGGGTCGCAAGAGGTGAAGAAGGTGGTGAGGCTGGCCATGTCCAAGCTCCTTCTCACAGCAAGGATGCGAATAAGGGCCTTAAGCAATCTCTTGTAGTTTAATCAAATGTGTTTATCATTTGGATAAGGAATGCCCTATTTGTTCTCTTTGTAATCATATTTGAACTCTTTTACTTTCAGTAGTCCTTTTGGATGTATCATTATATTGTTGCTTTTTTCTTTCTTTTCTCTCTAGAGAAGTTTGCATTACTTTGTTTTCGACTATGTAAATTGTACGTTAACTATCTTCTGACTGTTTTGAAATGAAGTTGGTAATTTGCTTTGAAGTTATTGTGGTTTTACTTTAGACAATATTTTAGGGTATTAATTCCCTATTTTGTGAAAGGAAGCATACATAACCTCAAATTCACCTTGAGCTCTTTTGATCCATTGGCAAGTTATTGATACCATGGGCCCTTTTCACCCTTTGGCTAATTGCTGATATCATGAGCTCTTTCACCCTTTGACAGATTGTTAATGTTATGGACTCTTTCCACTTTTTGGTAAGTTATTGAAGTCATAAGCCTTTTCGCCCTTTGGTTGATTGTTGAAGCCATAGACCCTTTTTCATCATTTGATAGAGTGGTGAAGTCATGGACACTTTCATCCTTTGGTAGATTGTTGATGTCATGGGTCCTTTCCACTCTTTGGTTGATTTTTAATGTAAGAAGCACTTTTCACCCTTTAGCAAGTTGTTGACCCCATGATCCCTTTCACCCTTTAACTGATTGTTAAGTCATGAGCTTTTTTTCCTTTTTTGACAAAGTGTTGAAACCTAAACCCTTTCACCCTTTGACTGATTGTTGATGTCATGAGCTCTTTTTCCATTTTTTGACAGATTGTTGAAGTTATTAGTCCTTTCACCCTTTGACGGATTGTTGAAGTCATGAGTCTTTACACCCTTTAGCTAAATGTCAAAATATGTCCACGTGTTTGCTTTTTGAATAATCATTCAAGATCCAAGGTGTTCTAAATGAAAGTTTTAGGGTTTTTTTTTTTTTCCTTTTGCTTTTAAAAGTTTTTACTTGTTGCCTCAAATCTGCCCTGGGTTCTTTTGGCAGGGAGATGTCTCCCTTTAACCTATTAATCTTCATGGGTACTCCAATCACTCATTAACCTTGGAGCATCTTCCCATCTTAGATGGCCTGGACTCATTTTGGCCTCAGGACTTTACACAAGCCCCTATTTAGGTCCTTGCCATAGGTCTGATAGGATGCCATAACTTTGTTCCAAGTTAACCTAAATCTTTTCCCTTGGGACTTAATCCAGCCTTTGCATGGCCCTATATTGGGTCTAACAAACGGCTTTTGGGCTGGCCTGGGTCTTTTGCCTCAAGTCTTAATATAGTTTTTATCTTCATAAAACACTTAATCCCTTAACACCTGTAACTAATTTGTCACAAGCGAAATGATAAAAATAGCAGCATCAATAAAGTATACCATTACATGTAGAGCAAAAGCATAAGGATGGCTAGATAGCCTTTCTTTTCTTTAATTCATAAGGAGGAAAACTTTACATAGCCATTTATATTTTTCACTTCAACAGTGCTCTTCATAGGCACAAAAAGGGGAAAAAGAAAACATTAAAGAGATTACAGTCCTATTATGTTTCGATGCACTTCTTTTTGTAATTCTTACTAGTTACATCAAACTCTCATTCGATCACTTGCCTTGAGGATAATATTTCTTCAATTGGTTGGCATTACAAAAATACTTGATCGCCTTTCTGCCAAGATGTCTCAACTTGTAAGCTCTTAGCTTTAGCACTCTTCTGTCCGAATAAGAGCCTTCCTAGTTGCGTCCTAAGGTACCTGCTCCCCTTTCCTATTTGTTTAGGGTTACTTTTTGCAATACTAAGCCTCCTTTAAACCCTCCATACTGTACCCATTTTTCATAGTACCTTACTATTTTTCCCTGATATATAGTTATTCACATTCGAACTTTCTCGTCTTTCCTCCAACATGTCCAAGTTATCCCTTAATTGGTCTTAATTTCACTTTTTTAAAAAAAAATACTACACTCACAAAGTAGGGAGGGTCATTTCAGTTGGCTCTACAACTTCTACTCCGAAGGCAAGAATATAAGAGTCTCCCTTGTTAAAGTTTTCTTTGTGGTGCGATATGCCTAAAGAACTTGTGGGAGATCTTTATTCTTATCAAGCTTTCTTTAGAGAATTCCTTTAATGATTTTGTTCACTGTTTTGATTTCCTATTAGCTTGTGGGTAGCTTACTGAGAAGTAGCGATTTTCGATCTCAAAACCTTGGCAAAAGTCACAAAAACCCCTATTATCGAATTGGATCCTGTTATCGATTATGATCACCCTTGAGACTCCAAATCTAAAAATGATAGCTCTCCAAACAAAGTTGATTATCTTAGCCTCGATGATTGTTCCCAAAGATTCTACCTTAGCACACTTGGTAAAATAGTCGACTGCCATAATAGCATATTTCATTGCTTCCCTTCACTTAGGCATTGGACTAATCAAGTCAATTCCCCATTACGCAAATGGCTAAAGAGAGGTAAGGATGCTAACATTTTTGGGTGGATGGTTTGGGACATTCGCAAACCTTTAACACATGTCACACATTTATACCAGATTGGTTGCTTTTTAATGCATGGTCAGCCAATAATAGTCTTGCCATAATGTCTTATAGACAAGGGTTGAGACCCTAAATGACTTCCACACTCCCTATAATGCAATTCTTCCAGGACTGTCTTAACTTCTTTTGGATGCAGATATCAAAGAAGGGGTAAGGAGAATCTCATTCAATAAAGCATCCCACTTATCAAGCAGAACCAATTAGCCCTTCGCCCAAACTTCCTTGCCTCTTTAATAAAAGGCCAGGCTTATATAGTTAACTTCTTCTATTTTTTTTTGTGCTTGAAAATGGGATAACTTTTAATTGCACTTCCTTGAGAATCGATCCATAGGGGTCAGAAACTAGTTTTGATATCACATCTACCCCATGGTTTTCTTCCCTTAAGATTAGCTTGATTTCGAACCTTTTAAATTTACTGATCAACTCCTTAGCTTTGTCAAGGTAAGCTATCATGCTCTCTTGCTTAGGTTCATAGTCCTTTTGAACTTACATCAGTATCAATTACAAATCGCTCTTGATTCACAAGATTGAACCCTTAGCACCTATACGACCTCCAACCTAGTAATTAAAGACTCGTACTCTATCTCGTTGTTGGTTGTTTTGAACTCAACTCTTAAAGTCAAACTTGTTTCATTTCCCTCGAGGTCATGCACTATTAACCCACCACTCCCTTTCTTTCTTAAAGAGCTATCAACAAATATTTTCCATACCTAAGCCTCTTCGGGAATTCTTTTGCTTTCCCTATTAGTTTAGCTTACCTTTCCACTGAACCCTCTACGTGCTTCTGGTCGTCGTCAAAGGGGTAAATGTGAAATCCGTTATAAAATCAGCTAGTACCTATCTTTTCATTGATCTACAAAGTTGGTAAATGATGTCAAATTAGCTAAGTTCTAATGACTACTTTGCCCATCTTTTATAGGCATCCATTTTCTGACGAATTGGTCTAAAGAGCTGGTAAGCAATCATTACCACCTTATGGGCCAGAAAGTAAGGCCACAGTTTCCTAGTTGCGATCACAAAAGAAAAAGCCGATTGCTTTGACCGAGCATATCTTCTCTCCACATTTTGCACTCCCTTGCTAGTACAATAAATAGGTTATTGCATCCTTTCCCCATCTTCTTGAACTAAGGCAGAGATGACCACCGTCTTTAGGACAGTAAGGTATATCATCAATTCCTCATCATTCACTAGTTTTAATAACAAGAGTGCACTGGATAAATAGTCCTTCAATTCCTTGAATGTCTTTTCATACTTCTCTATCGATCCTTTCCCCTTTTCCTTTCTCATGGTCTCAAAAAGGGGATGGCAATGATCGATTGCTTTGGAAATGAAACAATTCAAGGCTACCACACTTCTAAAAAATCGTTAAATATCTTTTACTGCTCTTGAAGACTTCATGTTCAAGATCACTTGAATTTTCTTTGGAATAGCTTTAATTCCTCTTCGATTGACCATGTACCCTAAGAGCTTTCCCTAAAAGACTTCAAAAGCTCATTTCTCTAGGTTCATCTTCATGTGATATTCCCTTAAGCTATTAAAGGTTTCTCTTAGATAAGCTATATGGTCAGTTGCGTAAACAAACTTTGCAATCATGTTGTCGACATAGACTTCCACATCTTCCCTATTCGCTTCTTAAACAGTATGTTTACCAGCCTTTGGTAAGTTGCTCCTGCATTTTTAAGGCCAAAAGATAAGACTTTATAGTAGTAAAGGCCTTATTTGTGATGATGGTGGTCTTTTCCTGATCTGGTTCATGCATCTTAATCTAGTTGTAACCTGAAAACTCATCCACAAAACTTAAGAGGGTATATCCTGCTGTGATATCAATGAGTTAGTCTATTCATAACAAAGGAAAGCTATCCTTTGAACAGACTTTTTTCAAACTAGTGAAGTCCACACACATTCTTCACTTCCCTTTTTTTTTTTATCAACACCACATTTTCAACCCATTCGGGATACGTTGCTTCCCTTATAAAACCAAATTTGAGCAGCTTGTCTACCTCTTCCTCAATTGCATTGCATCTGTCTTGATCAAAGACTCTCATTTTCTACTGTATAAGTTTTATTTCCGGATTAACGTTAAGTCGATAAGATGATAGCATCTCATCATAGGTCTATACAAAGACATCAACATATTCCCTAAGAAGGGTCTCATTCTCTTCTTTGACTTTTGCTAGTATACAAGCCCCCATCTTTACTATTCTCATTTCATTATCTCTCTTTATTTGAACTGCTTCTAGGGGTTCCTTGACTTTCCCCCTTTTCTCTTTTTCTGGTTCTCACGAGTCTATAGTCAATACTCTATTGCACTGCTTTAGGGATGCGGCATAACATCTTCTTGCTACCCACTGGTCCCCTTTCACCATTCCCACTAGATCCTTTATAGGGAACTTCATACATAAGTGGTACAATGAAACCACTACTTTTGTGTTAAATAGGAACAATCTTCCCATTATTACAATGTATATTCTTAGGTAGTCCACCACCACGAAATTGATCATCGCTATCATTTGTGTCGCTTCCTCTCCTATTATTATAGGCAATGTGATTATTTCCAATGACATGATAGAGGAGTGCTAATCGGTCTAAGTATTGCGTGTGCCAATTTTGACTTATCTAATGCCTTATTGTAGAACAAATCAGTGAAGCTCCCAATATCTATTAAGATGTACGTTGTTTTCTTCCCTGCTACCTTCAGCATGACTGCTAAAAGATCATTATAAGGAAAATGAACTCCTTCCGCATCTTTAACTATGAGTGCAATAAACAATCACTTTGTAAACAAGAGCCCCTAGTTTGAATAGCTCAACATTATCTCTTTAGAGTTCCCAAGTAGAGGTATTTCTTTGGCATAGTTCTTACAGGCTCTATTGGAATCTCCTACTTTGGTGGCTCATCCGTTAATGGTATGAATGATCTATTCATCCTCTATCTTCATTTTCCCTTTATCTTCTACTGATGAGAAAACCTAACCTACTGCCCTCTATTCTAAGCTTATGTATTTCCCTTTACCTTTGAGAGAAACTCCTTCAGCTGCCCATTTCGAATAAGTTCCTCAATCTGCTTTTTCAAGCTGAAGCAATATGAAGTATGATGCCCATAATCCGCATAGAAGTCATAATCTTGATGTTTGTCCCTCTGATTGGACGACTCTCTAATTGGGCTTAATCTTCAAAATAACTCTTTGTTTTTTTTAGTGATGAAAACTTGTTCCTTGGTTATGTTGAGTTACATATATTCCCTTATAGAGATAGGCTATAAGTCATCTCTCCTTAGTGGCAGCATAATAGTATGAGGTTTAGTCACCATTGTTTCCTTTATTGGTTCCCTTTATGGGCCTTAGGATGGTCGTCCTTGTCTATCTATCTACCTATCCTCCCTATAATTCCTCCTTATTAAAGTCTAATCATCCATTTCCTTCTCTTTTGTCTTGTCGTAGGGGGCTCAGCCAACTCATGTTATTTCTTGACAAAGTTTTTTCACCTGTTTGAACATGCCTTAGAATCCTTGTATATGCCTCCTTCTAACTTAGGGGTTTCTTTTTTCAAATGACCTCCACAACCTTTCTACTCATAAATTTCTCTAGAAGTTAACCAAGGTGTCATGAGCACCAAACACCTCCACTTGCATTACTTGCTCATGCTACTTGGTTATGTAATCCTTCAGCGTCTCATTTTCCAATTGCTTGATATATTGCAAAGTGGATTAGTCTTTTAGGGGTGGTTTTGCCCTTTGGAATTGTGTAACTAACTTTTTGGTAAGATCCACGAATGAGCCTATACTTTCTGCCAGTAAGTTTTTGAACCAATCTCTTGCTGATCCTTCTAAGGTTATAGGAAATAGTTTGCATAAGGCATCATTCGTCACCCCTTATATCAGCATTTGCTCGTAGTGCCATCGAGTCTGTTTGCTCTTTTTACCACTCCAATCGTGGCATTTTGAATTTCCTTGATACATTTTCCATTTGGATGCGCTTGACCAAAGGTTGATCAAATGCTTCCACAGGATTTGGCCTATTGCTCTCCATTTTTCCCTTTTGTAACTCTGTTATTTGCTTTTTGGGTTCTTGGAGCTCTTTTTCTACCTGTACGACTCTTTATTGATCCGGCATCTTCATGTCATGAGCAGGTTAGTTTCCTCCTAGCTCTTCATTTTCCTCGATGCTAGAGTCACCAGTTTCTACTAGAACTGCTCTTCTCACCCTTCAAGAAAGGTTGACTTCCTTTGATTCCCCTCGAGTCTTCTCTTTTGAGGTGTTATACACAAGTTTGCTCATTGTAGGTCTTTCCCTTTTCACATTAAAGGTAGCCATATGGAGATTGTCAGAGTCTTTGGTATGTTATCCTGTGGTCTCATAGCTTAGGTTTCGACAACTCGGTGGAGCGCTTCCAACGTTTGAGTGACTTCATCCCATAATTGTTGCTATCCTTCTGCAACGATCTTGACTTGCGCAGTAACAATTTGCATCTCTTGTTCTAGCTCACTGACCTTTGTATTTTCCTGGTCGCTTCCTCTACAACACCTCTCCTTGCTGTTTTCACCTTTGCTTTGGTAGTTTAGGCCCTTTCCTTAAGAGCCCTTTGTTCTAACAACGTTAGTCGTTACCCCATTGGTATGTCAATTAACTCTTCCGTACTGGGTCCCACTCAAACCGTCACCTTATTTTATCTCTTTGTTAGATTAGTGTATTTTTGGTAGGTCACGACATCTTCATACTGTTCCTTATAGACGGCACTAACTGTTGATGTGGAAATTGTACTTAATGGCCACACTAACATTATGAACAAAATACAATCAAAAGATAATCTATGACGGAAAGGGATTTCGTTATTTTATTAGTGCAATAAGAAAGTGAGATACAAAAAGACGAGTATATTCTACAAGATTCCTTCAAATAAGCAATGTCTTTTCTCTTGTAGCATTTCCTTCTCCCTTATGCTGATTTCCCTTTCCCTTTAATTAGAAAAAAGGGAAGAGGTCTTGTCTGATAGTTAGAAAGGGGAGCCTGGGTCACCTCACAATAAAATTCCTTAGGCTATAGCTTTAATCTGATATTCTCACTCCATTCCCCTTACCCAATCTCCTTCTTACTAACACTCTAATTGTTTTTGTGCACTTGCCTTTTCTGTGAATAGTAACATCCTTTTATATTGGTTGCTTTAAGGCTTGAGGTTGGTTAACATACTTTCTTCGTGTGTACCTTTCCCTATTCTCTTTTCAGCGCCTTGCCTACTTCAAAACCTCCTTTGGCTAGTTGTCCTCCCCTTTTGGCATTTGGTGCTTCTTACTCTCATTGGCTCAAATACCATGTACACGTGTCAGCCTTTCCTTAGTCTCTTAGGTCTTTATGCCATGTGGCGCAAGCATAGCCTTTTTTTTTCTCACCTATCAGGTGGCATTCTTTCCCCCTTGATGCATCAGGCCTAAGTTTGAACTATAGGTATGCAACTGCTGCCCTGCTAACGTCAAAGGGTCAGATTTCAAGTTTTCCCTCCTTCTGTTTCCTGCTCATTTGCTTGGGTGCATGTTTCCTTCCTTCGGCTTGTTGGGCTTGGGCTTGTGTCAATTCCCTTAATAATTTGGCTTCATGAATCTATCTATTGGGCCCAAAATTGAATTGATTTTGTCAATTCAATTCAATTTTGGGCACAATGAATTTATGGGAGGATCCAATTTACCCCCAACAGATTTCATGTTAACAATAATTAAAATTATCAAATCCTTTACTCTCAAACACAATTCTATGCAAAATCTTAAACTTGTATCATGAATAATTTTTTTATTTTTATTTTTATCTTTTATGATTTTTAACCATGCACGAGTTCCAAAGTACACAGAGAATTACCTATGAAATCCCATAACTCAGTGTTACTGTTAGTTTAGCTGGCTAAAAATGGGCAGTTAACATTTAAAATATGAAATACCAACTACCTTTGGTAGTTTTTCTTCGGTTGCTTAAGGGACCGTATAAGTGGTCTTTGCATTTCGAATGCAACATGGCACGCAACGGTCCTTGCATATTGAATGCAAATTTGCATGCAATGCATAAATCAATTTTTTGGCTTAATACAGAGAACAATTCAGAGAGCAGTTTTGAAGCTCTTTGACTTTGCAAATACTTGAGAGTTATAGGCAGTATTATGCGTGGCATTTTTGTGTACATTAAACTTCAAAGTTGCGGTCAGGGGCGGACCCACCATTGGACGTGTCCCCCCTTAAATTTTTTAAAAATTAATTACGCATTTGGTCTATGAATATATAAATATAATGTCAGAGCATTGCATAAGCACACAGTAGCACTGATGGTTGCGCCGTGCATTTCTGTCTCCCTGACACCCGGGATCGATCCCAAGCACCACAAGCTAGAAGCTTTTGAATTTTTCTCCTTTGCAATCATTTATTATATTATATAAAAAAATGTCAAATAGTAGCACAAGCAAATAGAGGCTCTGACTGTGGCAATTTTGTTTTTTGCATTTTTTTTTTTTTTATGGCGTGGATCTTTTTTTTTTATTTTTCCCCCTTCTATCCAAATGATTCAATCATTTTTCATATCAAAACATTTTAGTTTTTCTCAATTTTTTCCCCATTACATTTCAATCTGTTTCTTGATCAAAATATTTATATTTTCCCATTCTTTAAAATTGATGATCTTTAAATTTGAAATATTTTGACTTCACAAATTATTATACTCATTTCAATTTTTTTTTTATTGTATACTATATCATATTTACACGAATTAGAGAACAAAACATATAATTTTGTTTAATCTTTATAGGTCTTGGTTTACTCACAATTATTGATGTGAATTAATTTTTCTTTTAATAAGCTATTTTATATGATAAAATTCATAAATAAAAAAACTCACATGAATTATAATTTATTTTTATCTTTTATTTTTATTTTACTCTATTTTGTTAGAAATCACATACATTTATTAAATAAAAGATTATAAATGTAATTTAATTAATAACTTTAATAATAAATATATATGGTTTGATTATACACATTTATTTGCAATCTAAATAACAACTTCCATTATAAATGAGACTTATCTCTAAATTAAAATTTTTAGTTATTTACTTTTTTAATCATTTGGAATTTGAACTTTTTTCTCTAAGAAAAAGAAAGAGCTAGTGTACAATTAATTAACTCATAATTTATATGTTTTTGCTTTTATTCTGGTATTAATAATGTTATTTTAAGAAACTTTATTTACAATCTTGTAAGATGTAAAACTACATATCATTTAATGGTTATGTATTTTAATTATTTTTATTTTACATGACGTCTTTCTAATAATTGAAGCAAACATTACAAAAAAAATTTTATATAGTTTAGTTTTTTGATGTTATAATTATTATATAAAAGTATCCCTCCTCACATAAATTTTTGGGTCTGTCACTGCTTGCGACTCAGTGTTGTTAAATTGGCGGCCAACATAGTGAGTAGTAGATTGAGAAAAAATCTCAATTCTCTTTCCATCAGACACAACAAAATCAAGACATGGAAGGATGTGGGTTCTGCATTGTGATTTGGCAAAACTCTTTGCCTGTGATTGTCCTTCGATTGGTGATATAAATTCGAGTCTCGATCCATTTTTGGATTCTCAAATTATGAATGACTTGATTCCTAATACCAGTTTTTATTTTTGAAATTACTTTCAGTTGCTAATCTACACTATCTAATTTATACAAGTTTATCCAATTTCAACACATAATTTCAATTAGTTCCCAAAACCCAAAAGACAAAACAAAACAAAACAAACAAATAAACACATAATTTCAATTGTTTTAAAAAACCAAAAAAAAAAGGGACGTGTGCATATCTACGACGTCTGTTGTGTCCAGACTCCTATTTCAGTATTTCAACACAAATGGGCCAATCAAGTCCATTTTGGCCCATTTGTCTGTCTCATTTGAAATGAACAATCATTTTCTTCCAGATTATTACTTGGAATGTTAAATCCTCCCAATATACTTCCTATTTAATATATGTCATGTATACAATTTACACTATTATAATGTAAGTTTGCATCCAAAAAGAGAAATTTATGATAAGTTTTATGTTCAAAAAGTATAATTTGTACACCGATTTTATATTGAATGAAGAGTATTTTAAAAGAGTATATTGAAAGAGTCTATTTAACATTCCTCTTAGATTATTATATCTGACTGAGGTTTGAACATTTTTTATCTGGTTTGATTTTATTATCGGTACAAGAAAAGCTTCAACCCTAGACTTGTTAATCAAATGCACAAAGGTTATATCTATTATGCAACACTGAACTGAAAGTGGGCAAATCCCAGCTAAAGATCTTGTTTGGTGTAAAGTTGAGACGGGAGAAAATATAATCCCATATCCTTTTTAATACTCAGCCTGCGAGACCAATTAGTCCAATACAAATTGGTAGGGGTGGCAAGGGGGGCGAGGTGGCCCTCCCCATACCTGGCCCCGACCCTATCGTTTTTTTGAAAACTCGTTCTTTGTTATACTTTCATAATAAATGAAGCAAGGTGAAAAATGGAATGTCTTCTCCATCTAGCATAAGTTATCCTTCTATAAAGTAACTATTTGATAAAATAATAAATATATAGCAAGATGAATTCGATATAATATTTAAAATAATTCCATAAAAATATTCAAAATCATCTCATGAACGTTAAAAATTAATATAAATCTACAATTACTACATACGATCACATAAACATAAAAATGTAGAGTAAAAATGGTTGAAATAATTGATACTAATTGTCTGATAGCCACATTCATTTTTCTAATTCACTCTTCAATAACCATCTAACTTATGCTCTTTAGAATGTTAACACCCACTCACACAAGCTTTCTGCAACATTAAGGAACCATATATATAATGATTACATTCTAAAATTACTGATTTTAATTGTTGTCAGTAATACATATATATGACATATTCTTTAAAAAATATAATGATTACATTCTAAAATTACTAATTTTAATATTTTATATCTTTATTATATCTTATTATAATTAAATAAGGTAAATTACATTTACAACAATTGATAAATAAAATTCTATTTATATATATGACATATTCTTTAAAATAAATTAATGATTACATTCTAAAATTGTTTATTGTAATTTATTATATTTTTATTTTATTTGATTACAACTAAATATATTTGATTATGATTAATAAATGTAATTTTATTTATCGATTATTGTAAATGTGACCTACTTTATTTAGTTATAACAAGGTATAATAAATTACAATCAACTATTTTAAATTGCAATCACTTTTTTATATCAAGTTTATCAATACTCCAGATGTATCAAAGAGGATGCAATATAAATAATTTTTTTATAATCAAAACATCTTAATTTTAAAAAGTAAGGACTAACCAATCAAATTCATTTATTGCATTTTCTCTCTTAGAATAAATTCTCTTTTTTATTTAATTCAAATAAAATGGATGAATTTAATTTATTGATCCTTATATTTTAAAATTAAGGCGTTTTAATTATAAAAGTTCTATGTGTGTGTATATATGTATGTATATAATTTTTTAAAAATTATTTTTAAGTAAATTGAGTACACTAGGGGTGGGCAACACCATGTTCGGATCGCTTCCGACCGGATCCGATCCGAACATGGTAACTTCGCGGATCGCCATTTTTGGATCCGAACATGATCCACCAAGGAGAAGGAACCGATCCGATCCGAACACCTAGTTCGCGGATCGGACCGGATCGGACCGGATCAGAACACCTACTTTCAATTTTAACTTATGATAAGAAGATAAATAGAGATATCTTGTTGGTGTACCTTCGTGAATTGTAATATATATCTCCCAAATTTTGTAAACATTCATACAAATTACTTAACATCAAACACGTGAAACGTCTCCTTTGCCGGCTACCAACATTAAACACTACCGACAACTACCGACCTAGAATAATAATAAAAATAAATAGGAGAATTGGGCACTTAGTTTTCAATGTCATTTTCAACAACAAGTCTTCTGAATTTCAATACACCCATCTTTATATTAATGGAAATCATAGTTCAAATCTCACCAGCACCACTCTTTATACTTTCCCCATCTATTCACAACAACAATAACACACACACACATATATATATAAAATCAGCAAATGAAATATGTAACTCAATAACAAAATACAACAAACAAGCATAGAAATCACTAAAACACTAACACCTAATCATATAAATATCAAGCTAAAGCTGCAAATAGACTCATCAAGCTATTGAGATGAGAGTGAAAGGGAGTGAGAGATGGATGTTAGGGTTAGCTTAAGTGGACTTTATATAGAGGCATATGAAATTATGTATGTATAATTGTTCACGGGTTCACGGATCGGATCGGTTTTGGAAACCCCGATCCGATCCGATCCGTGAAACATGGTGTTTTCACAAGTGAGGATCCGAATACCTTACTTTTGAACATGTGATCCGATCCGAACACCCACGGATCGGACCGGATCAGGGTGTTCGGATCGGTTTCATGTTTTTGTGCCCACCCCTAGAGTACACGGTGGGGAGAAGTATAAAGTCCGTTCCTACCCCACAACCATTACGAGGTTGACTATTTGTCCTATCCTCCCATTGGTATTTTACCAGCCCTACGAATCGGTGAGTGGGACTGATTTGTCTACCATTTACATGACTTTTTAAAAATTTTATTAATTATTTTTGTTTAAAATATTAAATATGTTTAAAATATAATTTAACGTATTTTATTAAAAGTATTTTAAAAACTATGCTTTTAATATTCACTAAAAATAAATATTATTTATTTTAAAGTAATTGTGATATAGTTTTTAAAATGGTTTAAAGATCTTTTATTCAAAATTTAATTTATTTTAACTTGTACTAATTAATCTTATATTATATCAAACATAAAATATAATTTAGTTTTTGTTCAATATCATACTAAACCAAACAAAGGATGATATTATTTTCAATCCAATCCTAATTAGACACATCTGGTTCAACCGTCAAGTTCAATATAATTCAATTAAGTTCTACATACCCCAAATGGACCCAGAAATTAAAACCAAGAAGAAAAAAATGAAAAATTGTCTGTCTCTCTCACTATTTGGTTTAATTAATCATTTGTAAAATTTTCACTTTCTTGCTTTCGCACCGTATAATATTCAAGAAAGATATATAAAATACAACAGGGTTTTCACACCGTTCAATGACTTTCCCATAGGATTCGTCAAAACTTCTCCAAAGCCTGGGGACCATTTAGCGACATTTGTGTTCTATCATGAACAACGAATTATCCAAGAAGCGATGCAAATCAGATCCCATTTTCGTTTTCACACCGTTCAATGACTTTCCCACAGGACCCGCGTCATAACTGCTCCAAGGGGGAAGTTTGTGTTCTATCATAAACAATTAACAAATTATCACATTTTCATTTCTTTCGGTTTAAGTTTGAATGAAACCATTTGCTCGATTCTATCTAAATTAATTGGTAAGATTCATATCTTGAGATCGACCACCACTATCATCAGAATTTGGATTTAGTTTATATTTGAATATATATTTCGTAAATACAGTGTAACAAATTAAATAAATGCAGACATGTTAGAACAAGCCATGGAAACAACTTTTAAGTGTCATCATGCTATTAAATGTCATAGCTATTTCATGGGTCAATCAGTCAAGACTTTCTATATCAATTAGTCAATTAGTCAAGGCCGGCCGATGACCAGTGAAAGTGCTTTCCCACCTCACCTCACAAGCGATTTCATTGTATACCCCATCTTGTAACTAATTCTGTCACTCTCTTTCTACGAGTCTTTGCTAGTTAATTTCCTGGTCAACTGGCGTGTTTTAAAGGATAATTAAACAACTGAAAGTAGTCAGAAAAAATGATATGTGAAAGCAGCGAAAATATAAGTGATATAAAAAGGCTTCATAGTTTTAGTAGTTGATCCTCGGGGATAGCAGTACGTGTTATTCTTGTTGCAAAGTAGGCAATTCTTGAATGGCTCTTGCCTCTTATTTTGTGTTCTTCTTTCTCTCTCACCAGTTACTTCCCTCCTTCTCTGAGGAACATGATCCCAATCCAATGTGTCCACCTTTTCGTTGTGGACATCTAGGTTATATTGGCTTCCCCTTCTCCAATCGAACAAATCCTGAGTGTGGGTTATTTATAGTGGACAACTGCACTCAACCACATGGTCCGACGATTCAGCTGGTGAAAAATGAACCATTCTTTTATGTTAGATACATCTCTCCGGATAATAAGCTTAAGCTTAGTGAACAAGTGTATGACCCTCACCATACAAACCATACCTGTACATCTTTCATAAACATGACCCTCCCTCATTCTTCACTGATCTCTTTTGATGCCCCATACAAGTCAAACCTGTTCAAATGTCCCCATAGTTACGACAAAACCACCTCAAATATCAGTTACTTATGCGATAGCACAAATTATTCCATTTTCCACTACGATAAAGACTCCAATGTTCCATCAACTCCTCCCATTGGATGTTCAGTCATTCGGCGGCCAGTGACCAAGACTCAAAAACGAGTTGAGTTTCTTAATTTGTATGCTGGTTCGTTCCTTATTAAAGTCAATGTAAGTAGAGAATGTTACGAGTGTCACTGGAGAGGAGGGCAATGTAAAAGTGACATCAAGGGAAAATTTCATTGTTCAAATGCAAAAACAGGTAAGGGAAGGTATTGGAACTCATACATAGGTGCGTACGTATTTTGCGTATGCGTTCTTTGTTTCTTTGTCTTATATATTGCTCAAGCGGATTTTGATAGGCCTTTATCTGGCTTGGGAAAATGAAACTTGGTTCAAAATCAATGCAGTAAGATCTTATAATAGTCTCATGAGATGACCAGTACTTTTATATGTTTGCTTTGTTTTTATTGTGCAATTTTGTCAACAAGAATGCCGATTTTAATCTGGTTACTGTAGTTTTTGTTAGATAGCTTCATATTAATAGCATGATTTGTTATAGGAGTTTTGGATTCAAATCCCCTTACATACAATTTGTTTCTGTATTTATTTATATGTATCCGAGCTTAGTCCATGTATCAAGCTATTTGGTCTTGTATAGAGGAGTTGAGATACTCTTCGGCCCTTTTTTGCATAAGACGTTATATAAAAGAAATTTGAGTTTGAGTCAACTACTTGCATGCATAAGAGAGGAAAAAAAAACTAATAATCTGGCTTAAAGATGGCAAAATAATCCATGGGGACGGGCCCGTGATGATCCGTATAGTTGGGATGTGGATGGATTTCAAATTGGTAGGAATGGGACAGGGACATATAATAAAACCGCCAGTGGGTGGAACGCGGAGATGAGTTGTATTGTATGGTCCGTACCCCGCCCCACCCCACAATGCTTAAAATATAATATAATATTTATTTTTTTGTTTAACTTCTTTGAAATTTTGATTAAAAATAAAACTAGGCAGTTTTGAATTAAAAAAAATCTATTTAAATATATATTTACCCTATGATTGTTAGATTTATATTTATTTTTTTATGTTAATAAGACGATTTTCAACACTAAGTATGTTTATATTTTTTTATTTATCAAATATTTTCAAACCGTTTGAATTTATTTAAAAAATTCATTTTAACCCACCCTAATATAAAATATTGGCTCTATCCCAATTTATATCATTAGGTAGATCATCATTTTCTATCAACCTAAGTTTTTAGCTGTGGTGGTTTCTAACATAACATCAAAGCGTAGTTTATTCTAAGAGCCTTATATATGTTCAAATCCACTGTGTGTTAATATTTGAATATTTTATATTTTTGTATTTGGGTTCAAGCCATGTAACAAGTCTATTGGTTTTACATGTGAGGGGTGCTTTAGAATGCTTATATACTATTGTTTGATCATTTTCTATTAATTTAATTTTTTAGATAAGTGGATTACATGATAGTCTTAACTTCTCAACTAACACCAATTACTTGTAACTTCTACTTCAGGACATCACAAACAACTAATAAAGCTACGACTAGGTAATACACCTCTTTAATTTCTATACATTAAGACTATGTTTGGAGCATGAAATTTAAGGTGAATTGAGATTTAAAATATCTCAAACTCTCAAATCTCATGTTCGGATAGCAATATGTGAGATCCTAAACTCCCTCTAATCCTCTTCTCATAAGAATGTTTATTCTCAACTAAAATGATGAGATTTGATAAGTTTCAGAATAAGCATTCCATCTCTATTTTAAAAAAAAAAAAATTAAAAGAATTTTTTTAAATAAATTTTAAGTATATTATAAAGTATTTAAATTAATTTTATTCTAATTCAATCTCAAGTTTTACCGAATATAAGACAATAATTTTTCAATCCAACTAATTCATTCCATTCCAATCCATTTAATTTCAATCTCATGTGTCAAACATAACCTAAAATCATTTCACATTTCACTAGCTTATCTATGTCTTTGCAAACTTTCTATTCAGTGTGTTGTGGTTTTATTTAAAAGCAATCTGTGGGTACTATTGTTTTTTCTGATCATCAGGTATCGGAATAGGAGTTTCGACACTACTAATTGTGTCAATCTACATTACTTGGCGTTACAATAAAAGAAAATATGTTTCTCCGAACACAAGATACACATCTTCCAATTCCTCCTCAAAATCAGATTTGGAAGCAGCCAATATCTACTTTGGGGTGCCCATCTTCTCATATAGCGAACTTGTAGATGCCACCGACAATTTTAATCATAAAAAAGAACTTGGAAATGGAGGATTTGGAATAGTATATCACGGTAGGAAGATGAACTTTTCTATGTCTCAATTAAACCATCATCTATTATACATTTAGATATAATTGCTAAAATTATTGGGGAAAAAATAAAAAGCATTATAATAGCTTGTTCATGACTTATTTGATCCTTATTAATCAGGAAAACTCAGAGATGGACGAGAAGTTGCGGTCAAACGCTTATATGAGCACAATTATAGAAGGGTTGAGCAATTCATGAATGAGATTAAAATCCTCACACTTTTGCGCCACAAAAATCTTGTCTTACTTTATGGCTGCACTTCACGTCACAGTCAGGGTCTACTCCTTGTGTATGAATTCATCTCCAATGGTACTGTTGCTAATCATCTCCATGGCGATCAAGCAAACTCATGTTTACTCACATGGCCCATTCGTATGAACATTGCTATCGAAACTGCCAGTGCATTGGCATATCTCCATGCTTCTGATGTCATACACCGCGATGTGAAAACTAATAATATTCTCCTTGACAACAATTTCTGTGTAAAAGTTGCAGATTTCGGGCTTTCCAGATTGTTTCCCATTGATGTTACTCATGTCTCAACCACACCACAAGGAACTCCAGGCTATGTTGACCCAGAATATCATCAATGCTACCAGCTAACTGATAAGAGTGATGTATATAGCTTTGGAGTTGTCCTTATTGAGCTCATATCATCAATGCCTGCTGTTGATCTATCGAGACACAAAAATGAGATTAATTTGGCAAACTTAGCAATAAATAGGATTCAAAAAGATGCAACCGATGAACTGATTGATCCATGTCTCGGATACCATTTTGATGAAGAGGTGAAAAGGATGACAACTTCAGTGGCAGAGTTGGCTTTTCTATGTCTGCAACAAAATAAGGAAATGAGACCTACCATGGATGCTGTTTTGAAGGAATTGGAAAGAATTAAAAACGGAGAATGCAAGCCAGAGAATCCGAAAGAAGATGATGGTGACAAAGAAGAGTCGAAACGAATGCAGCAGTCACCACCATTAACACCACATTGTGAAGAAATAGCCTTGTTGAAGAATCCAGCTGCCAGCTTTACCAATTTCTGTGACAGAAAATTAGGTTAGTAATACCATTACATTTAATGGCAGTAGCTAAAGCTTCCTTATACGTGCCGCTCAAATTATTTTAAATGGTGGATGATGAGAAATATGTCGTCTGCTTGCAATTTTTGTTATTTATATCTATTGGAAAATAGATAGCATATATGACAGATAATGGACAGGTTAAGGCTAGAGGGAGTGTTTGTAGTAAATGCAGCTGTTTTCCTTTTACTATTTCCCCCATTAATATGTGTCATTGTTATACTATATTCATATTTTGGAGCAGTTACATTATAGTTTTTTAAGGGAAAAAACTAAAACACCGCCTAAAATAAAAAGTATTGTCAATCCACCCTAACTTTGGAAAATATTAGCTAAAAAACCCTAGCCGCAAGTCCAAATGCAGTTTCTATCCAATCTTTTATTTGATTTGTTATAAAACCACTAAAAAACTAAAATGCCCTTGCTGGACTATTAAGGTAGAAATAGAATCTAGCTATTGGTTTTAAAATTATGTGAAAGGAAAAATATGCTCTCCATAACCATTAAAAAAAAATAAAAAGAAGACAAAAATTAACTTTAACCCATTCTGCTCCCTTATTAATTTGAAACAAGTAACCATGTTAGCCACATGCTTAAAATTAAGACTGAAGCTCCCTAAACTAAAAGATATTAAGGTAAATTTTTTACAGCAATATGCAAAAAGAAAAAGGAAGATTCAAATTGTTTCTTCTATTTGGAATAAAAAACATCAGAATTCAGAACAGATATAAATTAGTATTGCAAAAACTCGATCATCAGATACAGTGCTCTGATGTTAAAGGATTCAAGCTACTTTTTTTAGATCAGAAAAGATACTAAAAATCATATCAAACTTCAAATCTAGTAATGCAAGAGTAAAAACTCAACCACCAACACCACTGGTTGCTATCAAATTCAAAACTCAATCTTGACCCTTGATTTCTCTTATTAAACATAGAAAAATATACATCTCAGATTCTGATTTCTATACACTGCTGTAGATATCTATAACACGTACGAAACGTTGCTTGTAAAGGAAAAACTCAATTTTTGAATGTTCGAAGGAGTACCAAACTACCAATACCATGTCTTAATATAAGTGCAAAAACATCCATACTCTTTGAATGTGCATATAAGATTGTGAATGATAAAACACCTCAAAACCTCTCTCAGTTTTCAAACTCCTCTAGTTTACAATACTATTTTTTCATCAACCAACCAAATTAATCAAAATCAAATTCAACAACGAAACGAAAGTGATTCAAAATCCAAACCCTCACTAAAACCCTCATTAAATTTAAATAAAGACACAAACTTACAGCCTAAGAGTACATATACAAGAATGGAAGCAAATACGTGTACATATACATATATACACGCACACCGAGAGATGATGCAGAGGAGAGCGAAAGCAGAGGCGGATACATACCAAGAGATGATGGAGGGGAGAGCGAAAGCAGAGGCGGAAGAGAGAGCGAAGAAGCAGAGAAGAGTGGATTTGGAGGGGAGGAGGCTGTTGGCTGTTATGGCAGCAGACAGAGCAGGGTTCTGGTACACCGTGAACTTGGTCGGCTTCGCTGCTGCAGGGTATGACCCAGGTTCTTGTCTCCGGCGCCTCCTCCACTTTCCATCGTCCATGGAGATGTCTTTGGTTTTAGGTCATAATTAAGAATATTTTTTTTAATAATTAATAAATATGATTTGACATCCATTTACCATTTTAACTCCAATAACCCTTTTACCCTTAGATTTAACGAACCGTTACTTTATTGGTGGAATTCATCAACCGTCTAAGGATTATTATTATTATTTTTTTTTTAGTATTATTTTAAAAATCAGGATGGTTTAATATTATTTTCAATCTCAATGGATAAAATAACAATAACCCTAATTTTAGTTTTAATGATTTATATAGACTTGGTATCATAATTATCCACTAAAAAAAAAAGACAATAGATTGATATAGACTACAAGTTGTGTATACAAAGATACTATTGAAAGTTTAATTATTGTAAAGTCCTTCAACGCAAACATTCTTACGAGATATTATTAGTTTGCCCTAATTCTCAAAACAGAATTTCAAGACAGTATATTTCAGGGAAAAAAAAATATCCGAGACAGTATATGGCATATCTCCAAACAACGCTAACAGGTACACCTCATATTTAGTAAAATATTCAATAGGAAAGTCTCACCGCTATAATCTAATTTAATAAAAATATAGTATGTGATAAAAAATATCAAATAAAATTAAAATACACTACGAGATAAAAATATTAAATATGATTGGATAAAAGTAAAGTAGAACTTAAAAGGTTACCACATGCCAAATTTTATTTGGGCTGTCTCTGTTGAGACCATCCTATGAAGACTTTCAACTTGATCAACTTTATATTCCAACTTGTATTTCAATCTATTATATATTATGGATAATTAATTCTCATATTCCATATGTAAATTAAATTGTAATACGGAAAGTTGAGACATGAGTATGAATGCCTAGCATCAAATTGATGAGATTTATTACTTCTTTTTGAAAAATGATCTCATGTTGTGGACAATCAACTCTATAAAAATTCTGAAGTGATTGATTCACGTCATGGATTTCTCTCAAATGAAGAAGTGAATGCTAGCCTCAGTAGTAAAGTTGGCTTTTCTATGTCAGCAACAAAAATGGAAGACGTTGTATGGGATGGATGTGATTCTGGAGTAATTGAAGACTTAAAGAAATTTATGAGGGTTTTATTGAAAAGTTATTCTTTGGCATTCTAGAGTAATAAAATAACTCAAATTTGAAATCTTTGCAAAACTAACTCATTTAAAACTTCAAAGGGAGACAAACAAAAAAAAAAAAATCTTTTTGCCTCTCATGCAAACTGAGAAATGATGGGAGTTGCCGTTGGCTAGTAGCTTTAAATGGGCTGTCTTTCTCTCTCAATAAACATGTATGCTTTGTCATTGATATTCTTTCGACTGAATTTAAGCAGGAAGTGAGTTCTTTTATCATGCTTCTTTTGGTACACCATTTAAAGAAATAGAGGGACATCTCTACATGATCTTCTGCAGTTGGTTCAATCTTGGATTTGGTCTTCTCCCTCTTGTGTCAATTATTTTTTAATACTTTTACCTTACTGATTTTCTGCTGAAAATTGGTGGTAACTTGATCTGTTAAAATAATGTGAAATTTTTGGCTTTGCGGAGCTTTTGAGATGTCAAGAAATTTTCGGCTCGAGTAAATAAAATGTAGAGTGAAGACAACTTTAGTTAAAATGCCTTCAAATTATAGTTCAGCAGTGGTAATTTTCTGAAGCAGTGATATTGTTTTTTGTTCGTGGATTTAGTTCGTCTAATTAAAGATGACACTAAAATATATAATTGCAGATTGTGTGGAATGAAACTCAAAAATTCCCAATCGGGTTGAAAATTCCCAATCCAAGTTAGGAATTCTCAATCCTGATTGGAATTCCTATTATTTAGGATATTTAGGTACAACACAGTGTTATTAATACAGGAAAACGGTACAATTATATTAATTTTATATTATTGAATACATAAAAAGTAAAATAAAATAAAATGCAATTCAAGAAAATTTAAATTATTTTCATACTTAAAAAATAATAATAATAATAATAAAATAAAAAGTTGTCCTCCTATTTAACTTTTGAACATGCAGATAATTACTTTACAGTAAAGCTTTTATTAAAGTTAAAAGAAAAATTAATGAAATCTTTAAGTTGTCACAACAAACTGTCTATAATTATTATAACATCATCAATAGTTGAATTAGTTGCTAGAATTGGATACAGCTAAGAAAACAGATTATTTCAGGTTCATTGTTTTTGCATACCAACTATATGTTCCAAGTCATATGTCATTATACTCATTTATAGAAGCTGCATATATTTGAACACCATGCCATAAAACTATCTATGCAACCATTTCTCAAGTGGTTTTTGTTGGTTCCCGATCTGATTTCCATAGATCTTCTACAACGGTTTCTTTGTACAGTTTCGTTGAAAGATGATGCCACTTTTGGTCTCATCACCACTACAAGAGTCCTAGCTTCAATCCCAAATTTCCATTTTCTGCAACAAAAATTGTAGACTACATGGTGTTAGTTCAAATTTTAATATAGTGAGTGTTGAAATAAATTCATCTTCCTCAAAGTGACTTTTTGAACGATTTCTCTTTCGGATTCATTTTCTCCAGGACAGGTACCTCTGAACTAGGTAACAAATTTCACCATTAATGGACTTTCACCAAGCAATTGCCTAATTGAATAATCCATTGTCAAGAAGTTATTTGATTGTACATATTTTGGTCTCACCACTATACTCAACTTCATTTCAAGCACATAAAAAAAATAATAGAAGGGTAATTTTGACCTTTACCACCAAAACAAGAAAACTTGTCCATCAAGTAGTAAAAAGGTGTCACATGCCACCTTAGCACTATAAAATTACTAAAATGAAAAACAATCTTGATAGTGTACATGGAATGAAGGTTACTCAAAAAACTTTTTTGGGTCAGGTAGTAGGACTCTTTTTAACACTAAAAATGATAGAAACGCCCTTCAATAAGAGATGATCACAAAAGTAAAGTGAGGTGTAACTTATAAAAGAAGACCTCATATACACTAAATTTTTACTAAAGGTATTCGATATAAACATTTAAATCTATTCATTATTCATAAATTTAATATAAGTATAGACTGATTCAATAAATAATTTTGAAAAAGTGATTTATGATACATGTAAAATGAAAAGATATTTATGATAGATTCAATTAAACTTTAAAGGAAGTCCATGAAATCTTTTAATGGAGATGTATGAATATTTTCATGATATCAAAAATATATGGGTGCAGATATTATTACTCATAAATCTTATTTCCACATCCAAATTATTGATGCACTCATATTAAAAGTTGCAAATTAGTATATATACAAAAAGAAAATGTCAATAATAACCCTATACAAACAATATTAATTATATTCCTTAAAAAAAGGGGAAAAAAACCCATCTTATACTAGCAAAATTTATTTTTTAAAAAAATTGGAAGAGAGAGAATTAAATTTAGAGAAAACTATTCACACTTCATGTTTTAGGTAAGGGTGAGACTTGAGATTATGTTCTCAAAAAACAAACTTTTCTTTTTCTTTTCTATTTTTTAAAGAAAAACAAACTTTTCTATTATAAATAAAATTAATTATATTCCTTTAAAATAAATTTTCTATCTTTAGCATTTTTTTTATCAGTATTGAATATAAATCCTTAATTCTAACTTTAATTCTAATTTTACACTTTATCAAGAAGAAGAATAAACACCTATAATTGAAGGTCGAAGCCACTAAATTTGTCATCAAAAATAAGACTTTATTTTATACTTTGGTCAACTTTTACTTTTTAGATGAATAAAAAATAAAAATTAGAAAAAAATATAGAGTCATTTGATATATGTAAATGTCCATAAGCTTTTTTTGTAGTTTTTTTTTTTAAGAAATATTTATGAAATTTTGTTTCTTTTATTTTTAATTAAGAAAGGAAAAAGAAAATTATTTCAATGTATAAAAGTGAAAAAAAAAACTGTCAATTTATGTTTGTTCTTCTTTATAATTTTATTTAGGGACAATTTTATTATATAAATAATTTTATATATATTATAAAAAAAAAAAAAAATCTAGTGTTAAAAAATCTTCATGGTTGTTTAAAAAAAAAAAATTGCCTTCATGGGTGGTAATAACCCAACCCAAAAAATATTTTGATTAGTCCTACAATCACCTAGACCGATCCATATTTACAATATTTTAGCCCAAATAGTGTTGGATCGTATACGGAGAAAGCCTGCATCCTAAATGGGCCTTCTCATTTTGACAATTACAGTTACAATCAGTCAATTATTTTGGCGCCAACTATTTTCCACCAAAATTTGAGAACTTCTATCTACTGTTTAGGCTTTGAACACTTTAGATCTGTTTTGATTCTTTTCTTTATAGAAGAAAAAGTGAAACCATCTAGACTTGTCAATCAATCAATGCACTCAAAAGAAGATAAATGAATGACAAACTGTCCCTCTCTTAGATTTGATTCAGTCATTTTTAAACATTGTCTCGAAAAATCCACCTTCTACTTTCTCTCATTTTCCAATTCCATTCAAACCCACCACCACCTTTTGAAAATTCTTCACATGTGACACACTATCTCTCCCTCTCCTTTAAGAACCTATAACCACCCACAAACCCAATCATCACCATCATCAGGTATATCTCTCCAGAACTCCAAACCCATCTCTCATTTCATTACAGCAACATAAAAATAGAAAAAAAATATGGCGACTTTGGAGAAGTTCAAGATCCTGGCAACACAATGCGGGGTGGTTCAGAGTCCCACCCGGAGTCCAAGGACGAGCCCCCTCGTCCACCTCCCTCGGAAGAAGACAACTTTGCGGATGCTACTGACCCGGAACAACAGCCGTCGGTCTCCGCAACCGTTACCGGTGCCGGTACTCAAAGCGCCACCGGTAGAGCAAGATATCGACGGTGACTCCAACGAGAAGAAGAAAGACACCAGTCACAAGTTGAAGGATCTGTTCGTGTCTTCTACTTCGTCGTTTGAAGATGAAGAAAATGTAACAGAAGACAACGATGTTGGCGACAAGGTCAGGGACAGAACCGGAACTGAAGTTATGTCGACGAGGAAGTTGAACGGGTTGGGAGGTGAACCGGGTGCGGGTAGACCGGGTTGGGTTGGGTTCAGGCATAGATTGTTGAGGAAAGCTTGGAGGCCTATGCTGGCTGCTATTCCTGAGTGATATTTAATAATCTCCAAATTAATTTTATTTTTTGTTGGTTAATTACTTAATTTTCAGTTTTAAAACCCTTTTTTCAATTTGGCTTAATGGAGCTTAAGTATTTTAACTACTAGTTAAATTTTATGTACTTTTGATCCAAGGTCCTGCATTTTGTTGCTAATTTTATATATAATGAAATAAATTGTGAGTAAATGATCCATATGGGTGTTTGATTTTTTTAATTAAGGATAATGAATTGTTAATATATGTTATCTACAAGACTTTGAGAAATTACGGGTATTACTCAAGCACTTCAGGTTGTTTTAATATTTCTTGGGTTGTGAGATACATAGTAGTAATTAGTAAATAGGAATATTCTTACCAACACAGAAATAGTGGCTGTTTCCTGTCATCATCTTATGATGTAGTTATGGTATTATTCTAAGAAAAAGTATTGTCTAGTTTGGAAGCAACGAATGGGTTGATTTTGTTGAAAGTAGTATCTTGTCGTTGGAGATAGGGATATGTATCCACATGTTGAATGCTTTTCTTCCACAAGGAAGTTAGAAAGTGCTTTTGAAGTGGGACATGTAAGTTTGGGGACAGGGGACCAGTTCAAACATTGAATACAGCATGAAGAGTCACTTCTCCAATCCATGGACTAGAAGAAGCCCAAACAATCACGTTGGCATTTGGCTGAAAAGGAAAATGCGTATCTATGCAGACGTTGAAGTTCTTGATATACAGGATCAACGATGTATTAATATCGTGGATTTCATCACAACTCATTGTGTAAGAGAGTTTTTAATTGATAAATTTTTTGAAGTAAGTTAGAGCTAATAAAAGCAAAGATATATTCCCACTTTATTTTAAGATTTTTTATTAATGAAAATTTTTTTAACTAGATTATTAAAAAGGATAGAAGAAAGTTCAAAAGACACTTGAATATATATATTTAGAAGAAGGAACATCATGCTTCATTCTTCGTTAATTTATGTTTCGCAAATTTAAAACCCGATCATTCTTGTTTTCTATATTTGTTTATGATTATAGTATATAATTTACAATGCTTGATACAAAGAGTAAATTTTCAAATAAATCAATTCATTAGTAGAGGCTAAAGAATGAAAAAAGAATATTAGAGTATACTGAAATTATGTGAAATACTGTGGAAATTAATAAAGAATCATTTCTAAATGAAATAAAATATCTTTGAAAAAAATTATATATAAAATACATTATCTTCAGAATAGATTGTAAAATGATTTAAAGGTACCTATATTTTTTTTATTGCACTAATCACGAGTATCTTTATATACCATATAGCTTGTTGAACACTTTTGATTAAAGTCTTTAAGGTATGATTCATAATTGAGCCTCTAAAAATAGAAGAAAAAACTTACATCGCATGAAAAATTTGTCACTTTGTAGCTGATGAACAGAGTCAAACTCTGTACTTACAAGCAAGTACAAAGTTTTTGCCAACTGTTTTATATAAAAAGAAACAAAAATAATAACAAAGGGGAAAAAAATGAGAAAGAAGTTTCTGAATGGAAAATGTCAATTGAGACTTAGAGGGGTTGAATTTTGGAAACTTGAATCAGGAGAGCAAAACATTAAAAAAAAAAATGTTGTAGACTCATAATTCATTATTTAAATCTTATAACCTATTTAAAAATTTTCTGTGGGTCAATAGTTTTCCATTATGACCAGCCTGTTTATTTGAACCTTGTGGTGGCTTTGTTGAGAGATTTTGATTTTTGATTTTTACTAGGGGAGGAAAATATGTTCTCAGAACTTCTACTTTGTCTGGAGAGAACCAAGTTATATCTACATTCACTATTTTTTTTTTCTTTACATATTATCATTATCATTACTTATTTATTTATTTATTATTATTGGCATTTGTCTAAAAAACAAACAGAATCAAATAGGTAGGATATTGATGATGCGATCAAAAAAGTAGCTCCCATATGGGGAGGGAGAAACCCATATAAATAGAAAAGTAACCTACACATAAGATGAGGAGTAGCCCATAATTTTTTGTAGGGAATGGGTGTAAAACCCGTGACCTTAGCAAGATCATGAATGGCACTGCCCAAGCTACTATTACCATTATTTTTGTGATTAAACGGAAAAGATTTCAAGACATTTGATCAAGTGTGACACATTATAAAATAGTTTAAGTTCATTTGATTATGGACTAACCCATAAAGTAGGTCAGCAATGTTAACTCGAAAAACATTCTCTTGATAACAACCACTTTAATTGCTTTCTGGAACCAATTGAAATGCTCAAATCTCAATAAGATCCAACAAAGTCTACAAAAGTTAGGAAATTGCAATGTATTTAAATTTTAAACAAACGAGAAATAGTTCATTGTCTAGAGGGAAAAATTGAAATAAGGAAAAATAATTCATTTTTGGACAATATCCAAAAGGAATATGTCAATTGACTTGTAATGCAATGGAAGCATTTAGGTAGCCTTGATTTCAAAATCAAGGTTTGACATCCCCTTTCACTCAATAAAATGTGAGATTTTCTCCTATATATATGAGTTGTTTTTCACTTTAGTATAGGTAACTCCCAATCGTATAAAGACTACTGATCCAGACGATGCCACTAAAGTCCTATCAGTCTGGTTTCGATTGTCTCTTAAGTTTGTCCCAGTACCTCAAAATATATATATCCAAAAGAAATACAATAGAACAAGTGCACGAACTGATCAAGATCTTAACAAAAACAAAAAGCAACAAACAAAAAAGGGTTATTTAAAAATTGCACTGTACATTTTATTCACCGTGGTCGAGTTATGAAATTCAACTTTATAACATATGTTTCTCATCGGGAAGGTAAATCGATAAATAAAAAAAAAAAAAATGAGAGTGTATTAGTGCCCTTTTGATAGCTACCATTGTTCGCGAGGGGAATTTGTGAGGTCATCTTCTAAACAGAAATAATTAATAATAATAACAATAAACAAACTATAGTTACATTGTACTACTTGCAATACGAAAATATAGCTACAGCGTGGCAATGAAAATAAAACTGGTCAACCAACCAAACATCCGGCATGGCTCAGCCATAACCCATAACATATGACAGCTTATAAAACAAATCGAAATGATGTTTGATGAGAACCCAAAAAAAAAAAAACATAACAATTTATCAAATGAATAATAAAATCAATGCATCAACTAGGGGCCGAACGCGACAACTGAAGTTGGGGTCAAAATAATTTTTGGGAGAATATAACATTATATATAGTGATTTTATTATTAGTACCTCCTAATTTAGATGAATCAATCAAATTCATTCATTGCATTCTCTCTCCTAAAACTAATTCTCTCTCATATTTAATTCAAATATCATAAATGAATTTGATAAAAATATTATAAAAAATTCTACTGAAAAGTAAACCAATCGTAGTTAGCCATCGATTTTTTTATTAGGTAAACTGTCCCTATCGTCCAAAAAATCTAATCAATGTTTAAATTTGAGGGTAAAATGGTAATCTAATAAAACAACTAAAATTTTAAAATGAGGAAAATTGAAAAAAGTTGAAAAATTTTTAAAAAATAAATTTAAAATAATTTAAAAAATAAAAAAATTTGCAAAAAATTAAAAACAAAAGAATTGATAATTTTAAAAAAATTTAAAATGATTTCCACCATCCACCATTTTGACAGATGGTGGACATAATCTAAAAACAAATTATTTTTTAAATTAAAAATAAAATTAAGGGAAGCAGATCCAATCTAGATCTCCACCATTCATTAAAAATAATGGACGATGGAGATTGAATCTCCACTTTCCAGTGATTACATCTTAACCAGACAACCCACTCATCTTCATCAAAAAAAAAAAAAAATTCCTCATCACTTAACCAATATGCCCAGAAATATTTAACAAACATCATCCTCAATCCACCATCAACAACATTAACCCACCATTATCATCATCAAACCATTAATCCACTATCATCAACTCAAGAAAATAAAAAATAAAAATAATTCAAACATCGGTGTTCAAACTCAGTTGAATTTAGGTTTGTTGAACCTAGATGAATACCAGGTGTCGAACCTAGACAATCTGTGTTCGTCAAACCTAAATTTAATTGGGTTCCATGAACCCAGGAAAAGAAGAAAAGAAGAAAAAGAAAATTTTCTATTATTTTTATTTTATATTATATTAATTAATAATAAATTTGAAGGGTATTTCAATCATTACATAAGTTTAAAGGATATGATAGAGATTTTCTAGTATCTTGACAAAGATATTTCAATCATTTCAAGGATTTAGATATAAAATGTTAACTTTTTAGATAAAATGTTAACATAAGAGGGCAGTTCATCTAATTAAAAAAAATCAGAGTTTAATCACGATTAATTTACTTTTCAGGGGGCTTTTTCGTAATATCCCAATTTGATATCAAATTTATCCATTGTATTCTCTCTTCCAAAACAAATTTTCTCTCCTAATTAATTCAAATGTAATAAATAAATTTAATTAGTTTATCCTAACTTTTTAAAGTTATGAGATATTGATAGTAAAATTACTTTATATATCCTGTTCCTATATATATATATAAGGTTATGATCGGGGGGCATAAGTTTTAACACAAATTTTAACATAATTTGTTGATCATTGGATTATAAAGATTTCAATAGCTTATATCACTCACACGTTTATATACAAAATAATTTTACACTCCATATAAATGTGTTTTCTTATTTATCTTTTCATCATTAATTATATCATCTCTCATCTCTGACATTAATATTAAAAAGTCATCAATTAATATTCTTCTTACCCAATTAATGATTTTGCATTTTTTTCTTTTATTCATTTTAAAATTATATATATTTTTGAAGTACATTTTTAAATTAGATTATTTTTGTCTTGCTTATTACACATCATGCCTGTACATAAAATTTTTTTTTTTTAATTGATTTTTTATTTTGAACTATTATAATTAGTATGTTTATTTAAATGTATGCAATATAGGTCTTATTGGAAAGTTTATATTAACAGTTTTAAATTCATATATTATTTGTATGATTTAATTAACTAAATAGAGAGAAAAGATTAAATGAAATTAGATTTATAATATTTTTATTTTGTGTGATGGATTATAAGAATAGAAAAGATATAAAAAAAGATTAATTTTTCTTTTTTTCGTTCTTTGCGGGTTGATAAACAATGAAGAGGAGAAACATAGTAATATTTTTTGGGTACTTTTTCTACCATGTGGAAAAGAACATATATGTATATACATGTGAGTTTTTTCTGAGATACTATTAAATACATATATGTTTGAAAATAATATAATTTAAAAATAAATAAATAAATAAATATGCAAAGAATTCCAATGAGTGAGAATAATATTAATTGATTGGTTTTTAATATTAGTTGAAGAAGTTTTAAAAGTAGGATCGAAAGATATAAGTTCTGACACCATTTTTCAATCATTTAATTGAAAAATAATTAATGGCGCTGATTTATTATTATTATTTTTTTAAAGAGGAGAGTTGTTGGAGAGTTGTGTTACAATATATAATTACATGTGCACCATTTTCTCTCTCTTCACTCATGTTCTTTCCTATTTTCTCTTTACTCTATTTATTTTTTTTTAATTGATTTTTTGTTTTGGGTTATTTTGATTAATATGTTTGTTTAAACATATGCAATATGAATTTTATTTGAAAGTTCATATTAAGAGCTTTAAATTTATACATTATTTGTATAATTTGATTGACTAAATGAGAGAAAAGATTAAATAAAAATTGAATTGATAATTTGTTTGGTCTAAAATCAAAGATAAAATAGGATAAAATATATCAATTCAAAATTAACAACTAATCTATAGCATCAATGCTTTTCAATCCAATAGTTAAAAAATTATATCAAAACTTGTATCAAAATTTGGATCCCTTAATCCTGCCTTATATATATATATATATATATATATATATATATTTTGGGGAGTTAAAATGTTTTTGGCACTCAAAGAGCTTCACGGTGTTGAGATGAACTCTTGATTAAGTAAAAAATACTTTTTCTTCATATTGGAAGTAGAGTTTACATTTTTTTTTTTTTAAAGGATATAGTTTGAGGAAACTTGATTATTTGGTGGGAGTTATTGATACAAAACTTGACTACGAGTTAAAAGAGGCTTCTAATCTCTTAATTGATAATAAAAGGCAACCTTAGTAGTGTTAGGGACATTCGGACCAAGAGACATTAGGAGGTGCCTTATGGTCCTTCGACTCACCTTCACTGGATAGATACCAAGCTAGAATGACCTTAGTTTCAAGTTAAATGCACCTTTACTATGGTCCTTGGTAGGGAATGAGGTGGATCCCAAAGGATTAACACATAAGTGTGATAACATCTGCAAGCACCTATGAGACAGAGAAAACCATTAAAGACTTGATGATGGGTTTGTCAATGAAGATCCTCCAACACTCAAGTTAAACGAGGTGAACAAAGATAATCACTAAGAAAAAGTAAATATGAGATAAGTATGTGAAAATAGTGGAAATTAATGTACACTTCCCTTTTTTGTTTAATAGAGATCTTAGCGAGATTTGATTTACGATCTTCTTCGTTCCCTTCCACTAGAAAGAACATGAGGGCTTGATTTAGGTGATACGAGCCCCTCATTAGCCCGAAAAGTAAATTTGGTTCACCTAGATTTGTCGATGCATGATGTAATTTCTTTGGTGAGTGAAGGTATACTTATTTTTTCAACCTTTTTGCCTTTCATATGGATGAGTGTGGTAAAGATATAACTCTTGTAGATAAGAAGGGGTTGAGATTCCTTAAATTTCTTGAAAGAAACCCCTAAAGAGCTTTTTGGATTTTTCAAGGTCTTTAGGCAAGATGCTGTCATGTCTTTTATGATAGAACAAATGTCTTCATATATATCCTTCTTACATAGTCTTGGTGTTTCCATGTCTCCTCTTCTTGCTAGTAAAAACTTTCTTTTAGTCTTGTCCCTTTCTCCTTCGGTCTTGCTTGATTTCTGCACATTCCCCTTAATTGGTGATTAACTTCTTTTGTTGTCATGTCATCTTCTTACCTGCTCCTCATTCCTTGTGCCTCGTGTAACATCCCGTAATTTATTTTCATAGAAGTAATGTTATTAAATTAAATAAGTAAGCGTATTAAATTGGATTAAAAGTTAGTTTAAATATAATTAGTATATTAATATATTTAATTATTAAGAAAATTTAATAGTTGATTTAATAATTTATGTTGAAAAGTATATTTTTTTAGTAAAATGATTTAATTGGGAATTTAATGGGAAAGTTGGATGATGGAAATTTGTCATTGGTTGGTCAAATGGGTGCAATTAGAATGCACTGCATGTGAAATTTTCTTGAACCAATGACAAGTTAACATCTAAAAGAAAAAAAATTATGAGATCCAATAAGAAATTAGCAAATGTGTGGTGGAAAAGTGAGTGGAATGATGAATTGTCATTGTTATCCAATAGAAAAGGGGCAAATGTAAAGGTTTTTAGGCTCAAATAGAATTTTAGAAAGGTTGGGGTAAAGGTAGAATTTTAAGAAATTGTTTAGTATAAATAGGGATCAAAATTTTCAAAATTTCATTTTCATCTTCTTCCTGCTTCTGCCAACCAGCTCTCTTCCTTTTTCTCTCAATTTCTTTTCTCTTTTCAAGCCATAAAACATACCAATCATCTTGTTTTCATCTTCCCTACTAATCTATGTCTTCATTTCTTGTAAAAATCTCCAAGAAACCAAGATTTATTTTCGTTAGAAAGGGGTCAAAGTGAGGTAAGTGCAGTATTTTCTGGTTTTTGTATTCAAAATAGATTAGTAAGCATATAGGCCATTCCTAAGCATGTAGTGGTAGTTAGGTAAGCATTTATTAGTGTTGATTTCATTTGTATGGTTTTAAAGTGTGATTTTGAAACCCTAAGTGACCAATTAGGGCGTGGGGAGTCTAGCAAGGGCAATGAGAAGCTTTAAGCTTCTAATTAGAGTGCTAGAGAGCTTGAGTGTAAGCTCAAAAAGGTTGGTATACTCTTAACTATGAATTTGAATTTTATTAGTAGCTAAAAGTGTGAAAAATTTGTTTTGAGACTTGCGATTTCGTTATTTTGATGTGTTGGGATATTATAAATGATATGTATGTATTGTTTGGATGATGATGAATGGGATTTTATGATGAAAAATCAAGTGGAACAAAATTTTTACAAAATCCCCTTAGTATGACTGAATATGTATCAAGAGAAGTTTAGGGGTATTTTTGTCATTTCAAGTTCATTTGTGTGTTTAATTGATGACATCGAAACAATTTGTAAAATAACTTTTGAAGACGAAATGATTTTCAAAGAAATCACCCCTTTGGCCGAATTGTATGTATAGGAAAGTCTAGGAGTATTTTTGGCATTTCGCTTGTATTTACATGGTATTCGCATCATGGTATTATGATTCGTGTGATGAATTATGATTTCAAAGAGAAAAATTCAAAAACCACCTCTTGGGGCCTAATGATAATGTAAAAGAATGTGATTGTATAATAAAGCTTCTACTGTGAACCAAGGGCAAAAATGTCTTTTGATAATGGTCAAGAGGAAGGTTTCGAAAGATTTAGAAAAGTGAAAATAAATAAAAATGTTTGATAGTTAATTGATTTATAAAAGTTTAATCGAAAACGATAATTTTCAAAATTAATGAAATTATAGAGAGTCTGAGTAAACCTGTACATTGGTAGGTGAAGATTGGTATTTGGTATGTCAATAGGATATTATTAGCAATACTGCGTCATTACGTTTATGTATTGATGTGATTAACGAACTTTGAGAAGCACCAAGTATCCAATCCAAGGGTTGATATAAATGTAAAGTTGAGTTCCGGCGGACAGGCACTGAGTGTCTGATATCGGAGGTAAATGTGGAATTCCTTACCGATCCATAGTATCGTGACAGCATTTACGAAAGACTCTTACGATAATAGAATAAGTAATAATGCACTTGAAATGAATATATGTGTTCGAAAAACCTTTTATAAAGTTCTAAATGGTTGTGTAAAAATATGTTATGGTGAACATTAATTGTTTTGTGAAAAGATACCTTTTTCATGCTATATTTAAGAAATTTTGTGATTTTGATATTGTATGTGTATACCAACTAAGCTATTTTACTTAGCGCGTTGGATTTTCCACGTACAGGTAGTTGCTATGAGTTGAAAGAGCTAAGAGTGAGAGTCCGACAAGAAGATAATTCTATTGCGCTTCCAAAGTCACAGCAAATTTCCAATCTTTTTAGTAGTCATCTTTGATATGTACATATTTTTATTAAAATGAAGTTTCATGAATTTACATTTTGTATATTCAAATGTATATGTGTGAAAAGCCTTGTAAATTCCAATATATATAAATTTTGAATTATATTTCTAAACATTTCTTAAAGAGATAGGAAAACTAGACGATACAGCATTTTAAAGTATCTGTATTTATTTTGTTTTGAAAATGTACTTGGAAAAATGTATACTTTTCTACAAATTTATGTGTTGAAATAGATTTGAGAGGGACGGAGTGTCCGCTATAGGAAGTTGAGAAAGTTAAAAACATATTAGAAGTATTTATTTGATTATGCAGGTTTTATTATTTTGGATTTTTTAATAAAATAAGAAAAACTCTGTTGAATTTTCTATAAAATAAATTAAGAAATTAAACGGATTTTTTAATTAAAAAGTTGTAATTCCTCTATCTCGGCTCTGGTATCCGCGAAGTCGAGGTTCGAGGGGAGAGGGTGTTACACCTCGTCTGTCCATGTTAAGTGTTAACACCAGTCCACGTGACAAGCCCTGATCTTTTCTTTTTTCCTCTGCAACCTGGTAATTGACATCCTTAGATCCTTGTCTTGCCTAGATATCCTGCCAGCCCTAAGCTGCCTGCCAAACTTGAGTTGTCTACCAAACCTAAGCTATTTGCCACCCTAATGATGTAAAAGGGCGTGTCTAATGATGCGAAGGCTAATCATCCTGATAATGGAGCCTTCCCAAGAGCTATTCTCTCGCCACTCATTAAGGGTATTTTGGACTTTCTCTCATCTCTACTTAAAGTGATTGGGTTAATGATTATGGTTCCCTTTGGGCATCCCCATACTTTGGGCTAGCCTTGACTTTTGGTTTATCCTAACAGGGCAGAACACATTGGCCGATAGGCTTTTACGACTTAGGCCCATTTATTTTTGTGGAGCTAATTTCCTCCCTAAATAGCACTATAGGAGTAATGTGATGAGCATACATGCGTTATAGAAAAAAAATAGATAAATTATTTGTGATATTATATTATGTATATATATATTTTTTTTGGAGTTATATTATGTATTAGTTATTAAATGAAAAACTTGTATAATAACATTATGTCACGTATATAACTTTTCTGAATACAAGAAACAAATTATCAATGTATGGTTAAAATAGTTAAAAAATATATATATATTAGACTTTCAATATTAGAGCAATTTTTTACGAGGTCATTAAGGCAAATATATTGTTGAAATTCTGAAGTTGGTGGTGTTGGATTGCATTCAAATACATTATAAGTTTATATATCCAAGAAAAAAAAAAAAAAAAAGAAGTCCTAAAATTTTAATGTAAACACACTTATCATTTTCAAATAAAATGATTACTGTGGTTGACAATAGTTCATTGCTAAGATTTTTTGTTCTTAATTAAGAGGTCTAGTTTCATACTCCGCTGACGGCAGGTTATCTATGAATCAGAGTTAGAAAAAAAAAATCCCATAGAACTGAAACCGCAGTCAAAACTCATCACAAGCTTATTTATTTACACCCAACAAAAACTCGAATTACCATTCACAAGAAGAGACCATAAAGACGGCGTTCAAATACCAACTATGTAAAGTATACATTAATACTTCACACATCTTGAACTTGGAAAAAAAAGAAAAAAAATCTGTTCATTAGTGCACCAGGTGTATATGCAGTCCGCTAATATTAAGCTGTGAGACGTGTATCCGAACATAAGTGAAACCTTGATATTAAACAATTAATAATATGATGCTAGTGCCCTGGTCTGAACATTGTGAAGCTTTTTAGATCATATATATGAAGCCTCCAACACGTCTTTTCAAGTTGTCCAACTGGCGTTCAAGAACCGCACGCTAGTCTACCAAATGAAATCAGAGGACTGTAGAACACCATCGGAACACACATACTTGTTAAAAACATCAATGGACCCCTTATGTATTCCAAACCCAACCTGCCCTGCGATGGAAACTCAAGTGAACCACAATAGGCATATAAGAGAGAATTTACTGATAAGTGAAGTATATTATTGGTATCAGGTAGGTCAGCTATAAGGACAAGAATCATCCACAAAGATGTAAAGAAGGCTGCGGAGTTGATAGTGAAGAAATAAAACAGATATGGAGGCGTCATGATCATCTGCCCTGCACGATGTGGCACTTGATCAACACTGCCTGTGCGTGGCTAATCGTGGATGGTTGTGGGTTGAAGAATCATCTTATTCTTACCAATATCTTCCAGGAGGACTCAGCCCCGCTTAGTAGGTGGCCGTGGCATTGGGCAATCAATAGAGATGCAGGAAGAGGTAATTTAAAAGATTTAATTAGCAACTAAACTTATGTAGTATTGATCAGACAACAAATCCAATAAAAAAAAGGGTTCGATGGTATTAAATTAAATTTTACAGACAACTGACTAGACAATAAATGAGAGCTTTACCTTAGGTTGATTACTAAAAGTTGCAATATGCAAGACAGTATTACTTATTTCGTCCTTCCATTTGAGTATCACTTCCTTGTTGACCTGTCGAAGTCACCCCGACAAGACTTTGAAAGCACTCAACCTATGATTTTTCACCTCAACATGCACAGCTGTCTCGCATCGATCCTTCAAATCTTCAATGGAAGATGGACTAACAGACAAAAATTCAGCCAAAAGATCGATATTCTCCGATTAAGCGATATGGTGCAGAGGGGTTAACCTCGCTTTTGCTTAGACACTAGCTCACTGTCAATTAGTGAAATCATAGATGTCACCAATTGGTCGCGCCCATTTAGAAGAGCCAAGTGCAAGGGGCTGATGAGCAAAAGAACAAATTTTGAGGCCTTTATAGCATAAAAGAACAATATAAGTGCAAATGTGCCAAATTACAGAAGTGGGGGTTTAAATGGTAAATTATCGCAAAAGCTGTGAATTTTATGAAGTACGGGGCTCCTCTGTAATTGTTCCGGCATGCATTGGGTGCATGACAATGGCATGCGACCAATGCATGCGCCTGAGCGCTGTTGAAAGGTGCAGGAAAGGGGCCTGCGCATCAGGCTTGCGTGGGTGTGTGGCCTGTGCATGACGCCTGCGGAAGCGCTCCATCTCAGTTTGGAAATATCTCATTCCACGCGTAGCAAAATCTCTCAAAAAATCATTCAACTTGAAGCATTAAAATCTCGCGAATTCTGAAATTAATTAAAGGAAAGATTCTCATTATTCATGTCATTAAATCAAAGCAGAAGATAAAGGCATTCAAGGGCAAAGATTAAAGGGATTCTGGGAATTAAATTGAACGAGATTTTCTCATTTAAAAGCCTATATAAATGTTGCTTCATTCAATAGACGAGGGGGGCTTTTGAGACACAGACATTCGTGAGAGACAAAAACACAGAGAGGAGCACTACAGGAAGTGTCACACGTAGACTGATGACAAAGATTGGAAGGTGGTGCGAAGGGCTACTAAGGTTGTAAGGTCCCAACTAAGTGGACCCAATTGAAATATAATTTATTGTTATTAATTTGATTCAGTTTAAATTTTAGAAATAAATGAATATTTGGATAAATATTCACTTGATGGATATTTTTAAAAGAAATTAAGTTTGAGAGTATGCCGTGAGATAGTAGTAGGAGAACAAATAATAATAATAAAATATAAGAGTCATGATTGATGAACAAAGAGTTATCAAAGTTGGTTGAAGAAAAGAATAGAAATAATATAATTATATATAAGGTGAATTAGTGGGAGCATGAAGGAAATGTGACTTATGCTTAACATAGCAAACGAAGGGATAACAATTGATCGAAAAGAAAAAAGGGAGAGTGAGTTAGTGGCATGGTATTCTTTTTCAATAAGAAAAGTAATGGCTAATATTTTATTTATAAACAAAAAAGTGTCAAATGTGGAAGTATAGTAAGTAAGATAGTGACATAATTTTTTTATTAAGAAATTACAAATATCAAGAACATCAATTTATTAAATAAGATGGTAATAATTTTTTTATTAATTAGAGATTAATGAGTATAAGTGATGTGGAAGGTACAATTATATGTACTGGTAGTGATCATTTCCCATATATATAAAAACAATAGGCAAATGAAAACTAACATGAAGTTGAGAAGAAACAAGACAAAATTAGTGATTAAGAAATCAATAAATTTGATGACTGTGCATGGAAAAGAAAAGAGGCATGATTGCCAATATTTTTTATTTAGAAAATAAACAAGTGTTGTAAGGCTCGAATCCTACTGAATCCAAAAGATTAATCAAAGCAAAAATTTTAAAATGGTCGAGATTAATTTAAGTGAGCTCAAATTGGAAATTAATGTAGCTCATTTCTCTACTAAATACACTCTTTTTTTTTTAAGCATAAAAGATATATACATAAGGGTGCAATTCGATGGAAGAAAACAAAAAAAGGAAAACATGCAGTTGTTGTAATGGTCAACATATGAGACAAAGGCAAGTAAAAGGGAGAATGAAGTGAGTGTGTGTTTCAGCCATATATATGTATATAGATATAAAATTGAGAGAGTTAGAGATAAGACACAAAGAAGATATGATTAAAAAACAAAAGGGGTTGAAATGAAAAAGGACAAGCAAAAGCAAATAGGTCCATGTACATCCATGTAAAGAAAAGAAATGAATGGCATGCTTTAAAAAAAAAAAAATAGTGAAATTGGAGAATAAGACAAAAATAACTGAGTGATAGTCAAAAACATGGTAAGCAAAGTTTCAATAATTAAAAGATAGAGACATGCTAGGCTTGACTTTGAGGTGGTTTAGTATGCATATATATACATTGAATCGAGCAGCAAGCAAACATTGTGCTGATTTGGTAAAAAAAAAAAAATTAGTTTATGCTTGTTTATTAATGAGACTTGAAGCGGTGTCAGTTTTTTGTTTATATATGTATATATAATAGAAGCTTCTAATGACAACAAACATAGAAATGGAAGAGCAGAAAGAAAACAGAAGAAAGAAAGCTATGAGAGAAGAGAAAAGAAAAGAGAAGAAGAAAAAATTTATTTAAAAAAAAAAAAAAGAGAAGAAAAATATGAGAACTTTCGTATGAGTGGTTTGAATAATCGGATGTTCAATCCAGATAAGTAATTTTTATTTCAATGAGATTTGAAATTTAGGAAATTAGTTAATTTTCATAAGTTCTAAATTTAGTTTATGTCATTTTTAAGGTAGATCCAAGTTTATAAGGAGTTAGGAACTTGTTTTAGACTCAGATTTGAGCAAATGAGTTATATAAATAGATTGTTTTTATTTTTATTGTAAATTAATTTATTAAATCTTGATTATTTATATTTCAATGTTTATATATATTAGAAATTTCAATAGGAATTTTATATTTTCAACTTGAGTTATTATTGGAAAGATTTCAAAAGGTTTTAAATAATATAATTTTATGTTATGAGAAATAATATTGATTACGTTTTAAGAAAAGTATTTATTCATAATTATATGTATAGTAAGAAAGTATTTGAGAAAGGAAAATAAAAATATTTTCATAATACCAAGGTTGTACCCTCCCCTCTAATGGTCAAGCAGGTTTCACATATGTAGGTCCAAAAAAGTTGTCCAGCACATATATGGCAGATGTTGGGAGAGTCATTAAGTCACTCAACATGCGTATGACAAATGTTATTCCTTGCTCTGCTTGTGTGTGAGTATCTTCACTACATATGATAGATTTCCCTAGGTACTAGTTAGTGTGGATTCTCATATTATAAATGTTTACAGTTTTATTATAAGACTGGAGATCACATGTGTATAAGAGTCATAAGTCCTTAGATGAGAGTCCAATGGAGGCTTGAAGCATGGTGGTCAAACTAAAGAAGTCTATGTAGTATTCGAAAGGGATTTCAAAAAGATTTGGTAAGACAAGCTTATATTTTATAAACCAAATTCAGAATGATTTTTTATTATTTTCAGAGAAGTTTTATATAGATAATAGTTTCAGAATATATTTCACTAAATGTATAATGATGATTCATACATGTTTATGGTTTCATATGATTTGAGAATTATTTATTATTACTAGCAATATATTTAGTTTTTTTACAAATATTTTATAAAAGCTATATTCATTCACCAGGCTTTAATGCTCACTCTTTTATAAAACTCTCTTTTTTTTTTAGGTATCCACTCTAGATTAGTGCTCACTCTTTTATAAAACTCTTGTTTTTTTAGGTATCCACTCTAGATTTGTGCAATTAGTGCATATCGTGAGAAAGACCATATAGTGATGACAAAATATATTAATACTATTTTCTAAGTAGTAAGATTTTACATTAGTGTATATTAATTTAAATTAATCAGATTTTATAAGTGCGTTTTGAGAATAGTTCTGGAAATGAAATATCTTTTCCATATATTTTATTAATATATTTTATATATTCAGTACATGGGCCTAGCACAAAAAATGTACAAATTTTTAGTTTGTTAATATTGAATTTATGAGGCAACCATGTGATAACATGAGAATCTTTCTAAAGGTTTTTAAAAACTCTAGATTTCAATCAGAAAGACCGTCAATTTTATAGGAATCCCCCAGACTTGAGATAGGAGTCAATAAGGGTCATGTAAGAGGTATAATTTTGCATAATTTTTATCAGCCTCTCAACCATTGTTCGTCATCAATCATCAACTCTAATCAACCACAATTCATCAACAATTCCTTGGAGAGAAGCCAAATATCAGAGTCATCATCAACAACAGAAGATCAAGAATCGCACCGTGTTTCAATAAGATTTTCTTTTTCTTTATTTAATTATGTCTTGTGATATTTGGTTATTTGATTTTATTTGTACATCGATGATGCAGTAGATCTTAGATCTAGGGATGATGTAACCCAAAATCCATGAACTCACCTGTATAATATCATTTAATTAATTTCTCATTATTTTGTGTTCCACTTTATTTTGATCTCAATGTTCTTAAATTAACTAATTACCAGTTTAAAAGATTTGGTAACTATGGTTGCATTTGGAAAAGGTAGTCATGGTTTAGACTTGAATATGATGATATAGATTACATTGGATAGGAATATACATGAGTGGTTTGTGTGATCATGATGAGTAGATGACACCTAATGTGTTTAAGTTAATTGATCATCATAGGAATATAATTGCTTAACTAATTTAGCTAATTTCACTTAATCATTCCGAAGAGGTTTGTGGATAGTCTAGAAATACTCGATCAATCATATGATGATAATATATTATTAATGATAAAAATATAGGTTAAGTGAATTAATAGAATAAAGTTGTACCTTTAGAGTATATTCTCAATTAGTGTTTCAAAACTTGCTGCTCGCCATTCGACCAGTGATCCAGTCAGTAGCGATACTTGGTGAGTAATTGAGGAGTACTTGGAAAGCAGTGTTTAGGGGGGAGAGAGGGGTGGAAATTATAATTTTTGAAATTTAAAAGGGTAAAATGAAATTGTTTTAAACTTCAAGGGCCATAGCAAAATTACCCTCACCATATACATAAAACACACCACATTCAAAAACCCTTATATTTTCTCTCTCTCTCTCTCTCTCACTTTTCTCTCTCTAGCATCACCGTTGTCATTCCAGTCAGCCATCACCGTCATCATTGCTATTCTAGTGAGCTGTCGTTGTCGTCATTGCTATTTTAGTGAGCCGTTGCCGTCGTCGAACCCGAAGCCAATCCCTCTTCATCGTCATCAGCCCTCTTTCTCTCTCCTTTACACAACTATTCAAGTCTCATTCTCTATTGGTCCAAGTCTCCTTCTCTTCCCCTTTATGTTGTCACTGTTGTTGCCTTAAAATCGTCGCCATCGTTGAACTACCTGTGAGTGAGGGTTTCACTTGTTTGATTAGATTTTCATTTGTGTGATTATGTGGTATGTTTATAGTTGTTGACTTGTTGTGAATGGATTTTGGCCTTTTTTGTGGTTTATGGGATGATTTTTTACCTATTTTGTGATGGATGAACTTGTCGCGTTAGGTTGAGTACCCACCTCCAACGAGCAGTACCTCTAATTTGGGGGTTCTTGGATCAACAAAATGCTGATCAGCGAGAACTTGATGAAACTCATTGAGTTTTCAAACCATGTTGTCAATAGATTGTGATTAAATTCAATTATTTGTTTCTTGTTATTTTATTTTATTTTTATTTTAATTCAACAGTTTATTATTTTGATAGTTTGAATAAGGTATAATCTTAATTAGTTTAATAATTAACATATGTAACTTGAATATTTATCATGAGAATGATAATCTATTTATTATTATATTATTTATGAACCGTCTATATTTCCATCTATTTCTAGTATGTATTTTATTCACTAGAAATTTGTCATCAATCTCTCTTTCTGGAGCTTTCTCTTTGATTCTCTTGACTAGAGATAACTCCATGCATGTATGAATAAGAACAAGATAATGGTGGTAGACCATCACCATTGTCATCCGCGAACCACGATAAAGTCACCAGCGAGCTCCTGTCTCCGCCGAGAGCAACAGTGTCGCCTCCATGCAAGCCACACCAGTAGCTTTGTAAACCAACATACAGCGTCGTTGGGATGTCGTCCTTATCAACACCAGCCTGTCGAACTGTCGAGAATGACAACCAATGTAAAAGGGGTGCGTCGGACGAGCTCCACGATGGCGTAATGAGTAGGGAAAGAGACTGACCCTGCTGGACCGACTGGAACCCATGAAGCGTCTCTTACAACCCGCTCCGGTCCCTTGCACCCCCGACGAAAGCATCGAGCCCGTTCAACAGGGCAGTCGCAGGTGACCAAGTCAAGGATGGATATTGGGGGAAGAAGATGGATGCCAATCGTGGCAAATTATCGCAAAGCCCCTCTTCTGGATAAATTACAAAAGAGCCCTCTCATTAAATCACGAATGTAGCCTTTTACTCTTCTAATTCACGGATGATGTTAGTATGATTTATAATCTTCATTTTGCCCCTGGATTTTATGGTAGTTGATAAAGAAAGGGCATTTTAGTCTTTAACTAATGATAACTATTATAGACAACTCTAGACTTATGGTAGTTGATGCATGGATACCACCAAATAGGGTTTTATTAGTCTGGACTTCCTAATAATGTTCCACCAAGAACTATTATAACTCTCCTTGAGCGGAGATAATTATAAATACTAGCAAATTAAATAAATTATTAGTGAAGGCCAAAAATGTTAGCCTTCGGTAGATTTAAAATCCTTCGAATGAATGGTCCTAATAGAATAATGACAGATATTTAAGCACCCTCACACACGTCACAACGCCTGAAAAGTAAATCCTACCTTTTGCGAAAGTAATTTATCTAATTTATTATTCTTTATGATATAAATTAGTAAGAAATAGGCTCTAATTTAAGTTCAATGATGGTGCTCCTGGGAGCAAACCCATGGGTCACCCTAATGAAGGCTTTATTTGTTTTGCAAATTATGTTGAGAAATTCAGCTAAGATCGGCTATCGCAAGCAGTAGATGCTCGATGAGAGATCCTAGCAACTTTCGAGCCATTTTTTGTCGTAACAGGAACCAACAAAAACCACTTGAGAAATGGTTGCATAGATAGTTTTATGGCATGGTGTTCGAGTATATGCAGCTTCTATAAATGAGTAAAATGACAAATGACTTGTAACATAAAATTGATATGCAGAAACAATGAACCATAGAAGCAGGTCATTTATGTATGTACAAGTCCTAATACCTCTTTGTGATATTTCTTGTATTTAATTTTAAACAATAAAACTTCTCGTTGCTTACTCTTCTTCGTTGGCCTTCTCTTCGGTAAAACACATAACATTCTACTTTTAAGCTTACTTGAAATGGAACTATCTTGGATACACATTAAGAGATTCAATAGTTTTTTGAGTCATATTGACAATTAGAAGAATAATCTAACATCCAGCAAGAGGACTTGATAATGGACTTCTTAATGGTTGATTTGTAAAACCCTGAATTTTTATTAAGGGTGAAATTGTAAAATTTTATGAAAATTTTATCAAAGTGCAAGGGTTAAAAAGTTAGATTTTTGGAATTTTAGTTTAAAGTTGTAATTTGTAAATAGTTGAGGGGCAAATGGAAATTTGACCGGATTATATCATCTCCTTCAACCTTCAGCCGACCATTTCTCTCTCTCGCCAGATTTTTTTTTTCAGATTTCCTTTTCTCGCGACCCCAACTTTGACTCCTCGTTCCGACCTCGTCCGAGCTCCGTTTTAGTCAAGTTTGGTACCGTTGGAAAGCTTGTGCGACGTAGATTCCATAGGTACCAATTTTATCAATTTTTATCATCGTTTGGGTCTCCGATTTTGTAGGCAAAGTCCGACCGCCAACCAATTTTTATTTTTCTTAGATCTTGGCGAAACCAAACGATTTTGACTCCGATTAACTTTATTTTCGTGATGAGCGTGTTGAGGACAACAAAACTCGCTTAGGTGCACCTCCCCCCACCGTGGTCGTCGGAATCCGCCGCCGGAGCATCGCCGTCGGCCACCGCGTACGGCGGGGGTAAGTTCCTCGACTTCCCGAATTCAAAGATTTATTCCGAATGCATCTACGGACTCGTTTTTAAGCGTAGGATCCATTTTTGAGGTTATTTTTCTCATAGGGCAGCCGTACAAAAAGTTATTCTATATTATGTTATTTTGTAGATTCGATTCGGAATGACTATAGCTATATTGGAAATCAAAGTCTTAGGAGTGATTCATAGTCCATATTGAGGTAGGGGTTCAATCCTAATCTTTTATAAATTCTTTTATGTTAAAGCTGATGTTTAATTGAATTTTTATGATTCCGAAAGTATAGTAATTATTTATGGAATTACATTGTGGATTGTGATAATGTGTTGTGGATTGCCTTGACAATATATTGTGGATTATGTGAATGTATTATGGATTGCTTTGCAATTACATTGTGGATTGTGACAATGTGTTGTGGATTGCCTTGACAATATATTGTGGGTTATGTGAATGTATTGTGGATTGCTTTGCAATTACATTGTGGATTGTGACAATGTGTTGAGGATTGCCTTGACAATATATTGTGGGTTATGTGAATGTATTATGGATTGCTTTGCAATTACATTGTGGATTGTGACAATGTGTTGAGGATTGCCTTGACAATATATTGTGGGTTATGTGAATGCATTATGGATTGCTTTGCAATTACATTGTGGATTGTGACAATATATTGTGGGTTATGTGAACGTATTATGGATTGTTTTGCAATTACATTGCAGATTGTGACAATGTATTGTGGATTGCCCTGGAAATATATTGTGGATTATGAGAACGCGTTATGGATTGCTTTGGAAAAATATTCTGGTTTATTACAGGTTTGCAAAAGGGTTGGTTTATCAAATTAGCAGTTGTTATGCTGCTGAAATTGGTTTTATAAAAGAAGGGTTTTCAAAATATCAATTATATATATATATATATATATATTGTATTGCTTGCTTGATGGATTTATATAAAGTTGTTTTGTAAACGGAATGAGGTAAAGATCCGACGTCCTAGTCATTTTGTGAAGCTATGATGAGCCATTCATATAATACGACTTTATGTCGGGGTCACTGTGTAGGGTATTACTGCACAGGGTATTTTTCTGGTGTACTTGCCAGGGTCACGGTGTGCCAAACATTGTTTTAAATAATCTATTGCCACCGGGTATATGGCATCATGAGCTATTCATATAATACGACTTTATGTCGGGGTCACTGTGTAGGGTATTACTGCACAGGGTATTTTTCTGGTATATTTACCAGGGTCACGGTGTGCCAAACGTTTTAAATAATCTATTGCCACCGGGTATATGGCTAGGGGACGGGATCTATCTTGATTCGGAAAAGTGCTATGACTTGAAATTTTTGATGTTTTATTTCTACTTTATTTCTATCTTGAAAGCAAGAATATATACATATATATATATATATATATATTTTTATATGAAATGATTTATAAGATTTGTTGAGACAGTCGATCAGGCAGATTTTTAATCATGATTTTTGAAAGTGGCTTTCGAAACCATATTGGGATTTAAATCCTACTGAGCATTAGCTCATCCTTCTTTTATTTTTCCCCTTTCCAGGAAATATACATGGTAATTTAGGTGGCTATCCGACGGAGTAGGCAGAGGATCAAATAAATCAAGTGCGTGGCTTGTGATGTATTTATTTAGTTATTTCTTTTTCCTATTTGGATATTTATGGATGAATTTGAACCCAAATTTGAGAGAACTCTTATTGATGTATTTAAAGCTTTGTATTCTAAACACTTGATTTAAGGATTTTATTGTGGTTATGAATCCATGAATTCTAGTAGGTGTTCACATATCTGTGGGGAATGGGTTTTCATCTGAAATTATTTTAGATCGTTTGAAGTTTTTCATTATACTTTCTTAATATTTTAAATTTGGTACTCCGGAGTATCTAAACGGAGAAATTTTTTTTATATAAATTAATATTCACAATTCTGCCACTGCCTAGGGCTCGGGTCGTGACATGATTAGTAGAGTAATTGTGGCGGACAATGGAGTGATTGGAACCTTTTGCAGACTAAATTAACTGAAATTAATTTGTAGGTATACTGTCAAGAGTAGCTGGGAATTCAAACATTGTTGGCTTTACTAGCACATCAAAAGATAAAAAGGAGAGCCCTTCACACGTTTGAAGCGTTACCGCTTTATTTGGAAGAAATTTTATGCTAAGTAAAATAGAATATCCTGAGACATGCTTACAAAATTGAAGAATGACCACACCTTCCCCAACTGAATAATCTTATCCAGTTATTGCAATTTTCTATACTGTCAACATCCCGCACTCTGGATGCATTTTATTGGAGAAGGGAAAGGTAATAAAACCAAGATTTCCACAAGAAAAAGTTTGACAACTTGGATTGAATCCCGTTTCTTCTTCCACCAGAAAAATAAGTAAAAGATGAGAGGAAATCAAGAACACAAGATAAAAGGACAGGAGCCATTCATTCATGCCGTTTCAAGAACGAAACAACAGCCGCTGCACTAAGGACCAGCTACTCTTTAGAAGTCTTGCTCATACTTTTTATAGTGCCATTTCTATTATAATTTCTTCCCAATATGTCTACTTCATCAAATGGTAAAACACGCTAGTTGACTTGAAAATGGGTAGCAAAGACTTTAACAAACAGATCCACTGAACTACAAGACTAATGACTACCAAGACATTTGACTCATTGACGTTACTTCGAAAATTATGATGATAGTTTCAACTTGTTTCCCAGGCTTCTTCAACACAGTATGGACTCTTTTTCAGTATACCTTTCTCAATGCCTCTTAAATTCTAATCTGAGTGGTATTCGGTATGATTAATTTGCACATTTCTATAAAAATATTACCGCACAATAGTTGGCACCAAAGAATGGTTACATCTAGAAATGAAAAAAATAAAATAAAATATTGAAAAATCTTGACTCAATGATTTCCGTGAAGAAGAAAGATTACAACATGCATGGTGGCAAGTAATTGGTTCATACTTTGTTCATAAGAAAACATAAACTAAGCATTTGCTTCCCTGACAAATAGAGGTTGCTCCAACAGTATGCTCCTTATACCTACATTACAAGATCATTAGTCTGAGTTATATATCGTTCTCCCCCTGAATCCCGAAGTAACCAAATTAGATCCTAAACATTTATAATTCCTTAATCAGGATAGATCTTAACAATTTTTTTCATGACCAATCGATTTGTAATAAAGCACAAAATTTTGCATCTTCGCACAACTGTTCTTCCTTAGTTGTATTTCTAGTTTTAAAAATAATTTCAGTTTCATGATTCATAATTAGAAAAATGCCATTAAAGAGATTTTTTGCTAATTTGCAAATTAGATGGATCTACCTAATTATAGGTTGAACTACAAAAATCATAAATGAAATAAAACCTTAATTTTATTACTTAGGTTAGGATCACTTCATATTCATTCAAGAAATCTCATAAGCTTTTGTGCACTAAAGGATATTTTTCAATAATTGACGTTGAGTAATGTTAGACTTTCCAAAATTTTTGTCCATATCTATACTCAAATTATGTAACATATAAATTATCAATATCTTATAAATTATGAGATAATGTAATAATTAAGATGATGTTAATAGTTCATGTGTTATGTCATTTGAATAAAAAATTTAGGAAGATTAATTACTCTAAAAACAAATGACTATCAATACATATTTCACATTATCCACAATTGAAATCAATTTGAGAAGCTTGAAGAGGAAGGCCTAGTTACTGACATTAGGTGTAGTGCTATTACTAACCCAATTTTCGGTAACAGAAATGGGCGAAGGTGGCTGCTTGATATTCGTCATCAACAAGGCAGCCCCATCAGTGTGTGGTGGCGATAGTGGTGGCTTCTGCATACTCTTGAACTCTTCTTTGTCATTGTCATCCTCTTCCTTTAGACTCAACGGTTTGTATTCTTCGCTTTTAATTCTCTGCAATTCCTTCAAAACCACATCCATGGTAGGTCTCATTTCCTTATTTTGTTGTAGGCATAGAAAAGCCAATTCTGCTACTGAAGTAGCCATCCTTTTTACTTCTTCATCCAAGTGAAATCCAAGACATGGATCCATCAGCTCATCGACAGCATGATTTTGAATCCTGTTTATTGCTAAGGTAGCCAAATTAATCTCATCTTTGTGTCTAGATGTATCAACAGCGGACATTGATGATATGAGCTCAATGAGGACAACTCCAAAGCTATATACATCACTTTTATCAGTTAGTTGGTAGCATTGGTAATATTCTGGGTCAACATAGCCTGGAGTTCCTTGTGGAGCAGTGGAGACATGAGTAACATCAGTGGGGAACAATCGAGAAAGCCCAAAATCTGCAACTTTTACACAAAAGTTATTGTCAAGAAGAATATTATTAGTTTTTACATCGCGATGTATTATATCAGAAGCATGGAGATAAGCTAATGCCGTGGCAGTTTCTATGGCAATGTTCATACGAATAGGCCATGTAAGTAAACAAGGATTAGCCCGATCACTATGGAGATGATCAGCAACAGTGCCATTGGGGATAAATTCATATACAAGGAGAAGACCTTGACTGTGACGTGAAGTACAGCCATAAAGTAAGACAAGATTTTTCTGGCGCAAACGGGTGAGGATTTCAATTTCATTCATAAAAAGCTCAACCCTTCTATAACTGTGCTCGTATAGACGCTTGACCGCAACTTCCCGTCCATCTCTAAGTTTTCCTGATTGATAAGGATCAAATAGGTAATTTACCTAGCTGTGAAAGCTTTATCTCCTTTCACCAATTATATATTTAGTATAGGTGATCTATCGACAGAAATGTAAATACCAAGAGTAAATTCTTACCGTAATAAACTGTTCCAAATCCTCCATCTCCCAGCTTTTTCTCATGACTAAAATTATTAGTGGCTTCTGCAAGTTCACTGTAGGAGAAAATGGGGACACCTAAGTAGAAACTGCCTACTTCCAGGTCAGATTTTGAAGAGAGAATGGAACTTGAATGTGAATTTGAAGGAACACATTTTCTTTTCTCACTACGTCTTTTAATACAGATGGACAGAACCACAATCAGCACTACCAATCCTCCAATTCCAATACCTAAGGATCAAAAGAAAGAGTTGCAAACTTGTTCATAGTATTCTTTATGGAGGGAAACTAAGAAATACTACTAATAATAAAAACGTTCCATTGAAGATATTGCTGCAAAAGATGCGAAATCAGAGAAATTTAAATTGATTTCAAGTGTTTTTTAATTCATCCACAAGTTTCCTTAACGTATTTAAGTGCGTAACCCATTAAAAAAATAAATGAACTGACTAAACATATATTACCCAGTCCTAGCTTCAATCCCATGTTTTCATCTCCTGCAACATAAATCAAAAAAATATATATGGTGTTAGTTCAGACATTAAATTATTATTATTATTATTATCATCATCATTGAAATAAGACAGTAAATTATTTAGTGTTGAGTTCCAGCATCATCTTTGACAAAATTGTACACGCGCGAAAGCAGACATGGACAGCCCATCTGAAAATTAGAACAGATTTTGCTGCTCAAACTGCTAAATTAAATAAATCCAGGTAAAATACTTGATAAAATCCGCTAATATAATCTATGAAGAAAGTAATAAATTCATTTCGCAGCATATTAAAGTAAACGCAGTTTACATATACATGCATAAAACAATAACCACTATGTCAAACAACGAAACATAGAGAGCAGCACTTATATGTGTTCACTTACAAGTCCTAGTAGTTTGAGTTTCCATACCTGTTTCTGCATTTGAACAATGAAAATTTCCCTTGTCATCGCTTTGACATTGACCCCCTCTCTTATAACATCGAGTGCACTCCCACGTTACATTCACTTGAAGATCGAACGAATGAGTAAACAAATTAAGAAATTCAACACTGTTTGGAGTCCTTTTCACTAGAAGCGGAATAAGTGAACAATTATGTGAATAAAATCCTGATGTACTGTGGACAAGGGAGTGACTGGATTCGTTGCAGAATTTATAGGATTCTGTGTCTTTACTACCGTCAACAATTTGAGTAGAGGGGCATTTGAACAAGGTTCCATTGGAGGTAATATTATAAGATAAATAAGCGGTGGTGGCCAGAGTTAGATTTTTTAAGGACATACAGCTATAATTTTGCCCCGGCTTTTCATCCTCCAAGCCATGAAGGTGAAGAGTACGGTCCATCTTGATGTTTCTAACAAGAAACTGAGGCCCATCCTTCCCCAGTTGAATCTTCGGACCGTTTTGGTGATTGCAGTTGTCTACTACGAACAATCCACACTCACGATTCGTTCGATTGGAGAAGGGGAACTTGATACGGCCGAGAATTCCGCAAGGAAAAGATGGGCACCTTTGATAGTATCGTGTTTTTCCTTCAGCCAAGGACAGCAGTGCAAGATGGGAGATAACGAGGAGTAGAAGAGAAGAAGCAGGAGCCATTCCTAGTACAACAACAGATGCACACCAAGCATCAACTATTCTACCATTGAAAGGTCTCTGTATTACTTCTTTTATTAGTGATTTCGGTTATTGCTTTTTGTCAATTGCCGGGACCTATATGTTAAAACGCGGCAGTTGACTGGGAAGTGGGCCGCCCGAAGTCATTTGAATCCGAGTGACAGAATTACACGATGGGGTTGACGTGTGAAGCATATGGAATCTTATTTTAATAAACGTTCGATTGAGTAGGCCCACCTAATTGGTCAGCAAATGGCTATTGAAAAACATCACAGCTCCCCTTTCTCACTAGTCTAGAAAGATTTGACTCGGTGACTCTTAAATAACAGAAAACATTCACACCGGTTGACTCTTGAATGAGTAACTGGAACGTTTGAAATTGATCATTTCAAGTTGTTTTGCACCTTAACATTCAAGAGTTACAAAGTATATATCACATAACACGCCCCCCTTAGTTTATTTAAAAACAAATAGAAACATATTTATCTTTTTATTACATTAAACTTTCACACCATTAGTTGACTTTCATTAACTTTAACGGTTGATTAAGATTTTTAGTTAAATGACTATTTTATCCACAAATAAAAGAAAAAGAAAAACTAAAATTATTAAATATAAAATAAAAATAAAAATAAATTAAATAAATTAAAATTTAAAAACATATCTTCACTGACCATCTCTCCACCATCTAGATGGATGGTAGAGATTTTTCTATTTTTGATTTAAAATTATAAAATAAAAAAATATTAAAAATAAATAAAATAATTTTTAATTATTTTAATTAATATTTTTATTTACTCTTAATTTTTAATTTATATTTAATAATTTTAAATTTTAAAAGAAATTTAGAAAAAAATCTACCCGCCATCTCTTAGATTGACAATGGAGATATCTTTTTAATTTTTAATTTATTTTATATTTAATAATTTTAATTTTCTTTTTAAAATTATAATTATGTTAATTTTAATTTTGTTCAAATTTATGTGACATATGAATTATCAATATTTTATAAATCATGAGATTATGTGATAATTAATATGATATTAATAGTTTATATATCATGTCATTTGGATATGAATTTAGATAAAAATTTTAAAAATGTAGCATTACTTATACATATATAGTGCCTAAGTTTTCAAACTCAAAACAAGTTTTACTAGTAAGAATGGCAATGAGTCATATCGGTTAGCCCCAAACATAAGTCAATTTTTTAATGAGTGCTCCAAACCTGACTTATGACCTGAATAGGTTACCATTTTTCTTCCTATACCTGGGTCCGTTTAGAGTGGTTTACCCCAAACCCAATCCATTTTAACTTAATTCATTTTTTAACAAGTCATAGAATTTATACTAAATAAGAACAAATTGCATAACACTTTCCCGAAGTATGTCTAAAAACAAGCAGATACACATTTATCTTTTTATTACATCAAGTCTCCATGCTGCTAGTTAATTTCCTAGCTTTGAAAGTTGACAAAGATTTTTAGTCAAATGATTTAAACACCCTCAACACTATTAATATTTGACTATTTTGTCCATGAATAAAACCAAAAAAAAAAAAAAAAAGAGATTGGATCTCCACCATTCAGGTGGGATCCATCCAACTATGAAGATCGGGATCCATTCAAATTTAAAGATCCAACCAATAGTATTTTAATAAAATTGAAAAAAAAAAAAAGATGAAAGATACAGTAGAGAATAATATTTAAAATCTTTAAAAAAAGTGAAAAAAAATTCATTTGATTTTTCATCCTCAACCAAATAAAGATGAAGAAAAGTTTTAAAATAAAATAAAATAAAATTTCATCTGGTTGAAGAACAACCAAATGAAGATGAACATGAACTTCATCTTTAACTAGATGAAGGTTGAAGATGAAGATCTTCATCTTTAATCTCTAAACAAACTTCGATGGCCATTTCAATTGATCTTGGTTCTACCAATGATGTAGATTCAAAGAAAAGGGACAAGTACTATGAGGGATAATGGGTTGCTGGGCTGAGATTGATGATGATGATGGGTTGTTAGGTTGATGATGGTAGGGTTAAAGGTTGATGACAATGATGGGTTGTTGCATTAAGGTTGATGATGATAGAATTGTGGAGATCCAATTTGGATCTAGACAATTTTTTTTTTAACTTTTTTTTTTCCTTTTTTTTCAATTTTTTTATTTTTTTTTATCTCCACCGTTTATCTTGAGATGACAATGGAATCCATTGTTTTTATTTTTTTAAAAAAATAAAAATCAAAATTTTAAAAAAATATAAATATTGAATTTTATTTTTAAACTAATCACACAGTCCATCACGTGATATACAATAGAGATATCTTTTTTATGTTTAATTTTTTATTATTTTTAATTTTTAATTTTTTATAATTCTAGATTTTAAAAGAAAATAAAACAAAAATAAAATATAAAATTACCTTTAAATCAAATTATTTGACTAACCTTAATATAATTTGATGATGAAGTAGGAGTACTTTGTAATAAAAATATAAATATGTTTCTGTTTGATTTTAAGCATATCTCAATAGGATTTCATACAATTCATTCTGAAGTTAATATGAATAAAGCTATATAAAAAATAAGGAAAATTGATTTTGAAAAAAATAGGAAAAAAAAAGAAAATAAAAATTACACATGGTGGAGATCCATTAATGTTTATCCATTGCACAGTGGTAAAGGTCCACCAATGAATCTAACAATGCAGATTGAGACCCATCATCTGGATCTATACCCATCTATCAATTGACAATGGAAATCATCATATCTCTATTTTTGGTTGGATCTCTACAAAATGGAGATCACCTTTTTTTTTTTTTGATAATTATAATTATTTCCTTTTTCTTTTTTAAGCTTCTAAAGTTTTAATTTTTAATTTTATTTATTAAGATTCACAATATGTTATGTGCCACTTTTGTTAAGATAATTGATAAAATGAGGAAATTAACTAATCCGAATGCTTGATTGATAGAAGGACCAAATTGATGTACTTAATAAAATTTAAAGATCATGTCATCTACGAAAGCAAAAGCAAGTAAATGACTAATATTTCAAAAGAAAAGTTAGGAACTGAAATGATAAATTTTCATCTTAATTTGGAGAAAATTTTGTAGAAACTTACAAGGAAAATTCTACTTTTTCCAATATCCCATTAAAGCCACCAACATTTGAAAATTCTTCAAAAGAAAACAAGAGAATTTGTTAACAGATCTGGATCTTCCTTCTGTTAAGAAGCAAATCGCCCACAAAGGCACAACCTTCAATCATAATCTCCAAAATCATTCAAACTCAAAACTCATTTTCATTAAATAGAAGATATTCCAGAAACGTGTCCTAGAAAGACTACTAAAAAATGGCTATTTCGCTTAAGCAAGATCCTAGAAAAAATTTGATTTAGTCAAAACTTGATTCAACCAACAATATGTATAACAATTTAGTAGGAGTCACAAGAAATTAAAATGAAACTCATTAGACATTTATTATGACTTCTCAATACAATAAAATTGTCGTCAACGGAGTTTTATATTTTGAAGATATTGTACAACAACGGTATCATCAGTCTTGTTGAATACAATTTTTTTTTTCCTGTAAGAATGTTCATATTGGACTTTGTTTTGTAATATTTCAACATAATTTCAAAATGACAGCTATGCTACAGAATGCATAAATGATTAATTTTTATTAGTTAACTATTCATATACAAACAAAATAACAATCAAAATTTCAAACTCAAGGTAGAATACTCAAGAATCAATTTTTTCATGTTACCTACTTTTTCCTTGTTTGCTTCCTTTTCTTTCTTCTTTTTGTCTCTCTTCATGTTACCTACTTTTTCTTGTTTGCTTCCTTTTCTTTCTTCTTTTTGTCTCTCTAAGCAGGACACCAATTTCCATTTCCTTCCTACTTTTCCCCCTTCGTTATGTTTCCATTACAAATTTTCACTTTTTCTTTTTAAGAAGATGGGACTTGTTGCCTGGAGACGTGGAGTTATGTAAAACAAAAATAAAAATAAAATAAACCCACAAATGGAGTGTCAAGAATGTCTTGGTCCATATTATCGACATTCATCTATGTTTTATATATAGACACCCCATTTAATAAATACATTCAATAATTATTGAACAAAATTTTCGATGAGTGTCAATATTTATACCCCTTAAAACTGCATGTAAACTTTTTTTTTTTATGTCCTATTAAAATTTTTAATAAACCATATTCATATCTTGTAATTTGTAAATACGGCCTACCCCGATCACCAAATATCATAAATAGATTATAAGATATTAAAAAAAAACACAAGAAAAAATGAAAAGTTGCACAGCCATCACCTTATTGTTTTACGAAGGCTGCTGTTTGATCGAAGATGGATCCCGTCCCGCATCAATTCTTTTGTTTTGGAGAGCCTTCTCGGCCTCCTCCCTCTATTCTATTTAGGTTTTTGTTATATTTATTTTATTTATAGTTCAGTTGAGTTTGTAAAATGTAAAAAATAAATAGTTAAAAATAATATTTTTTACAATTAAAGGATAATGTCGGAATTTAGGAAATATATAAATTAGGGGGTGTAGATACAGTTTGAAAGAGATACAAATATTGTTACTAATTTTCTATATAAAGTGAACACGAAGATAACATTGATGGAGCGTCAATAATATGGCCTTATTGTAGTGAGCCTCGTGCTTCAATTTTTAATAATTTGTAAATAAATTAATTAAATAATATATTGATAAAACATAAAATAATAATAATAATAATAATATTATTATTATTATTAATAAACTTCAAAACTAAATAGAAGAGGATTAACAAAAAATATATATTTTTTTCAAATTGATTTAATATTTTATAATTAAATTAGAAGTTTTAGAAAATTATCAAATTTTTAACAATGTTTCGGAAAAATAATCAAATCATCTCTAACATTAAGTGTCAAATTAATCCCTCCTATCAGTTAAGTGATGATCAAACTTAACGAACAACATGATGAGTAAGAGTAAAATTGTCATTTCTAATACATAAATGTAAATTAAAATAAAAATAATAAAATAAAATATATAATTATTAAATGAGTAAAAATTAATTAAAACATAAAAATAAGTAAAAGAATCCAAAAAGTGAAAATGAATAAAAAATCTTAAAAAATAAAAATTAAGAAAACGTATATAATTAAAAATTTGAAAATAAAAAATAAAAAATCTAGGTTCTGATGAACTTCATATCCAAAATTCCCCCCTCTCTGGTGCTCAATCCAAACCAAAATACTCTTAATCCAAACCAAAGCTCTCTCTTTCTCTTTGGATCCAAACTTCCCCATCTCTGCTGCTCAATCCAAAGCCACATCTCCCTTGCATTCAAATACACAAGCTCGACCCAAAACTCTCTCATTCTTTTCAAATCCAAACCAAATCATCATCGTCATAGTCATCTTTATTGCTATATAGCGTTGTCAGAAACAAATGAAAGAAAGATTTGGCTTGATTTTGTGGGTTTTCTTTTTGGTTAAAGATGAAGATGGATGTTGTGGTTGGGTTGAACAAACCAACTGTTATGCCCATTTTCTGGTTCGGCCCAACTGGACTAGTACACGCCCATTTAATTTGAACAGAAGCAAAAGCCCAGGAAGCCCAAAAAATGGAACCAGCAATTGCAAGCCCAGCTCGCGAGGCCATCCAGGTCGCGAGCTGGCAACAGTTCTTCAGCATGTCACCTGCCAATGCTTTCAGCCCGAGGAGCTCGCGAGGTCGCACCAATCGCGAGCTCGCGCTGACCTCCAGATCGCCTCACCTCCTCTCCAGCATACATCTGGCTGACCAGAAAGTCCACCCATAAGAAGCCGTGTGCAGCAAGTTGTCAGAACTGCCAACTCCTATGATTTCCAGTCGGAAACTGTTTACACAATTACCCAGAAGCATTTAATGAAGTGAAGACTTCTTCAGGTATAATTAATGCAGACTTGTGCAGGGAGGAAATCATCATTACCTTTACAGTCAATGCAGCATGGCAATGTCAGGGTTAGTTGAAACTAGCCGTTGCCTATTACGTGTATAGCTTTTCTTTTGTATTCTTTATTGTGAGCTCCCTTCCTCTATAAAAAGGGAGACATTTTTTACTGTACAACAAGCTTAAGACACTAGAGAACCATCACTCTGTCGGAATTACCCCAGAGTGACCGTGGACGTAGGTGCAGTCACCGAACCACGTGAAAACCCCTGTGTTTTCTCTTCTTCTTTCCCTCATTCTCTTTAATTACTTGTTCATCAGTTTATTAACTCCGACCAACCACCAGGAACGACATTCCTTCACCTGAATTAATTATCACCAACCTAGCATCCCATTAATATACCATTTACTACCCTTCGACCAGTACCAATCAATCCTTAATTACCAAGTCCGCCGTCTGGGCCCCAGAATCTCTGGTTGACCGTTTCCGGACGTCAACATCTTTTGGCGCTAGAAGGAGGGCCCAACAGCGACCTGGTAATCTCCAGTTAGTTATTACGTCATTTTCATCTGTACTTGTTTGCTATGGCTAGGATCAAAGCAACGAGGAGTGTTGGAGTAGCAGAGGAGCGACGTGAGATTCAAGAAGAGCAGAGCGTTTCACCTTCAGGAAACGAGGTCGCTCCAGAATGGCAGCAACGCCAGCGAGCTCTGGAGGATGCAGTGAGGGAGTTGACAACAACAGTGAGGGCGTTGGTGGAAGTCCAAGCCCACGTGGCGCCGAGACAGGCAAATGCAGCACCTCCAGGCAGAGCTCGCCGCCGACCTTCAGAAGAGATACCAACTCCAGAAGGGGTAGCCGCAAGGGAAAGGTCGCTTACCGAAGGATCAGCCCGCTCTTCGAACTTGCACCCAAGGAGAATCAGAGAGCGGAACCAAGAGCGGGGAATCCCACCTCGCCAGAACGAGATGAGGGCGAGGGCAAGTATCGAGGGCGCCAGGCGCGAAGAGGATGGTCGTGGGCCCGAGCGAGTACGTGCACATCGTGCAGGTTATGAGCCCGAGCCGAGGAGGGCTGCCAGACAGGCAGAAGCGCTCGGTGAAGAAGGCAGGTCGCAGAACCGTTACTTTGGGGAGCAGGAGAGTACCAGTAGATGGAACCCCAGTCGGCGGTCATTGACCCAGGACCCAGTAGTCGAAGAGTTGTTGCAGAGGGTCAGCAGTTGGAAGCCCGACCTGGAGGCCGGACTGGGGAAGAGCGGGACAACCGCCGAGCACCATTCACTCGGGAGATCGAGACAGTGCCTTTACCAGCAAAGTTCAAGCTCCCCAGTATCCCTCAATATGACGGCAGGACGGACCCCTATGACCATTTGGATGCTTTCAATGTGCAGATGGATCTTCAGACAGATGACCCGCTGGTCAAATGCCGGGTATTCCCAGCTACTCTAGGGGACGCCCCGCGAGCTTGGTTCAATCGCCTTCCAGCCCGCAGCATCGGAAGCTGGAGAGAATGTCAGAAGAAGTTCCTAGACCATATAAGGCATTAAGGAAGCAGCTCGCGCCAGCCTGCCACCTCGCAACCATTTTCCAGAGACAGAATGAATCCCTGAAGGATTATATCGCTCGATTCAGAGATGAGGTGAGTAATGTGGAAACACCCTCTGACGAGAGTATTTTAACAGCTATCTCTGCAGGGCTCAGGAAAGATGGGAAGCTGTATGAAAGCATATACAAGTCCCCTGTGAAGGATCTGGGGGAGTTCTACGAAAGGGCAGCTAAAGAAGTCAGATGGGAAGAAGCCTTTGGGGCTAAGAAACCCAGTGGTCAGCGGGGTGAAGCAGGTGGTTCCCATCGTGAGAAAAGGAAGAATCCTGGTGGTGATAGGCCAGGGGAGCCGAGGAACCAGTCGGCCAATGTTGTGGCAAAGCGAGCTAGGCCAGGGCCGAGGATGGAGAGGCCCCGACGCCAGAACAGGTATGACAGCTATAGTCTGTTATCGGACAGGTAGGACAGGATCTTCGCCGCAGAAAGAAACAGGGAGAACTTTGGGAAGCCACCTTCGACTGGACCCCCTAACCGACGTCGGGACCCGAAGAAATACTGTGCCTACCATAACGAGAACGGGCACAATACCTCAGACTGCTGGCGGTTGAAGGATGCCATCGAAGAACTCATAAGACGAGGCCGCCTAGGAGAATATGTAGTACAGCCCGCTGAAGGCGACCTCAGAACCAACGACCTCAGGGGCAAGACCAGCAGCCCGAGCAGCAGCAGCCTCAGCGAGCTCAAGAGCCCGAGCGCGAGCCCGCTGTAAGAACGATCTTTACTATTTATGGTGGGCCTCATGTGGCAGGTACATCTAACAGGTCGCACCAGAGATATATCCGAGAAGCCAACCATACCCTACTGGCAGAATATGGAGGAGTCGAGGGACCCACCAAAAGGGCAAAAGCGTCCTCAGACAGCATTGTGTTCACAGAGGAGGACGAGAGGGGAGTACGCTGGCCCCATAACGATGCCATTGTAATCAGAGCTCATATCAGTAATGTCGAGGTGCGGAGGATAATGATAGACACTGGCAGCTCAGTCAACGTCATGTATAAGGACTGCTATGACCAGTTGGGTTTAGGAGCTGAGCAGTTGATACCCTCGCCCGAGCCTCTCTATGGATTCACGGGAGATGCAGTGGTACCAATCGGCCAGATCAAGTTACCCCTCACCCTCGGGGAGCCAGGACGACAAGCTACAGTTCTTGCAGACTTCCTTATTATCAGTAGCCCTTCAGCATACAACGTGGTATTGGGGCGACCTTCGATGAACGAACTGGACATGGTCACCTCCACCAGAACGCTGACAGTCAAGTTCCCGACTCCCAATGGAGTAGGCTGTGTCAAAGGCGAGCAGCAACTAGCCAGGAGATGTTATGAAGATGCAGTAAAGATGGGAGTTCGGGGAAAGAAAGTAAATGTGGTCTCGGGTGGCCAACCGCGAGCTGCCTCTGAAAGTGGGGTAAGTGACGACCTTGACCCTCGCGAGGTGGATGCAGACAGGGCCACATGACCCATTGAGGAGTTAGAGGATGTACGAGTCAGTGATTCGGACTCAGAAAGATATGTGAAGATAGGAAAAGATCTGCTACCAGAAGTGAAGTCCGAGCTCGTAGGATTCCTGAAGAGAAACCTTGATGTCTTCGCCTGGAACCATGAGGATATGGTGGGGATAGACCCTGGTGTTATGTGTCACCGACTGAATATAGATCCCCAGCACAAGCCAGTCCGGCAGAAGAGGAGGCCAATGACACCAGAACGCTATGCAGCTTTGAAGGAGGAGGTTGAGAAGTTGCTAGCTAACGGGTTCGTCAGGGAAGCTCGTTATCCAGTTTGGGTCGCCAATCCAGTCCTCGTCAAGAAGAAGAACGGAAAGTGGAGAACTTGTATTGACTTCACCGACCTAAACAAGGCCTGCCCGAAGGACAGTTTCCCATTACCCAGGATTGACCAGTTGGTAGATGCGACGTCGGGGCATCAACTCCTGAGTTTCATGGACGCCTACTCAGGATACAACCAAATTCCTATGAGCCCGCAGGACGAGGAACACACCTCTTTTGTCACCGATAGGGGCTGTACTGTTATAGGGTGATGCCATTCGGACTGAAGAATGCAGGAGCAACCTACCAGCGTCTAGTCAACGCCATGTTTCAAACCTGATTGGGAAAACTATGGAGGTGTACGTAGATGATATGCTGGTGAAGTCCCAGAAAACAGCAGATCATGTCCGCGATCTGGATGAGACGTTCAGAGTCCTCAGAAAGTACCAGATGAAGTTGAACCCGCTGAAGTGTGCATTTAGGGTAGCATCTGGTAAGTTCCTTGGCTTCATGGTGAACAGTAGAGGGATAGAGGCCAATCCAGAGAAGATCAGGGCGCTCGTAGAAATGAGGTCCTCGTCCAGAATCAAGGACGTGCAGAGCCTTACTGGCCAGGTCGCGGCTCTCAGCCGCTTCATCTCAAAAGCCACTGACAAGTGTGTACCATTCTTTGAAGCCATAAAGAAAGCCAAGAACTTTGAATGGAATGAGCATTGCGAGGAGGCATTCCAGAAGCTAAAAGAGTATATGGGCCAAGCCCCTCTCCTATCCAAACCCAAGGAGGGGGAGAAACTGTTCTTGTATTTGGGAGTCTCTGAGCACGCACTAAGCGCGGCCTTGGTAAGAGAAGAGGATAAGACGCAGTTGCCCGTATATTATATCAGTAAAAGGCTGGTTGACGCGGAGACCAGGTATTCACAATGGAGAAGCTCGCGTACTGCCTGGTAACTGCCTCCAGAAAGCTACGTCCCTACTTCCAAGCTCATCAGATTGAGGTCCTCACGCAGTACCCTCTCAGGCAAGTCCTTCAGAAAGCAGATACTTCTGGCAGGCTCCTCAAGTGGGCCATCGAGCTCGCTCAGTTCGACATAGAGTTCAGACCTAGAACGGCGTTCAAGGCCCAGGCACTTGCAGACTTTATTGTGGAATTCACAGGGCCAGTACCAGAGTACGAGGAGCTAACAGGTGACCAGGTTTGGGAGCTTTATGTAGACGGATCTTCTAACGAGCAAAGCTCAGGGGCTGGAATAATGCTGATCAGCCCAGAAGGCCATAAGATCCTGAGTGCCATAAGGTTTGAATTTCCAGCTACCAATAACGAGGCCGAGTACGAAGCATTGCTCGCCGGACTTCGCCTAGCAAGGGAGGTGCGAGCTGAACAGGTAAAGATTTTCAGTGATTCTCAACTTATCGTTTGCCATGTCAGGGGAGAATATCAGACCAAGGGGAAAAGGATGTCAAAGTATTTCCAAAAGGTCAAGGAATTACTGGGGGCTTTCCAGAGGTTTGAAGTGAACCAAATTCCCAGGGCGCAGAACGTCAATGCGGACGCCCTCGCCCGCTTAGCGACCTCCCAAGACGCAGATCTCCTTGAGTCCTTCCCTATGGAATTCCTACCAGCTCCAAGCATCGACGGCGAAGGTGCAATGATGACCATACAGGTTCGGCCTAACTCCTGGATGAGCTCGTTATCAATTACTTGCAGGAAGGGAAGCTGCCAGGAGACAAGCTGGAAGCTCGCCGCACCCGAGCTAGAGCAGCCCGGTACTGCATTTATGACGACAGGCTATACAAGAAGGGATTCTCAACCCCGCTGCTGCGATGTATAGATGATGAAGACTGTGAGGTAGTGCTAAACGATATCCATGCAGGTCATTGCGGGAACCACGCGGGAGCATTGTCCTTGGCCCAGAAGGCTCTCAGACAGGGGTTCTACTGGCCAACCATGAAGCAAGACGCCTTAGACCTGGTAAAGAAGTGTGATAAGTGCCAGAGATTTGCTAAAGTCCCGCGAGCTCCACCAGCCTACCTCCAGCAGATGGTGAGTCCATGGCCGTTCGCGATCTGGGGAATGGACCTGATCGGACCTTTGCCCGCAGCTCGAGGAAACTGCAAGCACGCTGTAGTCGCTGTTGACTACTTTACTAAATGGGCCGAAGCTAAGGAATTAGCAGAAATCTCCACAACGAAGATAGAAAAGTTTGTGTGGGACAATATCATCTGCAGGTTCGGGGTCCCTCAGCAGCTCGTCACGGACAATGGGACCCAATTCACCAGCGATCAGTTCATGGGTTTCTGTAATGAGCTCGGAATCGTGAAGAGCTTCTCGGCTGTGGACCATCCTCAAGCCAATGGTCAGGTCGAGGCCGTGAACAGGATCATCAAACAGAATCTGAATACCAGGTTAGAAGCAAGAAAGGGGGCTTGGGCTGATGAGCTACAGAAAGTCCTCTGGGCTTATAGGACGACAGTCCGCAACTCCACAGGTGAGACCCCATTTTCTATGGTCTACGGAACGGAAGCCATGATACCGGCAGAATTTGAAGTGACCAGCCAGCGAAGGGCCTCGTTCCGACCTGGGGACAATGACCAGCTACTCGCGACCAGTCTGGACTTAGCCGAGGAAGCAAGGGAGACAGCTCGCCTAAGGGTAGCAGTATACCAGCAAAGAGTTGCTAGGTATTACAACAAGAAAGGTGCGAGCTCGAAGCTACAAAGTCGGAGACCTCGTGCTCAGGTTAGTCCTTCCTGGAGCTCGCAAGGCAAGCGAGGGAGTACTCGGGCCCAACTGGGAGGGACCATACTTCATCAAGCAGGATCTGAGGAACGGAGCCTATCATTTAGCCAGTATGGATGGGACTGAGTTACCTCGTGCCTGGAATGCTGAACACTTGCGGCCATATTACACCTAAGAACTGTCAGCTCGCTCTAACCTTGTACATGATTCTTTTTTGACGATTGTCTGTAAACCTGCTTTCACCTGTTTTCTGTTGTATATGTCAAATGTGATGCAGAAAGCGGGCTGGATAAGCCAGCAAATGTACATGTTAAAAAGAGCAAAGCTAATGAAATTTCTTTCTCAAAGTAATCAAGCTGCGATCTATTATCATAAATGTTTATATACATATTTTTATTCCTTGAAGACATCTGTACAAATTCCAAGGAATCTTTCGCCAACCAGAATTCTCACATGAAATGGCTGGCCAAAGCCACGACCATGTTCTGGCAATAAATCTCCACAAAAGGCCTCAATTGAGAACGCCTCGTCAACTGATGCTTAATTCATCCGTATTACCCTCATTAACGGAGGTTCACGTCAGGCATCAAGTTCATTTATTAGCTCGCAGCCATAATTGCCCCGCGACCTCGCGGGAGGGGGTAAGGCTACGCCTCTCATATATAAAGCTGCCCGCGGACTCGCGTATTAATTGCCCCGCGACCTCGCGGGAGGGGGTAAGGCTACGCCTCTCATATATAAAGCTGCCCGCGGACTCGCGTATTCATTGCCCCGCGACCTCGCGGGAGGGGGTAAGGCTACGCCTCTCATATATAAAGCTGCCCGCGGACTCCCCTAATTAGCTCACTCCTAAACTGCGAATGAAGCCACGAGTTAAAATCTCAAAGTTTGGGAAAATGCTGCTGACAAGCACGCTCGATATCATTAAAACATGGAGGACAAGGAAATTTCGAGCTCCTCACCAATAGTAAGTTCCTGCCAATCTTTTAAGGCTTATAAAACGCCTTATTCAGCCAGGCTGTTTACTGTGTCCAAGCCCTTACGAGCTAGTGCTTGAGTAAAATTGCTGATTGCAGTTAGCAGGTTTGAAAGTTAATATAATTTTCGCGATTGTGATCTCCTTAACAAAATTTTAACACTTTGAGATTGTGTTATTATTACCTGCTCGCTACCTATTATGTAATTAAATATACATATGTATGCTTAGACAAAATATTGAGGTTGTGCAGGAAATTTAATCTTATAAATCCGAGTTTCAAGCTCGTCATATGAATTCCAACAAATGAAAGAAAGTTACAAGAATTTAAAGGAGCAAATAAAATGAAAAATGCTCTAGATATCAGCAGGTGCGTCTGAAGGAGCAGGACCAACTATGGCTTCTGCTGGGGGCTCTGCCTCAGGAACGGACTCAGAAACTGGTAAATCAGAAGAAGCTTCTGCTGTAGGTTCAGACATGGGAGGATCCTCTAAAGCTGGAGGTACCTCAGGGACCTGCTCTGGCAAAGGGATTGGGTCAGCAGGTAGATTATCTGGAGGAGCAGAGGAAGTATCAGCATGTTGCGTGCTCTGAGCACCTGCAGCCAGCTCCACGAACTCTCGGATCATTTTGACCCCTTCTGACCCAAAGAAGGAATAGTCCAAGTTCGGATAGTGCTCCCACATGCTATACAGAAACTCCCTCTCGACCTCTTCTTCGATCTTATCCCGCTCCCGAGCTACCCTGGCTTCAATACCCTCCACGGTCTGAGTCAGCTTCTCCCTCGTCTGAGCCAGACTCGCCTCTGCCTTAGCCCGCAGCTCCTCGGACCTAATGAGTTTCCCTCTGGCCGCTCCCAAGTCCCAGCTGTGCTGACTTATCTTGTCTTCAGCAACCTGCAGCTTTACCTTTGCATCAGCAAGCTCGCCCTTCAGCTGATTTATTTCTGTTTGGGCCTTGCCGACTTCGGTTTCCCTGCGAGCAGTCTCCTGCGACAAGGCCGCATCAGCATCTTTAAGCTTGGCAGAAAGCTCTTCATGATTCTTCTGGAGGAGATTGACTTCCTCCCGCAGAAATTTCCTCTCCTCGTCAAACTGCACCTGGGATATCCTGAAGGCCTCCTTCTCATTAATATGAATGTTTGCCTCCCTCATAAGCCTCTGAGATGCCATACCGAGCTGAACAGACAGAAGAGATGGTAAAAGACTTTAAGAAAAGAAGAGAGCCAAAGTATGGAGAAGGGTGAACCTTACCAATGCAGCATGACGAGCTACGTAGCCTGCGAGATGTATGCCTGTGAGCTCGGGCTTCTACAGCTTAGGGTCACGCTCACATATCACCTCAGGCACGAACTCCACAAAGCTGTTGAAAAATTCCATCTCCTTTGCTGCATCAGGAGGAGGGCCAGAATCTGCCTGTCCAACTGTTGCAGGCCTCGCAGGTCGTGCTGGCGTTCCAGTACCTGGCTCCCGTCCAATGACGACCCCACCGACCGAAGTGACGGCAACGAAGTCCTTCTGCTTTGGAGGTGGGGGTGGAGCTATGGCCTTCCCTTTCCTCTTCCTGGTCAAGGCCTCAGACTCTGGCTCCGAAGGTAAGTCCCCCCTGGCAGAGACTGTGGCCCTCTTGGCTGGAGGAGAACTCCGTCCTGCGGATGGGGCAGCCCGTTTTTGAGGAGCTGCAGCTGCCCTGGTCGGAGAAGGGGCAACTGCAGCAGCTTGTGAGGGCGCTCTTTGAGAGCGGTCTGAGGAGGTGTCGTCCACGTTGACGACCTCGGCCGGCTCAGCAGGTGGAACTGACCTGAGAGGAGGGACGGACATGGTGAGCTTTCTTCCCATATTATCCGAAGAAGTGCTGGTGGTGAAGCTCGTGCTCGGTGATCTTTGTTGCAGAGGTTGTGGTTCTGACTCTGATTGGGTAGGATCAATAAGGGCGGAAGCGACCTCGTTCGTTCTCCCCCTTATTCCCAGGTCCCTGGCTATGTTCAACAGAGGGCTTGAAGCAGATGGTGCTAGACCCCGATCTACCAGCTCGCTGCCGGAAGGGAAATGGTCCTCCTCTGGCTTCTTGGCAGCTGAGAAAGAGTTCAGAATAGCGAGCTCGCCCTGCCTGGGTTTATCCTTAGGAGCTGCGACGCCTGCACAGTAAAAGTCAGCTCGTAAATAAATAAATAAATAAACATTATGCATGTTTGTACATATGAATAGTGCTACTGATGTTGTTTTGAGTACTCATGTCCCTACTAGGTTCCTCAACGAAACTCGTGTTATTCAGTCCAGCAATCGAGGGGCACGTGAACCAGGCCCAGTTGGACTTGTACTCCCCTACGTTTGACTTAGTACAGCTCTGAGGCAGAAACGCCCTATAGTCAGAAGACTGGCGAGGAGTGGCGTAGTACAACCCTTCCTTTCCAGAGATCGCTTTGAAGCTGAAAAGGCTGCGGATGATGCGGGGTGTGGGAAATCCTAGTTCGTACTTACGGAACGCCGCAGCCAGGGTGGTCAAATGGGCGTATGAGTTTGGGGTCAGCTGGAACGGTGCGAGCTTGAGGTTGTTTAGCAGATCCCTGAGGTATCCAGGGATAGGGAACCTGAAGCCGAGCTCCATATGCTCTCTGCTGATCGCAATAAAGCCCGTAGGGGGATAAGCGGCTTGATCAGTGCCCGCGGGAACGTTAGCCCTGCACCCCAAGGGGATGGTTACTTCCTGGGCCCAAGCCTCCAACTTTTCAAAGGTGAGCGACGAGAACATGGGTTTAAAGGGAGGGGTGTCCGTTTCCTCAGTGACCTCGTCCCCTCCTGCGACCTCCTCGCTTGACGGACCAGCTCGCGAGGTCGTAGCCTCAGCCTCGCTATCCTGGCGACCTGCCTGCCTCCTGGAAGCAGCAGTCCTGCCCCGACCTGTGCGCGAACGACCTGACATCTACAACACAGAAGGAATGACATCAGGACGCCTACAGCATACTGATCCTAACAAGACACAGAAAAAGAACTCCTAAGACAGTTGTCCTACTTGTCAGGTCGCGCACTTGGTCTCTAAAGGACCAGAAAATGCCAAGAGACACGAATTTGCCAGGTACTATATCACCCTAAGTTTACATATTGCTAATCCTATGTTTACAGGTCGCCCCTAGCGTACACAGGCACTCAGGCAACCAACACAGCAAACCCCCAAGGGCCAAACAAGCTCACAGGGACCAACAGACGTGTTACGAAGGCAGAAAGCAACAATCCTAACCAAAGAAACAGACCATGTCACAACACGAAAAGACAAAGCGAGAATAGGACTACCTTGCTCGAACCGAGTGCGATATGCTGAGCACGGTGGCTAATCCTCATAGTGGCGGAGTCCGAAGGGGTTGTCCAGCGACGAACAGTAGACCAGAAGAAGCAGAAGTGAAGAAAAAATGGAGAATGAAAAGAAAAAATACTGTAGTCGTATCAGGAAAGCAAAAGGAAGAAGATGAGGAGACCCGTGGGTTATATAGGCCAGCTCGTCCGCCCCTAGCCATCCGATCCAGCATAAAGGTGTAACCGCCAAAGATCCAACGGCTGGGCATCGATCTCAGTCACACGCCATCACGTCTGTCAGTTACAAGACGTGCGCATTTAATGCGTACGGTCCCGAGACACGTTTTTTCGGCTCCAACGCCTGAATAGACGCCGCGTGTCAGCAGTTACAGTACGAAAATTGAAACGGAACCAGAAGATTTGAAAATGGGCGCCATTTGTGTGTTTATTTCAGCTCCCAGTCCGCAAAACGCACAGAGAGCTGGAGGGCTTGATGTTATGCCCATTTTCTGGTTCGGCCCAACTGGACTAGTACACGCCCATTTAATTTGAACAGAAGCAAAAGCCCAGGAAGCCTAAAAAATGGAACCAGCAATTGCAAGCTCAGCTCGCGAGGCCATCCAGGTCGCGAGCTGGCAACAGTTCTTCAGCATGTCACCTGCCAATGCTTTCAGCCCGAGGAGCTCGCGAGGTCGCACCAATCGCGAGCTCGCGCCGACCTCCTAGATCGCCTCACCTCCTCTCCAGCATACACCTGGCTGACCAGAAAGTCCACCCATAAGAAACCGTGTGCAGCAAGTTGTCAGAACTGCCAACTCCCATGATTTCCAGCCGGAAACTGTTTACACAATTACCCAGAAGCATTTAATGAAGTGAAGACTTCTTCAGGTATAATTAATGCAGACTTGTACAGGGAGGAAATCATCATTACCTTTACAGTCAATGCAGCATGGCAATGTCAGGGTTAGTTGAAACTAGCCGTTGCCTATTACGTGTATAGCTTTTCTTTTGTATTCTTTATTGTGAGCTCCCTTCCTCTATAAAAAGGGAGACATTTTTTACTGTACAACAAGCTTAAGACACTAGAGAACCATCACTCTGCCGGAATTACCCCAGAGTGACCGTGGACGTAGGTGCAGTCACCGAACCACGTGAAAACCCCTGTGTTTTCTCTTCTTCTTTCCCTCATTCTCTTTAATTACTTGTTCATCAGTTTATTAACTCCGACCAACCACCAGGAACGACATTCCTTCACCTGAATTAATTATCACCAACCTAGCATCCCATTAATATATCATTTACTACCCTTCGACCAGTACCAATCAATCCTTAATTACCAAGTCCGCCGTCTGGGCCCCAGAATCTCTGGTTGACCGTTTCCGGACGTCAACACCAACTGTGTTCCTTTTTTCTTTTTAATTTTTCAATTGAAATTCTTTTTTGTTTAGCACTTGTTTGAAGATGAGTTTTTTTTTTTTAATTTGTTTTATTTTAGGGTTTAATTTTAGTTTTTTTTTAATCCAATGGATATTAGTGATCTTATGTTTTTATTTAATTTAATTTTTGAAGGTTTTTTTTTGTTTAATTTTATAGGTGTTTAAGTAACATTTCAAAAAAATCCAATAATATTATTGTAGTTACATAAAAAACCATAAAGGCATTTTTGTAATTAAATATTTTTATAATATTTACCTATAGATACAAGTATAACGGTCTCTTTATCTGTTTTAATAGAGTTCAAGAGTAAATGATTTTTTTCACATTTTTTATTAGGTTTGTTAACCAATGGAAGAGACTAATTTAATAATTTTTCAAAACATTAGAGATGAATTGATCATTTTCTAAAATATAGTTAAAAGGTTAACCATTTTCTAAAATTTAGGGATCAATATGATTTTTACCCTAAAAATAAAAAGTTGAAACCCATCTTGTTGGAGTCGGTTGAAACCCACCTTGCAATCGGGTCTCATTCGACCAATGTTTCCAGGATGAAAAGACACCATAGCAGCCTCCCAAAATACAATACAGTGGGCAACCAAACACTGCTTAAAAATTTGTACCCTATTATATTTGTGCACCATAGTTATAGTTTGTGTATTTGTATTTATTAATATTAATGAAGTTAACAATTATCAATATTAACTTATGGGCTTATGTAATTTATAAGTGTTTAAAATTTTCAAAATTTTCTAGTTGTTACTTTGATCATTATCATAAACTTTTATGGGTCGAATCGTAATGATCAGTATTGGGTCGGGTATTAAATGGGCTTAGGCCTTGGTGGGTATGGCTCTGAATTTAATTAGAGGGCTGGACTTCATGTCCAACCCGCAATTCCTAAAGGCTAGGCTTCACCTGACCCGTAAGCCTTTATGGACATTTCTATATGGGCAGGATGGCCCAAGCCCGGTCTATTTGACACCTGTATTTTATTATTATTATTTTTTTACCACAAAAGCAATTATATCTTTGCGAGCTCGCCTCCATTTTTAGAAGACCGTGTTGGATAAATTCAAAATACACGTAATTATCTACAAACTTTTTCTTTTTTAAGGGTGAGGGAAGGAAATTAAATTTAGATAAAAACTACTCATATTTTATATTTTAAAACAAGAGTAAATCTGAATAAGATCAAGGAAAATACTCAATCACTTCTGATGGTGTGCAATTAGCAACATATCATTGATACTAATTAAAAGCTAAGATTGACATAATTCCTAAACTTAACCCTTTAATAGGGATATTTAAAAAATTTTCTCCATCTTTCAATGTAATTTTAAGATTATTTATTATTATGAATGAAGTTAATGTGATCCATGGAAGCCGTGAATGGAATAGTCTGCTGAAAGGAGTGACTTGTCATTGGTGATAGGTATCTGTTGACTGTTAACTTCCACTAGGAGGTTTAAAGTGCTTTTGAGGTGCGACTTACCGTGTTCTTTGGGGACCAGTTAGACATTATAATAAAGCATGAAGTTCCTCAGTCCACATCCCACCAAAAAACAAAGCAATGGATATACCTTAAAAAAGCAAATTCATACATTTGGCTTTTGGATGAAAAGGGAAAGCATCACATTCATGAACCTGAATGCTTTATAATTTTATACAACACACAAGAGGTACACAAAATGACCAACTGCTCAATTAGATGATTTGAAGCCAATTAACCAAAATGAAAGAAAAGGTAAAAAATGTTTGGACTTATTTTTTATTCACCTTATAGTTGATTTGTGAAAGTTCAATTTCATGAAAAATTTCCCTGACAGGGATGGTAAATTGGAATAAAAACTACAGTCAATCAGTGTCTAGACGTTAACTGATCCTTATTTCCGAGAGGAATCGGGGAAGTAATTTTATTTGATTGGGTTTGTAATTGCCGCAAATTGGCGTTGCTTTCTTTGTCCCCAGCTCCCAGGTCTTTCTGCTGAGGTTTGACATGCCCATTGGATTCAGGGCGTGTTTGTGAATGCTCCTTGTCCGGAGGTAGAATCCTCTGCAACGACCTGAATATCATCTCTTTGCTTGTAAATGTTATGACAGCAGCGGGTGTCGTTCTCAATAAATTTGTTCCACAGCCACGGTAAAAACCAGGTAAACCTTCCTTTCGGAAGACTTTCTTGATGCAATCTACAACTCCTTTATAATGTACCTCAGAAGTTCTAATCTGACCTTGTTCTTGAAGTCTTGATCGAATGACCTGGTTATATGAAATGTGATATCACCACCAGGAAAAAAATTGTTAAATCCAAAATAAATAAATAAATATATATAGAGAGCATTACAAAAACTAAATATTACTGATAGGAAAGAGAGCCATGCCAAAAATACCTCATGTGGGTAAGTCATTACAGAGGCAAGTATTTTCGATACCGACGAGGCAACTGCAAGCCTTCCTGGACTCAGTTGATCCACACTTGTATTATCTGAAAACTCCAAAATTAACCCCATCAACAAAAGTTAAATACTATACAGATCAGGGAGATACTCAAATCTTCAAAGGAACAGAAATAAACATAAAAGAGTGATTGTATTACCCTTTTTTGCAATGTAATACTTAATTTTCTCATATGCAGGAAATTGAATAGCAACATGACTTATTCCGGCCAATGATGGAAGAATGCCACTGTTTCAGACCACGAAAACAGCATCAAGAAATCAATAGTACAGCTTGGAAGGAAAACAATTATTGAGAAACAACCGTCAAACTAGAATGATTTGTCCATCTTCAGAATTGCATTTTTAGAAATTTAAACCACTGACCTATATAACCCTCTGATGCCTTCTTCACGTGTAATTCTTCTCAAAGCAGACAGTACACCTTTGTAAGGAACTACGTTCGGCCTCATTGCCTGTGTCTAAAGGTGGATGAATAACAATGAATGTCAAGATCACAACGATGATGCAATAACTGTGAAGTACATAAAAAATTTCAAGATTTCAAAAGCAACACTATTTTGAATCAAATTTGCCTAGCATAGAATTTAGAAGTATTGCCCAGCAAATCAGACAATACATACATAGTGCAAGTGATTATTACTGAAGCTACAACAATCCAAACATTGCCGAAGACAAACTTTAACACACAATGTTATGGTTCACTCTGATTATTCCACCAGTTTGCCATGAATACATAAAAGCATTACATGATAGCTTATAAGCTTATAACTCAGGCTTACTTTATGGATCAAACAGAACGAATATATAAGCTACAGAAAAGTAAAGCAATCTAAAAACATGACATCTCCAAGGGTCCACTTACTTGGAGTCTGGTCTTAACAACCCACAGAGGATTTGTTGTGATGGCTGTGGCAGCCCCAGCACCAGCAGCAGCTATCATATTTTCCCCAATTGAGAGTTGATTACAACCATCCCCTACAGTATGATGACACAGAATGTCAAACAATATAAACCAATCAACCAACCCAACACTGTTTAATATCCTACATGGCACAGCCATATTCCATAACTAAAGCTAAACCAAAACGTATGTCTACTGAGAACTCGAAAGAAGATAAATAAAATAATTTCAAGTGTACAACAATGAGAACCAACCATGTGAATGGAGTAGATCTTTTAGTTGCTCATAAACTGTGAAGTATACCTACATATAAAATGAGCACTTCCATCACTTGGTAAATTATCAAGATACATAAAATGGTATTCTGACTGTGTAAGTTAAAGGCGAAAAGAGAAAAGAAAAATTATATAAAAAAATGTTAAAAAAAATGATTCAAGAATTATTAATGTTCTGGATTTGCAAATAGAACATTTGAGACCAAAGCGTGCTAGTGGAATATTAGTTTCCCTAATTTATCAAATATAAAGTTGGGTTGTAGATACTCCTGAGTCGGCAGTTTATGGGAGTTATCTTTCAACCTGAAAGATATATTAGAGAGGCTAGGAAAATAATCTTGCATCTAAACGGTTACATTCCCTCAGCAACGTTTATGCTTTTGTGAAATTTGGCACGACACCTGCCTTTGGTGATCAGAAAAGTTATAATAAAACAAGCAGGTGTTGTGGCTTAGGAAAAAATCCTAAATTAGAAATTCCCTAAAATATATGATAAACTCATTCCAATCCCATCATGTTTGTGGCTTGGTAAGTGCATAAGGAAGGTACAGGCATGTTCAGAGGGTTAAAAACTAGCATACTGAACTACTCAGTTATAATAAAGTGAAAGAGCTCCTCTTTCAATAATGTTGAAAAGGTTTTTAGTGCTTTTGTACTTCCAGAAATAACCAACCAAAGTAGTACTTACCGCCCAATTTGGAAGTAATGCTAGAACTGTTGGTGAGAGGCCACGATACAATCCCCTCAATCCTTCATGCTTCACTATATTCTGTAGGCTTGTTATAATGATACTACCTGAGTGCAGAAAACAAAGAAAAGCCTGAATGACTATAACTCATCAACAAGCATTGCAAGAGGATCCATCTTAAACTTTAGAATAAACATAGCCATTCAAAGAGTCACCAATTATCCAATCAATATTTAATTATTAAAATAAAAATTAAAAATTAAAATTAAAAAAGAAGAAGAAGAAGAAGAAGAAGAAGAAGATTGTTCATTGTCTTGATCAAATTTCAGTTCAAACATCGTCCAAAGTCATATAACTAGCTGTAAGCATATAATACATATTTTTTCTTCAGAAGAAAAGGAACTGTTTATTGGCATTGACAGGAACACTACTGTTCAACATAGAAACATAATATAGGATTCAATGCCACATGTTTAGTCCTGCACAACACATCCTAGTTAGTTCATAATTGGCACTTCTTCCATCCAAAACCCCTACAAACGGTCCCCTGATTGCCTTCAGTTACATGCAGAACCACACCAGTGCACTTGATTTAAGAGGCATTATATAATTCACAAGCACAAAGACGTAACCTCTTTTTCACACAGCCAAGTCCCAATCGAGACCGCACATCCATGCCCATATCCAAAATCATCCAGAAACATAACCGGCTACTCTCTAAATCCTAACTACATTAGTTCGCTAATATTTAAACAGTAATGTTTAGTACAATCACACTCATACAAACCCAGATAAAGAAATTGCATATCAAGCAAGTTAACACATTTAATTGAAGCTATACTAATTGAAGATAAATGATTTGAGGAGTTGAAAAAAAAAGCAAATATTACCAGTGGAACCGGAGCGAGCTCCTTGAGGGAGGCCATGTACCTGTAACCTTGTCTTGATCACATCCAAAGGACACACAAAAGTAGCTGCAATTGCACCTACAAAAACATTCAAAATAACAATAACAACAACAACAACCCCATTAATGAATAATGAACACAACCCTCAAATTGAAAGCGAAAGAAGAAGCTAGCAAGCTAACCAGCAGCAGCTCCAGCTCCACCGTGATAGATGAAATCTCTAGTGGTTCGAGATTGGGAGGATGAGTCTCCACCACCCCCACTCATCTTCGTAGATCTCTACCTACTCTGTCTCTATCTCTCGATATATATATACATGTATGAAAGACGAGTGTAGAAAGGAATTTTGCTCCTCTTTTACATTGACTGACTTGTTGAGAGATGGTTGAATTGAACAAAACAGAACAGATTTGAAGTTCGACGTGTAAGACCCAACACGCTGTCTTTGAATGTTGAGATTTATATGTCTTTATGTATGTATGTATGTGTGTGCGTGCCTTCGTTTGCGTAAACTCCGGGGGCTTTCTGTTTGTTAGGCTCTCTCGGTTGATTTCTTCTTCGCCTTTTTATTGCTTTTGGTTTTGTTTTTATTTGCTTCTTCTCTTCAATTTAATTTCCTCTTTTTTAATGAGATTCTACAATTGGGAAAGTTGTGGGGTTTTACTGCTGATGTTGTCTAATCAAATCTGTTACTGGTTATAATTAGGAAATTTATTTAGTAAAGCTCGTATGACCTAATTTGATTAGGTTTATATTAGCATCCGCTGTCATGCATCAAGAAGGGTTGCATACCCAATCTAGAATTGGTTAGATTTTAAAATGTTTTTAAAAATTTATTATATGGTTTGATTACCGTTCTGATTATATAACATTATCAATAACAACTCTTGAATTTAATGTAAGAATGGTTATTGAAAAATATCTTATAGTTATTTTTTATATTCACGTTACTCTTTATTTAAAGATGTAGAATTATTTTAAAGTCATTTCTAATGATATATAGAAAAACAACTTATAACAAATCTTGTCCTACTTTCATAAAATTTGTAAGGAATTTTTTAATTCATCACACTCCATCAAATTCAAGATTTAATGTATCCCTCCTTAGAGCATAAAACTTTTATTATTCTTTACGTTTTATCATTTTCATAATTCTAGCTTAAATGTATTGCTCCCATATGATTTGTTATTTAATTAGTTATTAGCTGGTTGGGGTGTCATAAGAATTTATTTAAATCAAATATTATAATTTATAATTTTTTTTTTCCTCTCGAACTTGAACCGTCTTTCCGAAGTTGGGAGGGATATACACACCCAAATTAAGAAAAAAAGGATTGCAAAGTACTTGCTTTCGGTTTGTTGTTTTGTAAACGAATTAAAGTAACCTTGTTATATAAGAACAATTTACCGCCCTCTTACTAGTCAAAGTTGATCAACTCTAATAGTTAACCCTCTTTTGTTTTAGGCAAATGACCAAAATGCCTCTTAATAGTTTCAAAACTAATTTTTAAAAATATATATAGAATTTTTTTTTTTAAAAAAAATGAAAATCCATTGTCCATTGATAATGATTAAGGATGATAATTCCACCTGCAAACCTGTAAATTTTCACCCATAATGAAGCGATGTGGATTTAATTACATGGATTTATAAGAGGATATAGATGTAAAAAACAATTTGAAATGAAATAAAAAAAAAAATGGTTGGATCTCCATCGTAGACCCATTAGACATCATCTTTAGATCTCCATCGTTGAATATAAAGATTGGCAATAGAGATGTGGATCTCCATCGTTGAGGATAGATACTTAGATTTGGTCTCAATCTTATACACATATCCAATCTTCATCTCAATAGCCAATGAGATAGAAATAAATGGGTGAAAATCTAATCTATGATTGGATCTTCATTTCTTCTTTCTTTTTTTAAATATATTTTTTCAATTCTCTTTTTTAAAGTTTCTTTATATAATTTTTTATTTTTTAATTTCTATTTTTTAAACAATTTATCTTTATTGTTCATTAAGAGTAATGGATCATAAAGATCTATCTAGCTTTTCAATTTTCTTTTTTATTTTTTTATAATTTGACCTCCATCATTTATTTCTAAAATGGAGAATGGAGATCTATCTTTTTCCCTGTTTAATTTAGTTTCTAAAATACTATATGTATATGTACAAGTATTTTGGTCATTATAGTTGAAAACCTTGGTCAAACATTTGAAATTGACAAACTCTGACTAATGTGAGGAGGATAAATAGTTATCAAAAGGTAAAGTTACATTCGTTCACAAAAGAGCAAACCTCAAGGAACATTCCCTAAGAAAAAGTGGATCCTAATTCTTGATCATGTTCAAAGTTCCTTATCAATTTTCTTAATAATATAGATCTTAGGGAATATGTTCTGGAAGTTTACAATGACATTGTAAGCCCAAGAAGTTGGTCCTGTTGTCCACAACAAGCCGAATCAAAGCCAACAAGAGCCCAAATCGTAATGGCACTCGCCTAGTTGGGCTTCTTTTGTCTAAAGTCCATACTACGACAAACAATAATTGAACTTATCATTTATTTTCGTTTTCAATCTCTTAATCATTAACCCCTCCAAAAAAAAAAAAAAAAAATATCTCTTAATCATTAATAAGCAATCACATTATTTTTAATAACCAATCAAGGGTTTAAATTGTGTTAAAATAAAAATCCATACTAACGATGAATGCTAGTTTCACGATTATATGAAGTGTAGGAAAGTTTGGCTTTCAATATACATTCAATAGTAAGCACAAATATAACAAAAAAAAGACAGGGAAAAAATATAAACAATTCATTAAATTTCAATTCAATGAACATTAAAGGTGTGTTTGTTACATGAGATTAGCTTAGAAACGAATAAATTTCAATCCAATCTCATATTTGTTGGTTGCATGAGATTCGATTTCTCCAATCTCAAGCAACCGATTTATCTCATTTTAGTGGGATAAAAAAAATTTTAACATTCTTTTTCCTTTTATAAATTATTTATATAAAACATTAAATTTAATTTTTCATATATTTTAATGAGAATAATACTTTTCAATAATTATAAAATAAATGTTATTTTAAAAAATTAATATTAAAATTAGATCAATCTACTTCTCAAAAATTAATTTAAATATTTTAAGCTTTACTATAAAAGATTAACACAATCACTTTTTGTCTAATCCCATAACACACTAAACAAGTCCCAATTCCATTCTATCAAATCCAATTCCATCATAACAATATAATTCAATCATGCATATCAAATGAGACCCAAATATCTAAATAAATTAATAGATTATAATGGCATATATAGCTTAATAGTAACTACACCCTTAGATTAAAGGACTAGAAAGGAAGAGTTTAACTGCACAAGCTAATTTGTTGACAATTTCTTTTACATTTATGTTTTTGGTAATATTTTGTTTCTATGATTCTATGTGCAATTGTTAGTTCTTTTAGGCATCTTAATGTACCCGAATCCATATGTATTGAGTTTACGATATATTTCTTTGAATATGCCATGAATAAGCAGTAGAATCACAGCAAGGATGAGGATCACTAATAGAGTTTTAAGACTGTTATTAAGACCCTTAACTACGATACTTAATATGATACTAGAATAAGTTTTTTTTTTTTTTTGGCATATTTTGGATTTAAGTTTTTTAACATTATCATTTTTATACTTATTATCTCAAATTTTTTCAGCATCAAAAAATATATATATATATATATTTTAAGAATTGAATATTGATATCAATTTAAGATTAAACTATCTATATATGTTAGATAGTTTCATATCGATTGAAAAAAAAAAATGAATTTGTATTAGTTTATAAGGTGAGAGTAAATCTTCACTCATGAGCTAACTTTTGTGGTGAAGTTGGATTTAAGATTTTATTCTAACATGGTATCAGATTTGGGTCTTTCAACGATGCGTCTAACTCTATATAAGTTGCATGACCCAGACTTAATTGCATAGGTGTAAGTACTATCGAATAAACACGTTACGTGTAGGAAATGATGTTAAATAATCCCACATTGATTGAAAAGATGAATTCATATTGGTTTATAAAGTGATGATAAGTTTCCATTTATGAGCTAATTTTTATGATAGATTAAATTTAAGACCTTTTTTTGACTCTATCTATATATATATATAATTTCATACTTTATTTTATAAATTTAAGCCTATCTATATAACTTGATGGTTCTAAAAAAAAGAATATGGCAAACCCTTTTTTTTATAAAAGAGAAGGACGGAAAAATAACAAATTAATGGCTTCATTCGTGAGTTTGGTGGCTTATGATGTGAAAGTCTTAATATCTAGTCCAGGAGACTTCACCCAAATTAAACCTCTGAAGATAAAAACCCTGGCTCTAGCTGTCTTGGGGCATGCTCATCCAGGATCCGCCAATCTCGATGGTGGGCCCTGGCTGATAGGCATTAGCCGATTGTCCCCAGTTTGGGCAGCAAACAGGACCATCCATGTAGGGACTCGAAAACCCCATTTCCCATATATGCATAACTAGTTCCCAATACAATACATTTCACTTGTGTTGTAAGCATGGAAAGACGTCAAACTGGGCTCATGATAGATCCAATACACCCACTTTGCCTTGGAATTCTCAGAAAAATTCTGGATGGTGAAAGGATGTTAGTTAATCAGTTAATTTTAATACACATATACAAGTGGCAGCCACCAAGATTTGTCTGTAATCAACCAAAAAACAAAAAAAAAGATTTATCTTACAAGCCTGGAATTGATTGGTATGTGTATCCATGAACGAGTGGGGATCTATGCTTAGATTTATCTTAGTGGCTTTGCAATCGACAATAATAACAATAATAATAATATATTAGGTGATATTATGTGGCTATCATCTTTATGAGATTAGGATTCATTGTATTTCTAATCCATTGTGAGATATTGCGTCATTCTTCCTCATCCAATTACATGATGTTTTGATTATATTATGTTTTGACTCGCCCTCTTGATAGATAGATCATATTTGCTCATTACTATCATTAAAAACTTTATTTGAAAAAAAAATGGAAAAATCCGTAATGACATAAAGAAAATTGGATCTTTTTTTATTTTATTTTTTATTTTTTATTTTTTATCTTTTGTTATGATTTCAATGCTTGCCCTATACTTAAAGCTTGATTTATCAGATAGTTATTGTTCTACATCTCCTTTATAAGCTCAAGATTCATATGATTTCTATTTGATAAGGGGTTTAACTAATTTGTCAACACAATAATATTTCCGAGTTAATTGGTAGTCAATCTAGATTATATTCAATTTTTCAATTTTAGTATCTACCACATTAGAACATTTTGAAAAAAAAAAAAAAATTATAGGTTGAAACTTAGCAGGATATATCTAATATTTAAGAGAAAATGTATAAAATGACTCATTTGACAAAATGGACTCCAAAACTAACCCTACGGCTTTTGATGGTACAAAAAAGAGTGGGATTGGACAAAAATGCCCTTAATGAAATAAAAGCTTTTACAGACCAGCTAAAATGCATCGTCCTCAAACTTCTGCCAACGTTTGACAGACCAACTAGAATGCATCCTCTTTGATTCTTCGGCGACGACACAAGAAGGGCCAGCAAAAACTTTATTGTCCTCAAACTTCTGCCAAGCTTTGACAAACCAGCTGAAATGCATCCTCTTTGATTCTTCGACGATGACACAAGAAGGGCCAGCAAAAACTTCATCATCCTCAAACTTCTGCTAAGCTTTGACAGACCAACACAGCAACCAAACCAACATAGCAGAATCAGGCCACCAGAAAGAAGCTAGACTAGCTGTAGGAGTGGAAAGGAACAACAGTGCAGCAACATGGGCTTTAACAGAAACAACAGTGTACACGCAACACAGCTGAAGTGAAATGTAGTGGCAACAACGTGGATAAGCAGCAGCAGTAGCAGCGTGAAGCACCCAACATGGATAAGGAGTAGCATCGAACACAACCGAAACGACACAACAGCAACGTCCTTTGGCAACGAGAATGATGGCAATGAAAATAGCAGTGAATGACGGTAACAAGTGCAGCAATGACTGGCAACAATGAGGGTAACAACGAAGGCGATGTTAGTTATGGTACTGTCGTGTTTCCATTAGGCAGTAGCCATTTTTATAAAAATAAAAAATCAGAATAATTCCAACTATTAGGTTGTTACTACATTTCTTTGAAGAAAAAGCACAATTACTTTGATCATAGGAGGAAAGAATTGTGAGAGAATTTTGGTTTGATAATGGTGATGATGTTTTTGATGAAGAGAATAGTGGTGGTGATGTTGATTTTAATGACTTCGGGTAGGTTGGGATTCCCACCCTTCGGGTTTGAAATCCCAACCTAAGGGTTAAGAACCTACTTAACCTTTTTATTGAGATTCCAAACCTTTAGATTGGGAATCCCAACCCTCTGGTTGGAAATTCCAACCACAAGGTTAGATGGGAATGTGGCAGTTTCATTCCCAATTCGGAAGTTGAGAATCCTAACCTAGGGGTTGAGAATCGTATCTTGAGTTTGAAAAGGTTTCCAACCTTTGGGTTAGGAATCCCAACCTTCAGGTTGAGAATCCTAACCCTTCGATTGAAAATCTCAACCACAATATTGGGTGGGAATTGTGGCAATTCCATTCCCAACTTAGAAGTTGAAAATCCCAACTCAGTGGTTGGGAATCGTACCTGGAGTTTGGAAAGGTTCTCAACCTTTGGGTTGGGATTCCCAACCTTCTGGTTGAAAAATCTCAACCACAAGGTTGGGTGGGAATGGCGATAGTTCCACTCCCAACTAGAAAGTTGGGAATCCCAACCCAAGGCTTGGGAATCGTATTTTGAGTTTGGATAGGTTCCCAACCTTCGGGTTGGGAATCCTAACCCTTCGGTTGGAAATCCCAACCACCAGGTTAGGTGGGAATGGTGGCAATTCCATTCCCAACTTGAAAGTTGGGAATCCTAACCCAAGGGTTGAGAATCGTATCTTGAGTTTGGAAAGGTTCATAACCTCTGGGTTGGGAATCCCAACTTTTGGGTTAGGAATCCCAACCCTTTGGTTGGAAATCCTAACCACAAGGTTGGGTAGGAATGACAATAGTTCCACTCCCAACTCGGAAGTTGGGAATCCCAACCCAGGGGTTGGGAATCGTATTTTGAGTTTGGAGAGGTTCCCAACCTCTGGGTTGGAAATCCTAACCATAAGGTTGGGTGGGAATGGCGACAATTCCATTCCCAACTCGGAAGTTGGGAATCCCAACCCAGTGGTTCAGAATCATATCCCAAAGTTTGTGAAGGTTTCCAACCTCTAGGTTGAGATTTCTAACCCGAAGGTTGGGAATTATGTTACTAGATTTGGAATTTAGTACTCTTTTTTGTACTTTCAATAATTCTTGGATAATAAATATCAAAATTCTTCCGGTTGGGAGCACCCAAGTTGGATAATGAAGGTTGGGGTCATTATTTTCCTCTTCCTTTCTTTCTATTTTTCGTTTTATGTTCATATTTTCATTGTTTAATATAACTCTTCCTCAATATTAAAATAGCATTGATCCTTAATCAATGTTGAGAACGTTGCTTAGTTTTGTGCATTGAAATCTTTTACCACTACATTAAAAAGACAAGTCAGAATTGAAGAGAAAACTAAAAGGAGAACCAAAGAAAAGCACATGTATTTGCCAAAATACCAATTTGCAACTTAAATTGAACCAATATAGGTGACCAAATAGAATGTCGAAACAATATTAGGCATGGAACCAAATTTAGATTTTCTTTCTCCTTTCATGCTTCTTTTGTATGCATTACTGGAATTTACTAAATTTCACCATTTAAAAAATGAACATGAATTTCCTAAACAAAAGCGAATATTTTGCAATGTCCAATCAATTTATATGGCAAAAAAACAATATAAATCCTAAATGTTCAACATATTTCTATTCTTCCTCTCATTCTGTCAGCTTGGCAGAAGGCCGAGAAGTTTACAAATATCGAAGACTTTCTTAATTGCCTCGTTTTTGCTCTCTTGAACTCCATCCTCCAAAAAATCCTAGCAAGAATCCACCTACTGCACCAAATGAATAATGCCGAATAAGTTACAATAGAAATTTTAGACATTCCTAGAAAAAAAGAAAAAAAGAAAAAACAAAAGGAATTGCAAGAGCATTTCAAGATTGTCTATAAAATTTTGTCTACTACAATTAGAACATTATTAAGATAAATAGAAATACAATTCAAGATCTCTCAATAATTTTAATTGTACAATGTGCAAGTTATAGAGAATACCTAAATAAAGATCATTCCCTGCATTGAGTAAACTTCTGACAAATATAGATGCCATCAAGAGTTGTAGAGGAGCCTAACTCTTCTCATGCAATCTCACAACATACAGTTGGACATACGAAAAAGAACATAAAATATAAATAATACCCATTTCAGCGGGACTGAAAAGAAACTGGAAAAAAATCAAAATAGCACTCAATATTAATCATACCAAACCCAACTTATTACTCACTGAATTTTATCCTTCAACCAACAAAATACCAAAAAAAATGCACCTGAACATTGATTATCCTAATAAGGAACAAATTCACATTTTCACATCAAAATAACCTTAATCTAGCAGCTAAAAACAAATACAGTAGAATAAGTTATAGTCATGCTCTTGGATACACAAAATGAAACACTGAAAAAGAAGAAACCATCATATACACTGCATTAAGGATCTTTCAACTCTGTTGTATTCAAAAGTTTTCCACAATTTCACATTGATCTCCTCGAACAGACTCATACTTGCAATCTTCAAATGGACAGGTACCCTCCACAAATCAGTCGGCTAAGAATCTTTTACATGTATCACAGTAAGGCTGAATGACAATAACAATTCAAGTCAAGTATGAAGGCGATTAGAAATCACAACTACAAAACACATAAACAAACAGCAAGTTAGAGACTAAGGTGAAATAGAATTTTTACTTGTTGTATTGTACTCTGTACAAACCAACTGTTCTCCAACAACTTGTTGAAAATTGTTTGGCTGTAGTATGTTTGTGACAATCATATTGTGAAAATTACTTGGGTGCAAATACCATCACCACTCTTTTTCTCTTTCGCGCGCAACTTGCCATGTATACTTTATCTTTTTTATGTCATCCAACCTCAGAACATCCCCACTCTTTTTCGCTTTCATTATCTCAACATGTTCTGCCAGAATATCAGCAACTTTCATATGTGTTTTTAAGACTTTGGAAACAAGCAAGTAGTAAAACAATATGCACAACCATCCTTATGGTTTTCATGGAAACTGTCAACTTTTTATTAATTTTGTTTGATAGTATTATGTACCTTGAAGGAGGAGAGAGTAGTAATTCGGGTACTGAGCCAACAATTTGAATGTCATGACAATAGCAAAAGAAGTTGTATCATGAGCTGTAAAGACGAGCAAAACAATGCTATCAATAACTTCTTCCTCTGTGATGTCCCCGCGAATCATCACAGTCGCCAGTTGTGACAATAACATTCCATCCTGATAATGATGATGATCATCATCTATTCTTCCTCCTTCAATTTTCTTTGTCCTCTCTTTTACTACTTTCACCAACACCTTCTCTATTTCTTGCCTTGCTTTCTTTGCTCTAGAGAATTTCGAGCCAAGAAAACTAAATGCTGGAGCAAAAACACCTTCCAGGACTCTGTCAAAAGTTTCCAGCATTCTAGGCTCAACTTTGATCCCTAACAAACATTCAAACACTATGTTAAATGTCAAGACCTTTGTCGAACAATAGAGGCTAAGCGTGTCTTGGCCATGCCAGTAGCTGTCTAGGTGAAGCTGAACTGAGTCGCACATTTTGGGCACCAAAGCCTCCAGCCCTGCAGAATGGCCGAGGGTGTGGGATATTAGCTCGCACAGGCATCTGTGTTGCTCCCCTTGTTTCTGTATGATACTGTCATTGCCCATCAACTGAACCGATGAAGAAGGCCATGAGCTTATCACCAACTTAAACTCATTCAACAAGAAGAATAGATTGGCTTTAGCTCCATTTACTACAACTGTGGTTGAGCCAAAAAGGCTTAGAAGCTATTGCAATCACTGCTCCAGATTGATCTGTAACGACTGCTCCTAAACCAATATATAATACAAAAGCACACATCTCAATTAGAATCATACCTCAAAACGCTCTTGCTCAGGTAGGGGATCCATCCTTTGGTGGAGATAAGCAACATAGTCCAAATATGGCCTTAGCAGATGCCTTTGGGCATCTGAGTGACAAGAAAATTTCACGTTTATTTAAAAAACAAAAAGAATAAAAAAGATGTTCTCAGGCAACTACATATAGAAGCAATAAATGCATACATATATGCACACTTGTGTACACAAATACACAATCACATCATGTGAACTGCATGAAAAGCGATAAGTACCACTAAACAACAGTAGTTACACATGAGCACTTTCAAAGAAGAAAAACAGAAGTAATTGCAACATGTCCAAACTCCTTCCAATCATCAGTTTAAAAATGCTTTAGTACTAACTACTAAATTAATAGTTTAAGCAATTTATCAACACAATTCATAGCCAAACAATAGTTAAGCAGTATAGGAACTTACTGTTGGCATTACTACCAGTATGATTGGCAGATGAATCCGAGCTTGCTCCGGGAAGACTATGTACACTTTTTCCTAAGATAACCATCTAACAAATATTCCCAAGGGTATCATTAAATTGAGAGCTGACAGTTACCAACAAGATAGAAATTTACTGTCATATGAAAGCCAAAACATTACTAAGTAGTGACTATGTTACAGCTACTTGGGTTGGGCACGAATGTTCCCATAATTGAAACATTCATGCCAACGCTCATTTGACACTAGGAGGCATCTACTAAGTAGTGACTATGTTACAGCTAATGTGCAATTGGAAGCATACCTGATAGCAAGTCTTCTGCTAGTTTCATCATGTCGTTATAATCTGCGTAGGCCATATAGAATTCACAGCTTGTGAATTTTGGTGTATGAGTTAGATCCATCCCTTCATTTCTAAACGATTTCCCTACCTCATAAACACGATCAAGGCCCCCAACAACCAATTTTTTAAGATAAAGCTCAGGGGCAACTCACATATACATATCCATATTCATTTTGTTATGGTGAGTAAGGAATGGCCTGGCAGCAACTCCACCAGCTGTCACATTCATCATTGGAGTTTCCACCTAGTGATCACAAACAGCAAGCATGAATCACAACTTACAACTAATGTTGACAAATATGCAATGATCAGGCCACACGGTTTTCATACCTCTATAAATCCAAGATTGTCGAGGAAGTTTCTGTAGTAAAAGACAATTCTAGCACTGGTTTTGAATACTTGTTGGGCCTATGGATTCAACATTATATCTAAGTAACGTTGGCGATACCTTGTTTCTTATAATTTGGAACAAAAATTAGATAGCACACCATACACATATGCAACCAATGCTAAGGCATAAAATCTTGTACCTAATCTTTTAAAGTATAACCTTCTGGATTCCTGGTCATTCCAGGGGTCCATGTGTAACTAGCTTTCTTTTCATTCTAATAGAAGCAAACAAATCTGATTAGCACAGAAGGAAAAGGTTGTGAACAACATTGAATCTGGTCATGATTTTCACCTTAGGATGATCTGATTGCCTCGGTAGCATTAAATTGTAGGGAAAGATAGGTAGCCCATGCTATTTCTTGCTTTAAAGTAGTTTAAGAATCCATACGAAGGATGTCATCTTCTGAATCCAAGTCAATCCACGAACTAATCTTTCCTGACGAAATCAAAATATTGTTTGCGACTAAACAAGCATAAAATCATAATTGGAATGATTGAAACTAAGATAGAGACAAGATTTGTTCTTACCCACAACATGACTACTTCACTGGGAAGGGCTCAAAACCAAGTTGAAACTGGCAAATGGCAGAACATCTCCCTCATTACTCTGGCTTGGCCTATAACTGGGATCCTTCTTCATCGTGTGTGGAGGTCGGCAATCGATGACAGGCGACAGTGATGCGGTCTCACAGTGGGTTGGAAATGGTTGACAGTTTCTGTCACGGAAAATGACACCAACACCGGTGGGTGCGTCGGTGGGAACGCCGGTCCGTGCGTCGCCTTTGCGTCGTCGCTCGTGGGTGGAGGTCTGCAATGGGTGATATGCGACGGTGCTGCGGTCGGACGCTTGCTTCGTTTTCAATGGGTTTAGATACACGTTGGGAATAGAGAGACAAAGAGTCAACCATTTGGTTGAGAGAGACACATCCACGCGCAAAAGAGAATAGGACAAGGGCGTTTTTGTCCGAAAAATACAACTGTTCTGTGTTTTTAAAAAAAAAAGGTGGTTTCCCAATAGGTTATCAGAAATTGGTTATTTTTCAACAAAACCCAATATTTAATTGAGTAGATGTACAACTCTCATTTTTAATATATTATGTTTTCTTTTATGGTGTGAAGCTTTGAGTCTTGTCTTATTCCTAAAAAAGCAAGTAGAAGGAGATATTTTATCCGTATTATAGGAATAGCTATTCATACCACATTACTATTTTTTTTTCATCTCAATTGATCCAGAAATATAATTGACTCTTATTTCCATATCAAAGTTCCAAAAATGTGAAAAATATATATAATAACCAAGCAAAACGCTTCTGTTAGAAATGGTGGTAATATGTAGTTCTCTCTTTTAGAATGTCCACAAGATCAGATGCGAGATATATGTATATATTAAGTCATTTTCAGAAGTTGTATAAATAGATATATTATCTCCCAACCACAAAAATAGTGATCCCCAACCACTACTTCTCATCTGCATTTTGCAGTTCATTGTCTAACAGCCCAAAGCGCAAACTAGATGTTGTTTGAAAATTAGTGTTATCAACAATGTGTCATAAAAGCAGCCGCAGAAACGGTTTCATGTTTTTCTATCTTCTTAAATTAAAAAAATTAAAATTATGTTCAATATTGTCTATTAGTAATGAAAAAATATATTTGACAAATTGGTCCAGTGGTATGCAATTCTATCCCTCACCCAAAGCCTAAATTTACTTAATAGTTCAAAAAAATCTCTTAAGTTTCCATAAGTACTACTACTTTTATTAATAAAAAGAGTATTGCTTCTAAACTCTAAAGAATATTAGGGACAAATTCTTGGATTTTGAAAATAAAACTATAAATTATTGTTAAATTATTTTATATTGTAGTTTTGTTTTAAAAATAGTTTTACAGGACGTTTTTAAACCAGATATTAAAAAGAAAAGGACGTTTTAAAATCAGTACTAATATGGTTTTTTTTCCTACTACTCTTCATTTAAATAACTTACTTATAATGAACATGAGATTAAATTCCGGATATCTTAAACAAAATTATAATCAATTAGACTGTGATCATGCATCTACAAAGAGGATGTCTTATAAAATAATAGTTATTAAATGCCCCAAATCAGTGACATGTCTTTTGAGAGAGATCTCATATTTGGGTTTGCATACCTTATTGGTTAAGTAACCTTATCTATAAATTATATCTATTAGATTGGTGGTAAGAATTGTTATTGAAATTAATCCAATTAATGATTTTAATTGTTAGATAAAATTTATTCAAATAGTAAAATAGTCAAATCCTTTTTTTTAGGCCTTAACCTCGAATGTTTATGATGGTTCTTTATAGATGTTAGTTAATTTTATTGATAAAGTTTCTTATGATTGAATTAAAGATTTTAGATTCAGAATTCATTTGTACTAATATTAGTTAAAAGAGACTCGTTTTTCATTTGTAGATCCAAAGATTGGAGTGGAGTTATCAATAATAATAATATAAAAGAAATAATTAAAATTCCGGACATTGAAGTGATTCTTTCACACTAATGTTAATGAGACGTGGTACCAATTATATCCCATGTTTTAAAATTTTAATTTGAAATTAATTAAAATGTAGATTTTAAATTAGTTATATATTTTATAAAATGAAAAATACAAAAAATACCAATACAAAAATGTTAAAATTTATTTTTAGTCACATTTTTAAAAATATTTGTTTTCGGTCGCTCAAACAAATTAATTACACTATATATCTACTTTTACCTAAATTGCCTCTACCTACCTTGTTCTCCTTCTCTATTGCTCATAGTATAAGATCTTTTACTTCCTTTGTTGATTGTTTGAGTTTTGGTAGAATTTTTTGATTTTTTTGTTTTGGGTATTAATATTTTGAATTATTTGGTTATATTAGACTTGAAAATGAAGATTTTCGATGAGATGCAACAATAAGACGACAATAGATTTAAAAGCTGGTATCAGTTTTTAAGTGACTTAAAAACCAGTACTTGTTTTGAAGTCTACTTAAAAATCGATCTCATTAAAACTTAATTAGCAAATGCGTTTTACATTTTGAGGGTAGTTTGGTAAACTTGGTTATAGGATGAAAATAGTTTGTTTGAGGAGTTAAAAATATTTTTTTATAAAAAAGTGGGTAAAAACAAATTTTTTATTTGTTGTTTGGTAAAAGTAAAAGTTTCCCTAATCCACTGCATAGTTTTCATCATGACTCACACCTAGGGATGGCAAAAATACCTGATCCGATCCAAACCCAAAAAAATCCAATCTATTTGGAGCAGGTTTGGAGCCAAAAAAATTGACTTTAGGGCAGGTTTGGAGCCAAAAGACTGACCCGATCAGGTTACCGGGTAGTAACGGGGCAAACTTTTTTGCCCCGACCCGCCCCATTAACCCAACATATTTTGACAAATTGCGATAACTTAGATATTCTTATGTGGTGGAAGATAAATGGAAGTAAATGTCCTATTTTAGCTAGGATTGCTAGAGATGTTTATGTCATTCCCATATCAACAGTTGCTTCATAATCAACCTTCAGCACTGGTGGTAGAGTGGTTAGTCCACATCGTAGTAAATTACACCCAAACACATTAGAAGCATTAATGTGTGCACAAAACTGGTTATTGGCTAAAAAACGAGGTATGAAAGTTATAAAAATTAAATTAATGTTAGTTTATTGTATTTATTTGATACCGATTAACATATTTTATTTGTACATATGTGTAGGGTTAGATAAAAAAGCTCAACAAATTGATTGTTATGAAGAAGATAGTGACAGTGATAGTGAAGGAGTAAATTATGATAATTATATATTACATTTTTAATATTATTTTTATGTAACATTAAAACTTATTAACTTAAGTTTTTATTTTTTTTGGGTTACAGGTTCGTGTTTGAAAGCATTGAGATTGATTTTTAGCATGTATTTTTATAATGTTTTCGGTTATTTATTTATTTAGTGTTTTAAATGAAACTTGATTATATTGTTGCTATTATTTTGGTATTTATAACTATGTAATATTAATATTTTAGATTGTGTAATGACATTTCATCATAAATGTAGTTAATTTTTTTATATTTGTTGTGTTTTTTTTTTTTTAACATATTTGTTTTAGTTAAAAATTAAATCGGGTCAACGAGTCGGATTCGGGACAAGTCCCTCCAATTAGGTTTGGGTTTGGGGTAGAAAGTAACGATTCGTTTGGGGCAAGGGTTGGATTTGGAGCATCCCTCAAAAATTTCAGATCGAGTTTGGAAAAGACCAAATTCGATCCGATCCAATCCATTACCATCCCTACTCACACCAAGAATATAAATCATTTTCATCCAATTTCGCAAACGAATATGGATTCATTAAATGATCCATTATTGCAGCATTCCCTTTGTGTTATATAAATAATAAAATATTATTTTAGGAATTAAAAAATTAAATAGAGAATATATGCATTGTTTTAAAATATAAAAGAAAAATATATGTTAAAAGAATATGTATTAATTATTTGTTAAAGTTTTAGATCATGTGTTAACATTTTTCATTAAATATATCAATCATCCAATAACTCGAACTTGAGATATTATTATGATGAACTAATCTTTTGAACTATCAAGTAATATTAGGTCATGGTATTTCACATGTTACATGATTCATATGATTATATATATATTTTTTTAATAATTGTTTGTGTAAAAAATTAAATTTTATTCAAAATTTCAAAAATTATCTTAATTTTTGAAAATTATTTTAACTTAGTAAATACGAAACCAAAATGTTATCTAGGGTTAGTCGGAGATGGTTATAGACTTAATAGTGTCCACAAACAAAGGAGAGAAACATTTTTAATTAAATAAGATGAATTAAGTGATGTATAGATGAATAAGATACTATCCTACATTTTGCTAAAATCCCACCAATACAATAATTTCTTAATTTACAAAACTCACATTAAATTACAATAAGTTTACTGGTAAAGAAAAAATGACCTAAAAAAATGTTGAAGAACATTTGTGTCCTAAAAATAAAATTTCAATATTTGTGTCCCAAAAGTATGTTTTTGAATAAAATAACTACTTTCAAAGAAAATTAATTTTGTCCTTGTTCGGATAGTTTTTATTTTTGACTTTTGATAGCCAAAAAAAAAAAAAGAAAAGGAAAGTTAAAGTTTTACATCTAGAAGAACTCTTGAGAGTGTTTGAATAACACATTTTAAAAACTTCATAAAATATACTATGACCTTTATATCCTTCTCAAAAAAGAATATTATTGAATATGTTTGATTGACCTTTATATCCTTCTCAAAAAAGAATATTATTGAATATGTTTGGTTTGAATATTTTAAATCTATTCTAATTGTAATATGACATTTGTACCTTAATCAAGGTAAGTAAATAATTATTTTTTACTTGAATAAGTAAATAATTATTTTAATACTTAAAAAATATATATAAATATATTTTATTTGTTTATTTAATTTGAAATAATTGTATTTATTTAAAGTAATTATCATTTTTCTTCTTGACGATTGATGTATAATCATTTTTTTCTTTGATGATTTTAAAAAGGTTAAAAGTCCCCTTGAAATAGTATTAATTTAAATAAAAATAATGAATAAAATGAAGTTTATTGAATCAATAGGAAAAAAATGATAATTCATTAATTATTAGGTGTGCAAATGATAATAACTCATTTATTTATTCAACAGAATATAGTTCATAACTTCATATGAGATGTTATAACATTTTTTCCTAATATATTTCCTTTAAAAAAATCTACTTAAATAAAATGAGTAACAACAATTCTTTTTTTTTTTTTTTTTTTATATATATCTCAATAACAATTCATTTCAAATTACAAATACATCCATGTATAATAGTATTTTATCACAATTTATAAATAAAATCTTAAGGTATGTTGTTCTCTCTTTATGCAAACTAAAAACCTCAAAAGCCAAGAACTGCCAAAAAAGAAAAAAAAAAAAAAAGACAACAAATCATTCATCCAATTGCTAACACTCTTTTTTACACAACTGAAACCAAACTTAATCGTTTTGCTTTTGACTCTACGATCTCATACCCGGATGGACGTTTCTTTTCTGACAATAACTACATGTTCTTCAATGAATCCTTACTATTAGTAATAACATGATATGTAACAAGCTAATTTGCTATTCTACTTTGATGACTGGTTGCACTATCAGTTTCAAACCAAGCTCGAGGATGGATATGGAGATGGTGAACTTGATTCAATCTAAGAAGAAATGCCGGTTGGTGGAGGTTATGCATAAAATTCACCTGCACAGTAATTCACCTTAGCCCAAAGACTGTTGACAAGGGTATTGCCACCGTAACTCTTAGAATATGAGTAGATAAATTGATTCAATGATAAGCTTCTTAAATTTACATTTAGGAGGTCATGACCTTGAACCATTATCTCTTCTTAGACCTTGTTTTAATTGTAATATATTTTTTTTAAAAAAAAAAAATCTACAAAATTTAACTTTTAAGTTACTAATTGCCAGGTGTATTATTTTATAAACTTAATATCAAAAAACAGATATTTTACTTAATAAATATGATAGATTTAGAGGTCATTTCTTTTTTTGTCCAAAGATTAAAAAGTACCATTGAAGATAGATGATTGAATAGTGATTGAAATATGAAATACGAATGACATTTTTTTGTTGTTTTACCTTAAATATATAGTAATCTTATTTATTTGTAAAAACTAAAAATTTGATATTTATATCATTTTACTATTAGTTCCTCTGTAATTTCATTTAATATAATATAAACAATTATAATAAATTATTTAACAAATACCAAAACATTGTTATGTATATATTAATAATATTTTTATTCATAATTAAATATGATTAATTATGATAGTAAAGTAATTTTTTTGAAATTATATATACATAAATAAATTATTATAGTAAAGTAAATTAAATTTATATGTTTAAATAAAAAAATAAAATATTTTTAAATTAAATTACCATTACAACAAAAGTTGAAATTATAAAGTAATATATGTTTTAGTCATTGCAATTTTTCATTAATTACATTTAAAAGAAATTTATATAGAGTAAAAGTAGGATAAATTTAAAAATATGTTATTTTAAAAATAATAAATTTATAATAATATATTTAAAAAACGATTAAGTGATTTGACATTCAGATAGAAATTAAAAATTATAACTTTTTTTTTTCAATAATTTTTGAGTGATGTTAGGTGGTTTGATTACTTAAAAAATTAATAAAAATTATTTAAAAATATAATTCAGATACATTAAATTAAAAGTGATAAAAACAGATCCCTTAGCTCTTAATTTTCAAAAACTAATGTGATGACAGTCTAGGACTAGTAGCCATGAGACAACAGCACGGGGAATCCATCCTCGAGCCGCATTTTTTTAACTCTTTAAATTTAAAAGAGATGAAAGCATGCAAAGCTACCCTACTTATAAAAATTAAAATTCGTGTCGAAATGTAGTACACAACCACATGTTTTTTTGCCTGATTTATTGATTCATGCACCGTTAGCTGTTTGATTATTTTTGGCATCAATTGCATGGCGTAGCTCTTTTTTGCCTTTTTACCCATTTCAAATGATACCGACCCTCGTTTTCCAAAAAGAAAAAAATACTGAAGATGACCATTTTATTTACATTCTTTCTCCAAAAAAAATTATCTTTTTTATTTAATTTAAATATAATGAATAAATTTAATTAATTCGTTTTAAGAGTAACCGATTATAAAAATATCATATATATATTGATTTTACTATCAATATTTTTTAATTTTAAAAAGTTAGGATGAATTAATCAAATTAATCAATTACATTTTGTTATATGTATTTTCTGGACTCACTAAATGAGCTGGTAAAAGCCCAACTTAGGCCCAATAAAAAGTTCAATAAAATCAAACCAATCAAGGCCTATCAGACAATGCCCAAATGTCAACTTTAAGTCCAACAATTTTCTCAGCTCGCAGCAACGAGCTCGTCTCATAGTAAGATTGTAGCTCGTTCCACCATTCACCATAAGCACAGCTCGCTATTCGCTTCTCAACGAGCTCCAGCTCGAGGTCGTCATAAACAGCAGTTCGCCCAGAAACGCAATTAATGTAATATCTTCCAGAACAGACAATTACCTAATCAAATAGTGATTCTTTTTCCGGATATGGAAGTTAATTCAAATTCAAACTCAGTCAACATTATCTCGGATTTTAAGGAGCAGTTTTCTGATTTTGTTCAAACAGATTAAGAAGTGTAATTAATTCATGATTCTCTTCCTATTTTATTGCTTCTTAAATTGTAACGATACTTCCTTTAATAAATAGGGGTTAAAATCATTGTAACAGGACACATTGAATATCATATTGTCACTCTGTAGAATTTAAGAGAGACAGCTGTGGACGTAGGCACACTTGCTGAACCACGTTAAAAATCCTTTGTCTTCGTGCTTGGTTTTGATCCTTTATTATTTTCTTCTCGATTTCTGTGTTTTCTCATATTGATTGTAGGTATTGGGCATTGAATACTCGTCGACTGAATTTCAACATTGACACATTTAAATTAAATGAGAGACAGAATACAATAGATGAATTTAATTAATTTGTTTTAATTTTTTAAAGTTAGAATATACTAATCATAAAAGTTTTGTATATATATATATTTGTTTGAGTTGACTATTTTGTATGGTTACAATTAATATTTATTTGTATGGAAGCATGATCCCTATTTTAAATAAAAACACAGAAAATAATAAGTTTTACATTTTAAACATTTTTTTATGAGTACAAAAACATATGCACCTAATGGTTAATGGTTATGTAATTACTTAATAAATATTAGACATTCAAAATTTGGGTCTCAGATGATAGAACTGACGAATTGTTATGATCAATAATAAAATAGTTATACATTAGTAGACACATTATAAGAAGAGATTTTTGAGAAGAAATTCGGAGTATATTATATTATTACCCTTACTTTTATAAAAATTATGATTTGAGCTCAATGGTAAAATGTTTTAATATGACTGAGCGTACACACTTAATTTAATAATGTCTTTTCGTCTTTAAAAAAAAAAATTTTTTTTTCGATTGACATGCATATTTAATAACATGGGATTTTTATGGCAACTGATTTGGTTTCCGATAAACTCTACAGTATTTTTATATCTTCTACACTAATTGAGCTCATTAGTAACTAATTACAGGTTACTCAGAATAGACACGGGGTTTAAGACCTCTGCACGGAATCAAAACCATGCAAATTTGAGTACAGGTAATGTAGGGTTGTGGTCCATTGCCAACAGTGTCGGGGACCACTAACAGGGGGACCACCTAACCCAAATTTAAAACAAAAATTGAAATTAAATAAAAAAAAAAAAAGTGGAAGTGGAAACAAAAGCAAAGCGTACACATGTTGGTCACATCATTGCCATCGCAGAAACACATGCAAACCCTCTTCCTCACGTGTCAACTATTTTCGTTTATTTCTACTCCCTCCGTTGCATTTAATAAATAACTCGCCACCTTTCCTCCTTTCTAAGGAATCTGCTACAGTTCCATTTTTACTACTTTTCAAAAGTTCCATCGAGTCGAGACTGGACAGTAGTTTATAGAAAATTATCAATGTTAACTAATAAAACCAAAATATTTACTACCATGATATAGGAATCTTCTAATATTTATTCTTATTTTTTAGTTAGTAAAGTGAGGCTCAAACAAGTGGAGAGAGAGACCAGAGAAGACAAAAAAAAAAAAAAAAAAAAAAGAAAAGAAATTTTATCTATAAAGTAAAATTTATGTATTTACATCTAAATTTTTAGTTTCTTACTTTTTCAAATATTTGTGACATAATACAAAAATTTACTTATCACTAGGAGGTACTTCTACTTCCATATAAAGAGAAACTTATCGTATATATTAATAAATACGTATAATGAGATTTTAATATATTATATAAATATAAAAAATATATTTTAATTATTTAAATTGTAAATAAATGTATAATAATTAACATATATTGGTAGGTGTAGCAGATATGCTGCATTAGTGAGTTTATACCACTATACTGGTTAAATATTGTGATACTATACTAGTTAAATATTGTGATACGTGCTAAAGCTTCGGCAAGGCTCACAAGGCTTGACTCTCTCAAATGAAATTAATATTTTTTCAATTACTTATTAATATTATTATTTTTAATTATTAATATTTGGACCATTAAATGTGGAGTAATGATAAAAGAAAATTCATTCAATTTAATAATACTTCTTAAGTTATTTCGGTCTATATTATATCTCAGAATATATTATTATTTTTAATATTTATTATTATTTTTTATGATAATATTTAAATGAGATGAAACAGCCGTAAAGTAACGATTGTAAACCACTTTTTTGTAGATATTTATTATTTATTTGTGTTTTTTTTTTTTTATAGATATTTCACTTTTATACATTTAATTTTATGATCTTTATTTCAGAAATTTGAACTTATGAAACTCGAAATTTACTTAAAGATATCCTGATTCAACAATAATTAAGTGCACTTCAATTTTAAATTTAAAAAATATTTTTTTTGAACCGATAGATTTCAACTCAATAAATCCTACTAATTATGTATTTAATATAAAATTCATACTTATAAATTATAATATATCGATTTTCTTTGATGACAAGGCTGATTTGAACGTGGAAAGTTGCAGCTAAATGAGACCATTTTGTCATTCAAATATAGGGATAATCTTACTATCCCTTTGTAGTTTGACCTAAACATTAATTATCCCCATCTAATTTTGCATGATCCCAATTTATCTCATATTGTTATTTCTGTTACAGAAAAATGCATTTTGACATATAAAGTGATGCATAATAGCAAATTGCCTCGTTTAATAAAAAAAGCTACGATAATGCCCATACATTTAATAAAAATAAAAATTATATAAAAAATCAATAAAGAACAATTAATAAAACTTAATAAAAATACATTTAAATTGTAATTAAAAATAAAGAAAAAATAGTAATATATATATTTTAAATTACTATAAGATTTCTACTATCCATTCTATTGATGGATGGTGGACATCATTTAAAAAAATAATAAAGAAATATATATATATTTTTTAAGAAAAATTTTTTTAGGGGTGGAGATCCAATTTGGAGATTAGATCTTCACCTCCAATTGATCATCATCAACACAACATCATCCTGTTCATCACCATTATCAATATCAACTCATTTATCACCATCATTAATATTATCACCATAACTCTAGTGGGAATCAATAAGGACAGATGAGAGAGAGAGTGAGAAAAAGAAGATAAACAAGAGAATTAGTGACGGTGGATTTTGACACAAATGAAGGGTGGTGATAGTGAGGGGTTCGGTTTATGGAAGAATAATGTCATCTTCATGTATGTTAATCTCCATATTTGTGATGATGGTTTGTGAAGAGTTCTTTTGTTTGATGGAGATAGGTGGAGATGTTATATAAGATTTTTTCCCTGTATTAATAATTTTGAAAACATTTTTTTTCATCTCCATTGTTCGTCCTTGTGATGAACAGTGGAGAGAACATTTAATTTTTTCATTTTTCAAAAAATAATTTTTAAATATTAAATTATCATTTTATTAAATATTAATTTTTTATATATCTTTTATTTTTCATGGACAGTTTTATGCTTTCACACTAAAAGTCAAATCCTGATTTTTAACATCAGTTTGATGGTAAAATTTTTTTCAGATATTTTCATGCACCATAGAAGCTATTTAAATTAATAGGTAGGTATTAACGATTTTATAAAATATGAGGATTTTAGTTATTATGTCAAATTCAGGGAGAAAATAAGATTATACCTACAATATATATATATATATATATATGTATTTTGTTTGAAACTACCTAAAATATAAAGATGAGTACATAAAAATGTGATAATTTTAACATCACTTCCATGGATTCTACTGTATGAGCTCTTAAATCTTATCAAGTAATACACCCATTTAATGTAATTTGACTACAAAAATGATGCTCCAAGTTGTACATGAAAGAGAAATACACTTCAGAAAAAAATTAAAAAAATCTGTGTGTACGAGTTTCACTAGAGCTTGCTCTGCTGGTAGGTGAGTGGTTTGATTTAAATTGATCAAAACAAAACCTAATGAAAGATTAGCTCTAATAATCAAAAGTTGACACTTGATTTTTAGGAATCCGGAATTCTCTAATAATTTTCTTCATAGCTGTAAACCTTTTCCCGGGAAATTAAAAAAGTCGGTAGCTTTTTCTTCTGATTAATTAATTAATTATTTATTTTTGAAGAAACCGACTTTTTAACGGAACAGAATGTGAGTTCGTGGGCACATCACTCTACAATGTCAGCCTAGCTCCACTTTCAACCTCCTTTTCCTTGTCCACGCAACACATTTTCTCTCCTGAAAAGAAAAAATATAAAAAAAAATAATAATAATTTTTTCAGTGTTCGGTGGAGATAAAATTTAATGCCTTTGTTTGATTTTCGAACTGGGTTTTGTTTAATTAGAGAATAGATGTTTACAGTTCATGTCCTGTCACCAAAACGCGTTGCGTTTCCGTGTTGAAAATATACTTTGTGTGTTTGTGTGGTGCTATATCTCTCTCTTTCTCTCTCCTTGATTTTTTTGTTGCTTCAACGTGGGTGGGAGGTGTTATTGTTTGTGGGTTGCTTCTTGTAATTATCAGATCTGCATTTGCTTTTGGGTTTGGTCCAAGAGCCAGTCTGACATTCTCCTTCGTAAGTTCTTGATGTGGTTTCCTCTTCTCACGCTTGTCTGTTGGATGTTTTGTCTCTGTTTTTTTTTTTTTTTGGCTTGTTGAGAAACCTCGGGAAGAAAGTAACTGTAGAGTGTTTTTATTCTGTTTTTAAGTTTAAAGATTCTTGCTTGATGTTGGGATCTTTGAGTTTTTGTTTGTACAACTTTGGAACCTTTTGCATTTAGTGATGTTTTGTTTCAAGTCTTAAGAGTTTTGCATTTTCTTTTGTTTTTTAAAAATTTTCTTAGTAAGCAAATAGAGGAATGCGTTGGCAAAAAATGGTTTATTTTTCTTAATGTGCATATGTGATTGCTTTATACTGGTGATATATTTTGTTTTCCTCAATTTCAGCTTCCATTTGGTCTGTTTTGTCCCTGATGTTTGCAGATCAAGTTGGGAACTTTATTTAGTGCTGATTTTGAGAAATTCAACTGTGTTTGAGTTGGAGATTTGTGATTTTATCACCAAACAGGATCCAAAAGTTGTGATATATAGGAATATTGCTGAGCACAAGGACATTTCCTCTTGATTGGTGAAGACTGAGTATGATCACAAGTTTTTGAGGTGTTAAGTAGGAATTGATATGGTTTTGAGGCCAAGGATTTGGTAAAATTGAGGTCTTGGGTTGCAGCCGGGGACATTTGGTGGGGTAAATATGGCTTCCAGGGAAGGGAGGCGTCATCATCATCGTGATCTTGTGCCCCTTGCTGCTTTGATCAGCAAAGAGATGAAGAATGAGAAGATGGAGAAGCCAACGGTTAGATACGGGCATGCAGCTCAGTCTAGGAAAGGGGAGGATCACTTTTTGATAAAGACGGATTGTCAAAGAGTACTGGGAAATTCTTCATCCACGTTCTCTGTATTTGCGGTAAATCTTGCTTCCTCTCTCATGGATATGCTGCTTTTATTTTGTATCCTGTAAGAGATGCAGATGTATTAGGATGTTACATTTTGCTGCTCTTTGCTTTGGACTGCTATTGTTGTTAAATCTAAAAATATACTGCAAATTTAAGTTTGGATTCTCTATTTGCTGATAGTTGATGACTTCTGAAGATGATAACAGACCATCTGATTTGCTGCTGACTGGGGGCCGCAGTTGGTCTCAGTTCGATGAACTTGTTCCTTAGTTCGTTCTGTCTTTGTTGTCATATATTTTGTGTCATATTCAAAACATCTTACTTTAATCTTTTAGAATAGAACTCACTAAGAGGTGTATTTATAATTAAGTTTGGTGATTGAAGTGCATCTCATTCATATTCAATGATATCTTGGATGTAGCAGCATTTTCTCTGGTTGTGGAATATGAATCTGTAGGCTTTGCTGGATTCTTGTTTGGCTATATCTTTATTATTATTATTATTATTATTATTATTATTACTACTACTATTTTTTCTTATGAGACTTCAGATGTATCTTTCTAGTTCTGTATGATTAACTGTTTTTTCCATATTCAGATTTTCGATGGGCACAATGGGAATGCTGCAGCAGTTTATACAAGGGAAAATTTATTGAGTCATGTGTTGGGTGCTATTCCCCGTGGCCTTGGTCGGGATGAATGGCTTCAGGCTTTACCACGGGCCTTAGTTGCTGGATTTGTGAGGACTGACAAGGAATTTCAGATCAGAGGCATTGAATCAGCCCTTTCTCTTGTTTCCAGTCTTTGTTTACTTTTTACTTATCTGTGTATGGTCTAAGTTCTTGTGAATTAAGAAAAACTAATACTCTTGATACACTTTTAAATGTTTTCAGGAGAAACATCTGGGACCACTGCTACATTTGTTATAGTTGATAGATGGACTGTAACTGTTGCATCTGTTGGAGACTCCCGCTGTATATTAGACACTCAAGGGGGTGCCATTTCAACCTTAACCGTTGACCATAGGCTTGAAGAGAATGTGGAAGAGTGCGTGTCTATATCAGAGCCTTGTCTCTTCCCTTATTCTGGACTGGCTTAATAATCGGTTGTTCTGTGTGACTGCAGGAGGAAACGCGTAACTGCAAGTGGAGGTGAAGTTGGGAGGCTTAGCATCGTTGGAGGTGTTGAGGTGAGGTGTTTTCGCAGATTAGGCTTTTTGTTGAAGTTCTTTCAGAAGCACAAATATTGCTGGCATATTCTTAAATATGATCCTACAAATTGAAAATAATATTTGCTTGATTATTACAGATTGGCCCCCTACGTTGCTGGCCTGGGGGTTTATGCCTTTCTAGGTCAATTGGAGACATGGATGTTGGAGAGTTTATAGTACCAATACCATACGTAAAACAAGTAAAGGTAATGATCTCAGTTTCTGTTGCCCTGCATCTTTGATTGTGATGCCTTTGCACTTTGAGATGGTAAATGCTAGGCCAATCTATAGCATAGTTACTAATGTTCTTCAATGGTATGGCAGCTATCTAGTGCAGGTGGGAGGCTTATTGTTGCTTCTGATGGAATCTGGGATGCTTTATCCTCAGAAATGGCTGCACAATCTTGCCGTGGATTGCCTGCTGAACTTGCAGCTAGACAAGTGGTGAAGGTAATTTAATTTAATGCTAAACTTTGCTAGTTCTGTTTGAGTTACTATGGCCTTGACAAATGAATCATCACTAAGTGATGGGCAAATATGTTAGCATGAATAAATGAGATTTTGGCTTGGGTTGTGTACTTCCTTTAGAGAGCTAATGGTTAAAAAGCGTTTCCTCACTGGTGACTAATCATTTTTCAGGAAGCATTAAGGATAAGGGGACTAAAGGATGACACAACTTGCATAGTTGTTGACATAATTCCTCCAGACAATTCAGTAGTACCTCCGCCGCCTCCTAAAAAGCAGAACAAGTTGAAAACACTGCTGTTCGGGAAGAAATCCCATGATTCTGCAAATAAACTCTCTAAGAAGCTCTCCGCTGTAGGAATAGTTGAAGAACTTTTCGAAGAAGGCTCAGCAATGCTTGCTGAAAGGTTGGTTGTGCTCAGTTTCTTATCATCTGCACAGTTCTGTGGCTACTTTTTACCCCTTTTTATATATTTATAGTTACATCTGACTCTTTGTTTCTCATATATCTTGCAGACTTGGAAACGATGAATGTACTGCACCATCAACATCTGGTCTTTTCACATGTGCTGTATGCCAAGTTGACCTTGCTCCAAGTGAGGGCATCTCTGTTCATGCTGGTGGCATCTTCTCAACCAGCTCAAAGCCCTGGCAAGGCCCTTTTCTTTGTGCCGATTGTCGTGATAAGAAGGATGCCATGGAAGGGAAACGCCCTAGTGGAGTTAAAGTGGCATAGTATTCCTTATCGTGTCCCTCTCATTCTTTATCAGTTCATTGTAACCCATTTATGTAGGCTGGTCAATTATTTATATCTTACCACTGTGCCACGTCAATTGTATATGTAATATTTGCAAATAATGTAAAATGAGTTTGAGCTTTGAAGGAAGAGTTGATTGAAAAAGAGCACGTCACATGATTTTCTGGGGCATCCTCCAAATTCCAAAACTACTGTTCTGTCTCCTAGTGCCTATTGATGGTTGAAGCTGAATGCTGAGGTCAATCAAGTGGAATACTAATTTACAGGTATCAGAGTTTATGGTTAGTTGCCTGAAAAATTTTTTATGGACATGCTAGTTTTTTCTTCCTGTAGGTCAGTGACTATAGGATAGGGGAAGAGTGCAATTTGGCAATTATTCTGTGAGTGACATAGGGACCTCTTCTAGAAACAGAATGTTCTTTATAATGTATGCTGATTGATGCTATGTCCTGAACTAGCTCTCTTTGTGATGCCCATTTAGTCTCCTTGCGTGATCAGAATGTTACCGTTTTCTATTCAAAGAGGATTGTGAAACTTGGCTCAAGCAGGTAGAAAAGGACAAGGTAATTTGCAGGGCATATATTCTGCAGTTTTAGAAGATATTAAGGGGATGTACTGATGCGTGATTAGCAGCCACTCTCTGGTGAAGGTAGGGCAATTGATAGATTTTAATTGTAAAGATTCATGGGTGATGTGGTAGATATGTTTTATTGCCAGAATAAAGACTCCTAAAAGTCTAGGTTGCACTAACAGTTGAGTAAATTCATCTTTCTTAAATTCGGTTACTAGATTGAAGCTCTTCAGCTGTTGTAAATTAGAATGACAAGACCTGTCGATGAAGTTTTAATTTCTTAGAAGGATGAATTTAATTATAGCATTGCAATTTGCATTGACTCTGGAAAGTTGCCGTTAAGGTTGGCAAAATGCGGGTCTGGACCCGCACCAGGCCCAGACCCGCATTGGACCCTCATTTTTATTTGAGGGTCCAGACCCTACCCATACCCTCAAATAAATTTGAGGGTCTGGCCCAAATCCTACCCATACTTTTTGCGGGTCTGTTCAGACCCGCGTCAGACCCGCATTGATCGGGTCAGATCCGGATTGACCGGATCGACCCGATTAAATTCGGGTCAACCCGAATTTATTCAGGTCGATCCGAATTTTTTTCAAAAAATTTTTTTTCAAAATTTTTCATAAATTCTCTATAGACCAACAAATTCAATGGATCAAAAATTTTAACATGTTTTGTTTAAAAAAAAATATATCAATTTTTTCTTCTAAAACAAATTAAACTAAACTAATTTCACATCACATAATTCATTCCACAATCATTCTTATCAATTTTGAAAAAAAAAAAATGCCACACTCAAAACTAAACAAAAAATAACATTAAAAGTTAAAATTTATCCATAATTTATATCCCAAAAGTAACAAAAAAAATTATAAATACAAATATAAGAAATAAAATCAAGATGTTGATGGCTCTTTTTTATCTTGTTTATAACATATTTCTTCTTCCGGAACGCCACCTAATAGAATAAATCAAGTGAAAAATTAAAGATTAAATTATAGATTACAAATAATATACATAATATAATCAAATTTATTACTACTTTCATACCTCGAAGTGGAGCCCATATTCAATTTTGCGTACACATTAATGCTTCCAATGTTGTAATTGAAGGTGATAGATCGGGGGAAGAAAGAGAAACAAACTAAAGGTATTTGAGAGTTATAAAAATCAGAATGAGGGGGGAAAAAAACACAAAGGCTGAATATTAAAGGTAATGAAGGTCAAATGGAAATTTTCAGAAAGAAGAACCCTAAAGTTCTGATACCATGAAGACAAATTTGTATTTTTTCAATATTTTTATAAAAAATGAATTACAATCATATATAGAATACACTAGACTCTAATTTAGGAAAGAAGTAATCTAGAATATAGAATGCATTGTTATACCAGAGGTTTCAACTACTGCCACCAGATGCAGGTAAGTCGAAGTTACTAGTTTCCAGCTATATACTATTCACCCATTAACCACAAATTAAGTCAAACAGCTATATATTTAAAAAAAAAAAACCATGGACAACAAAGTAGCTAGTGGTGACACATCAGGCACACATGCTAGATGTCAGAAAGTACGTGCATTGTTACACCAGAGGTTACAACTTATATTTTGCTTCCAATATTTAGTGTTATAGCACAAGTTTTGGTTTTACAGTTTTTTATGGTTTCATTACATGTTAATATTTTCGTTACAGTTTTCCAAATTCGAATGTTTTGATCACATTGGTTTCTGGTATGGGTGAGTATATCGTCACCCAAAAATAACTGCTTTCAACATCTACTTTCTTTTTTACCCGCCCCGACACTCATTCAATGAAATTGAAAATATTGATTTTACTTTGTAGACTTCTGTCTAAGTCCTGAAGGGAGCCCATCTCTGTAGGTGTTTTCGTTATCAAATTTATTTGTGAAGCCTTTTCAGAGTGTGCTACACTCTTGGATTGGATCATATATTTAAGAAATTTGTAAAGGGACTTTGAAAAAGCAGATGTGATTGCCCCTTGATAATGTCTAAAAAATTACTAGTTTTCAATTAAAAAAAAAATTACAAAATGTTTACACCACCCTTCAGAGTATGCTTTTTGTCCTGGTTATTGTCATGTTTGAAAGGCTTTGAATAGCTAATTTATTTTCTTCCGAAGACTTTGAGTAGCATATTAATTACTAAGTAAATTTTCCACAAACAAACCCCACTAACAGCGCTTTACACAAGCAACACGATGGGATAGGATTCAAGTATAATATAACTGTGTTACTAAGTAGCTTTTGCAAATTTGAATAAACAAGATAGATGTCAGAAAATTCAAAAATAAAATAAAGGACCCTTACGTTTTAATACGAATTTTCAGATAACTTCCAACACAGCATAGAACCGGAGTATGATAATATACATATAGCCTTCATAATTAATATCCTTCAACACAAGCACAAGGTGCAATTCCTATCCACAAACTAATAAGACACAACTTACTTTGTTCAACCAAATTAAGTAGTTTAACTATTGTCATATTATCAAGTATCAAAGCTCTAAACTAGAGACTCTGCTAGGATCCTACAACCTTGGTAGTAGTCAACAAGCTCATGGAATATAATTTCAAGAGACTTCACAAACAGAATTCCATTTCATAAACTACTCAACTAGATGTCTACTTATTGATAAAATTAAACAATGCCATATTAACAAGCACGCATCTCTCTACCTCGTTACTTAATAAAAGCAATCAGGTTCCCTTTCAACCTGAAATGTTAAGCTGGATATCAATTAGATGACAAATCACCCCCTTTTTACTCTAATTAGTACCCTTAATAACATGATAATCATAGGAGATAATTACTGAGTAGGAACAAATGGGACATATATATATATATATATATATATATCAATCAAAGGCTGATTCTTCAAGTGATTCTGGTTATAGTTGAAGCGTTACAGACAAAATTAGCAGTGTACCACCCATGAGATATTATTAAATTTTTTTATTTTATTTTTCCTTTTTTCTGGTTTGCTTGAGAGCCCACATGTTCCCTTTAAAACAAAACAATTTTAAAAAAGGGGAAAAAGGGAAAAGAAAATGGAGTTCAGCCAGCTTTGGATCTATCGACTTTCTGGGACATGTTATGCCGTGCTTTTACTGCTCTCTTCGGACAGATTTATTGTTTAGTTGAGTATATATAACTAAACCTCCACTATTAAATCTCTTGCTAGTTTTCAATTGACAAAGAGACCTTTATATTTTGTATTAACGAGTTTATAAAGCATACCCAACAATGACAAACGAGTTTAAACAATACCTGGAGATAGAGCGAGTCAGTGTTCAAGCTCACAAACCCAGAGGAATCGAAGTTTTTCACTTCCCTGCTTCGACAGATCTGAAACACATCAGATTAGACAAACACTAACGCAAACATAATCAGAATGAAAATCCATATGTGTTCTGCCATTCACATACATTTAAACCCAAAAAGGGTTTTGATTTCAGAGACCAAACTGGCGATAGAGCGAGTCATTGTTCAAGCTCACAAACCCAGAGGAATCGAAGTTTTTTCACTTCCCTGCTTCGACTGATCTGAAACACATCAGATTAGACAAACACTAACGCAAACATAATCAGAATGAAAACCCATATGTGTTCTGCCATTCACATACATTAAAACCCAAAAAGGGTTTTGATTTCAGAGACCAAACTGGCGATAGAGAGGAGAGAGACACAGTCGAGACTCGAGCAGGGGAACGGCGGCGACGGCGATTGGAGAGAAAGAGAGAGGCACTGTCGAACGGTGTCGAGGATCCGAATATTGTCGCCAACAACAAGCGACGGCGATAGAGAGGAGAGAGGCACAGTTGACACTCGAGCAGAGGAACGGCGGCCACAGCGATCAGAGAGAGAGAGAGAGGCGTGTCGAACGGCGCCGAGGGGTGTAGAGAGAGAGAGAGTCGAGAGAGTTGAGAGAGAGGTTAGGGTTTGTTTTGAAAATGAACCGGGTAGGGGTATATATATTGCGGGTCTGATGGAGACCCGCGGGTAGATCCATATCCTACCCACAATGTTGCGGGTTTTTCCGCATCCGGTTCTTTTAAGGATTTTTTTAAAAAAGGTGCGGGTCTCTACCCGAACCTTATTCTTATGGGTATGGACAGGGTCTGCAGACCCTGTCCATTTTGCCATCCTTAGTTGCCGTGGTTGGATTAAAACAGGCTTGAGTGATGTTCTTCCAATGGTCGCACTATGTTACGCCCAATTTCTTACATGTGATCCCTAGGGGCTGTTTTAATCTAAAATTAAGATACTTGCTCATGTTTGGTTTTTTGAACATATATGAAAAACCAAAAGCAAAATTTTGACTTTTGTCTTATAAAAAAAGTGTTGGAATAAAGTGTTAGTACACATTTCCATAAATTTTCTCCTACTCTCTCTTACCTTTTCTTTTCGGTTAAACAAATATCAAATCATGAAGATATAAAAGAATTTTCAAAAGAATTATCAATTATTTATTTCTGGTCCCAACTATAGAAAATTTCTCTACCGTGTTGTTGGGAACTTGTGAAGACCAAAATGTAAATTAATTTTCTTGACTTCTTTATGTTATGCAAAGTTGCATGTCTATTACACTTGTTTCACTATCTTTTTAAAAGTCTGGGGATCAAGTCATGGACTCAATTGACGTCTTCTGAAGGATAGAATAACTGAGAACCTCTATGGAGCTGAAACAATAACAAATTTAATAGCAATATAGTTGATCCGTTGTCCAGTTGCTGGTGCTTTTGTCATGGCTCCTGCTTCTTCTCTTCTGCTCCTTGTTATCTGTCATCTTTCACTACTTTCCTTTGCCGATGAAGAACCGCGATTCAATCCAAGCTGCCCACCTTTTCCTTGCGGACATCTCAGCAATATTGGGTTCCCCTTCACCACTCCAGAACATCCTGAGTGTGGGTTGTTAATAGTAGAAAACTGCAAAGAGCAATGGCAACAGAAGATTATTCAGCTGGGGAAGGATGGACCTCGGTTTTATCTTTCAGACATCAAGCAGGACAATACAATTGTACTTTATGACCAAGAGCAGCATTACAAGCAGCACACTTGTGGATCCGTCGAAAATTTGACTCTAGCCACCTCTCCCTTTTACTCTTTTGAATTCCCACCCATCGGAACCATTTTCAAATGCCTTCCCACTCGTCAAAACTTCACACATTCCCATAAAATCTGCAACGACTCCAGTCACTCCATTTTCATATACGAGCACGCAACAAATCATTCACCAAGTCCTCCAGCTCGATGTTCAGTTTTTCGGCCCCTACTGACTAAGACTAAAAAATATGTCTTCTTTAATAATACATATACCGGTGAGTTCTTTCTTCAAGTGAATGTGACGATAGAATGTCATGGCTGTCATATTAGCGGAGGGCAATGTCAAAGTGATGTAAACGGAAATTTTTATTGTTCAGGCCCAAAGACAGGTATCAAAATAACAGTGAGGTTCATGGTGGATTCATACATGACCTGCTATCTGCGTTCTGTTTTTGAAATTAGTTTTCTGTTCAAATTCATTAATTGTTTTATTCATGTATACAAGCAGCATATACTTGAACATCATTCCATAAAACTGACTTTCTACAATGATTGCTCAAGTGGATTTCCATTGGTCTCTAGCCTGGGTCTGGAAAATGCTAGCGACATCTTTATCATTTCCTGATACCCAGACACAAGTTCTCTTGATAGGGTTTTCGACCTTTAGTTCAGGCTAATGTGAAACTAGAAATGTGAGTGAAATAAGCTAACTTCTTACCCTCTTCCATTCTTTCAATAACAAATTCTTGATTTAGTACAATTCATGCTTTTAGAGGTAGGTAGAGATAAACGTCACCAGCTTAGCATAAAGCAAATTGAGTGGATATGACATCTATTTGATCATAGAATTTCTTTTGGGCAAGGAAAATTCCTTAAACTGAAACTCTATACACGTACTCCTAGGCAGTTTGATGATTCCCTTTATATCCGATCAGCTTTACAACCTCTGTTCAATATTGTTTACATACATGGTGGATGCATACATGACCTTCTTTTGTATTTTATTGTTTTAAAAACCAGTTCTCTGTTAGTAAGTCATTATTTGTTCTATTCATTAATATGGTGCACATATTAAGATCTTTGTCCAATAATTACTCAAGTAGATTTTAATTTCCTGGTTTAGCGAATGCTAACAGGATCTTATATGGTTTTATGAAAATCCCTTGTGGATCCTTCAAAGATTTGACTCTTTTACTCTTTTAAAATCCTTGTTACATATCCATGTTAAGATAATCTTGCAAATTGCTTTAAACTCTGCTCTAACTTTAAACATAATCTGAGGTATTTTCATAGATCATTCAAGGATGTGTTTTGGTGTATTGCTATGTTTTAAGTCACCATTTTATTAATATTACAAAGGTGACCTTGATATGCAACCTATATATCCTTGAAAACCTTTATAATAAAAAGCTAATAACAATTTAGTGCAGATGAAACTAGCACGATTTTGGCGCTAACTAAGGATTATCTCAAATTTAACTTGGGTTATAAGTCAAATATGGTATATGTTGTGCTGGGTTAGCAGTAAGATCTCTTATAAGAAATTTTGAGATTGAATTTCTATCATATCATAGCATACATTAGTTCATATATATTTTTTGAGACTAAATTGGTTCATGTTTTACTTGTTTATCTTCAAAAAATAATTAACTTTATAAAACAATTGTGACGTATAATTAACCTGATTTGATTAAAAATATAGTGCTGAAAACTCTTTAATGACGGAGGTTGTTGGATTACGATTTTCTTTTTCTAATTTTTAAATACATTGGATTAGGATCAGTCAAGAATATGCTTTATGTTGATAAGCTTAATTTAGGAAGCAACTTGATAATGGTATGATTCACAGCAAAAAATGAATTTCAGGTACTTGTGTTATGTCAAAATGTTCGTAAGAGTTCATCAATAATTGTAATACTCCTTTTTCTCTGTGAAGCTTACTTTTGTGTTATGTTTCAAATTACAGGAAATGCCAAAGGACATATCATAGTAGTTGCTGTAGGTAGGTCAATACTCTTCTATTCTAAAATTTTTCATAAGTTTTGCTTCCTTATTATCCTGTGCATGAGTTTGTTTGGTGGTAGTGGTAATCCTTGCAATCATTAAAATATCCTTTAACCATTTGGCATTTTTATTGTTAGATGACTCTTTCTTTGATTACTCTTTCTTTGATTGCAGCCACAACAGCTAGTGGAATTGGTGTGTTGATAATTCTAGCTCTTTGCTTCACCAAAAAATTATCATCAATTAATTTCATGGTCATCTGGGACAAAAAATTAAAGAATAATCAGAACATTGAAGCCTTCTTAAGAAACCATGGAAGCCTAGCTCTTAAAAGATACAATTATTCAGATATAAAGAGAATGACCAATTCATTCAAGCATAATCTAGGCCAAGGAGGCTATGGAGGAGTTTTCAAAGGTAAGCTACTTGATGGCCGTGATGTAGCAGTAAAGGTCTTAAATGGTTCAAAAGGTACTGGAGAAGACTTTGTCAATGAGGTAGCTAGCATTAGTAAAACTTCCCATGTTAACATAGTAGGTCTTTTTGGCTATTGTTTTGAGAGTAACAGAAGAGCTCTCATTTATGAGTTTGTGCCTAATGGATCTCTTGAGAAGTTCATATACGAAAAGTATTCAACATATAAGCAATTGAAGTGGGAGAAGTTATACCAAATTGCACTAGGCATAGCTCGAGGATTAGAGTATTTACATCGTGGCTGTAGCACACAAATTGTGCATTTTGACATAAAACCTCATAACATTCTCCTAGATGAAGATTTTTATCCCAAGATCTCTGATTTTGGCTTTGCCAAAATATGTCCCAAGAAAGAGAGTATTATATCAATGACAGGTGCTCGGGGGACTATCGGGTATATTGCTCCAGAATTGTTTTGTAGAAACTTTGGTGAAGTCTCTTACAAATCAGATGTTTATAGTTATGGAATGATGATTTTAGAGGTGGTGGGAGGAAGAAAAAACATTGACGTTGGAGTTGATCATAAGAGCCAAATATATTTTCCACATTGGATTTATGAGCGTCTTGAAGTAGATGAAGAACTTGGACTACAAGGCATTGAAAATGAAGAGGAAAATAAATGTGCAAGGAAGATGTTAATAGTGAGCTTGTGGTGCATTCAGACAAATCCCTCAAGCCGGCCAGCAATGAGTAGAGTGGTGAAATTGTTGGAAGCAAGCCTTGATTCATTGCAACTCCCACCCAAACCATTCTTATCTTCTCCAACATTGGAGACAGCAGATTCTTTGTGGTCATGAGTATGCGAAGGTTGTATTTGATGTATGAAATTGCATATTTTACGTTAACAGTTAAATGTACTAGTTTTCAATCAAATTCAATGTACTCTCTTAGTAACTATGATTCAATTTTGTTTTGCGTTTAAATGCAACCACAATCTAGAAAATATATGGCTATAGTATCATCGATTTCTCGTGTGCTTCTAATTAGTGGCGGAGTAGGATCAACTATTGGGGGACCAAAAGAAAGTTTTATTTTTTCAATTAATAAAGATCAAATTTCTAAAATATTTGAAAAATATGTAAGTCAAATTAAATTTAAATATCTACTATAATGATATAAACGCTTAATGTGTGTGTATATATATTAGATTTTTTTTTAAAAAAAATAGTTATGTAAATTATTTATCAAAATTTAAGAAAATATTGATCCATATTGAAAATGTAAAGTGAAACTTTTTGCAAGAGTGTTATTATTTGTAATCATCATAAATAAAAACAAAAAAAAAATCAAAAATAAAAAAAGTACAAAGATATATATAAAATTATGACTAGATAATCATCAATAAGATATTAATTATGTGCTATTGCATATATGAATTGAATTCTTTAGAAAATAGGCCCCTTAAAACAAGAAAATATATGGTTTTTTTTTGAAAGTAAATATATATAATAAATAATTAAATTAGAAAGGATACTGGCAAAATTTTCGTTCAGGGGGGCATGGCTTCTGTGGACCCCCTTCTCTCTGATATAGTTTATCAAATCAATCAACTTAATGATCAAATATTGATCAATTCCCATTGAAGAAGAAACAATCCTAGACTAACCTTGTTTCATCTTTTAACAAATTATCTATTTATTTCATTATCGGGCTAACATTTCCATGTCATGCTCAATTAATGTTTTTCTTTCTGTCAACTTAACAAGCTTATCACAGGGAAGAAAACTGTGAACTTTCCTCATGTTCGCATATTTTCTAATTTTTTTTTTTCCACAGGACCCTACTTTGTTATGGTAGGTGAGGTGAGAAAAGCGTGGATTGTTCTTCGCACGTCATTTTCTAACTTTCCTCCACAGAACCAGCACCCTACTAAATTGATTTTATCTGATAAAGTTTTTGTGGACCATTTAATAATAGACGAAGTCTTTCCAAATCAATTGCCGTGGACGTGGTTCTAAAGGATAAACAACCTAACAATTAACATATGGAGAAGAAACAATACAAACAGTTGTATAAGGTACCTGTTGTTGAAGTGATACAGAATAAAAAGAAGTGACACAAAGGCTTCTTAGTTTTAGCAGTTGATCCTAGGCAGAGTAGATAATTTTGTTGCCAAATAGGCAATTTCTGGAATGGCTCTTGCTTCTTATCTTGTGTTCTTCTTTCTGATCTCTCACCAATTACTTCTCTCCTTATCTGAACTAGATTATAATAATCCAAGATGCCCACCTTTTAGTTGAAGTTAATCGAGTCAATGAGTCAAGACTTTTAAACAGGGAAGGGGAGTTGTGATAAGTCATTGCCGAGTGCTGACCAATCAAGTAAATTTCCACGCATCTTGTACTTTTGCCAGTCCGTGTCTTTGGCTCTTTGATAGCAAATTTTCTAGTCAACTGGCGTGTTTTAAAGGATAAGCGAGTGGAGCTACTGAGAAGAAAAGATATGAAGCACGAAATAAAACAGGTGTCACAAAGGCTTCTGAGTATTAGTAGTTGATCCTAGGCAGAGTAGCTAACTGCACTCAACAAGGTAATGAGACCATTCAGTTGGCGAAGAATAATTCATTCTTTTACATTGAAGACATTGCTGAAGATAATACACTCGAGCTTCATGACCAGCCATTTCCAAATGTCTTTGACTATCGTACCTGCAAATCCTTCAGAAACTTGACCTTCCATCGTTCTCCTTTTATCTCTTTCAATATTACATACAAATACCCCGTGTTTAAATGCCCCCCTACCAATTACACTATCCCCGTAAATTACAGTTTGCTCTGCAATTATTCCACTTATTCTATTGTTCTACAAAGTTTAATCATTCCAAGTTAAACCTTACATTGAATAATACCCCACCAGCTCCATGTTCAGTTATTTGGCCCCGAGTGACTAAGACCCGAAAACATGTTGTCTTTCATGATATTTTTACTGGTTGGTTCTCTCTTCTAGTGAATGTAACGACAGAATGCTATGAGTGTAACCGGAGAGGAGGCCAATGTCTAAGTGATAGCAAGGGAAACTTTTATTGTTCATACGCACAACAGGTATTGAAATTACATTAAAGTACTAGGACTTGCAAGTGGATACATGCATGTTCTAAAATCTGTCTTATATGTATGCCAACTATTTAATTATTATCTTTACAATATTTACCTTAGATTTATTATTTGTATGTTTGTGTACCCTCAGAAACCTATATAATACGAGATTAGGGAGATGAAACTGGCACGATTTTGACACTAAATATCTCATAATTAATCTATTTAAGCCAAATAAATTTTACAATTTGTCTTACTAATTTAGTAGTGAGATATGTTACAATCGTAAAGGAGATTTTAGGATCTCATTCTCTTAATATGCAGGGGTTCATTTAAATTTTAATTGTAACATTATTAATTATAATTTATCATCTAAGGAAAAATCGCAGACAAATTAATAACTTGATTTGATTGAAAACATAATCAACTCTGATTTTAACACACATATCTATTGAATCAATCCAGAATATGCTTGTACTTATGATCTCAACTTAGGCAGGAGCTAGATAGAGGTATGACAGTGGCGAGAAATATAAATTTCCACCGCTCATCTCAAGTCAAAAAGTTCATGAGAGTCCATCATTAAGTATGAGTGTTCCCCTTTTTTTGGCCTTTTTCTATGTATAACTAACTACAATTTTATCTTCCGAATTGCAGGAAATGCTAAAGGCCATCCCATAATAACTGCTGTAGGTAAGATATTTATACTCTTTTATTCTAAAATTGATCGTAATTTCTTTCTTCTTAGAATTCTGCCTATGAGTCTGTAGGTAAGATATTAAATACTCTTTTATTCTAACTGGTTACCTTGAAACTATATACAAGACTCTTTAATGAAAATTTGACCTTAAAAGATAAGAGTTAGATTGAAATTTTGCAGACTGCTTAAAAAAAATTAGTTTTTTAATTTTTTTTTTCTAAATAGATAAAAGAATGGGAAAAATAAAACTAAAGTAGATAGGAATATAACACCGCTGAGTGTTTGGATATGTGGATGGACGGAGCTAGGAACACTATGCTAGGCACAGAGTTATACTTGGATACGAACTAATTGAGTAATTGGTAGTAGAAATAAACCAATTCACGGAGTTGAACATTAAGGCAACCTCAAATGTTCTATTGACTGGCAAATAAAGGACTAGATATCTTTTTAGTTAACGATTTTGACTAGATTTCGTTTGAATAGATGTATGGTTAGATAACACCTTAATAAACAGATCCAAAATAATAATGTTTTAAATACCTAAATTTTATTTAATCAGAGTTGTCTGTTTTTACCATAAATGAAAATGGGTATTTATACTAGAATTAAAATGAATAACAAAACTCTTAAAATAAAAGGAATTAAACTAGAATTAGAAACTAAAAACTAAATAAAGTTACAAAATTCATGTTCTTAAGAGACTAGGTATTCTAGCCTGTGTTTTTGTCCCCGTAAGACAAAATCTCCTGCATTATGATCAAATCATTGATCAGCTTCAACTAGAGAAGGATTTACTTTTCAACAGCTTTTCCCTTTAGCTCTTTATGTGGTTGATAATCTTTGTTTAGTAGGATGTTGACCTCCTTCATAAGCTTTGTGGGCAGATGATATTCTCTTATTTTTGTAAGCTGGACTTTTTTCTCCCAGTCACATTTTCCCTTCACATCGTTTACCAACTTTTCTCCTCAGAACCCCCAAACATATCTTGTTTTCAGTATGTGGACCATTTGATAAAGTTTTGTTTGCTGTAAAACAATTCATGATGCGCTTCTTTCACTCTGTTTTACAGTAGTCCTTTTTTTTTTTTTTTTTGCTTGATTTCTTAGTCAACTTGCGTGTTCTAAAGGGTAACAACGGAACGTATGGAGAAGCAGCAACAACAGAAACTATACGAAAAAGAAAGTAACACAAGGCCTTCTTAATAGTAATAAAGTTTGTCCATTTTGTGGCTGTTGTTGTTTTTGGAAATGACTATACTTTTTTGGGTACAACCAACATTGAATGAAAAGATTAGTCACAAAAGGTATTGTCAGTATAAATTTTTTTGGACCGGACTAAAGAAAATTCTCTGCTTCATTTAAGCACTATCTCTTCCTTTTTCATTATTTGAACGCCTTAAACGCGTTACATATTTCCACGAAAGACTTCATGTTTACTTTTTGGAGCTTTTGAAGACCTAAAAACGTGAGGTCAATACAATTTATCCTGCAAGTCAGTGAAGTGAGCTGGAAGTTCCTCATGGTAAATATTTTGACTGATGCTACTACTTTCCTCTTTGTTGACAAACTTTAATCGTCTTTGCTTTCTAAGTCAATTGACGTGTTTTTAAAGGATAAATGTAACACCCCAAACTCTGATACTTCAAAATGACACTCGGTAAAACTTAAATTCTTTGATGTGCTTTATTTAATCAAATGCTTAAAATCAAGTTACAATTGAAAAAAAATGTTCTAATAGTAACAAAGAACCAATTAAAAATCAATCCTTACAAATAGATAAAACTAAAAGGAATAATAGTTTTTCAAATAATAATTACAAACTCTAGCTGTTAATCCATTTCTGTAACCACTCTTTAAGTGATAAGAAAGTCAACATTATGACATAATTGTGAGTACTCTGCAAAAATGTGGAGACGAGGGGTAAGTCGTCAACTCAATAATTAAATTCCACATAACATTTAAAAATTGTAATGCTGGTAACATTTTCAGTAAATAAACCATATAAAATAAAATATAATTATAACTGTAAACATTTGACATTAACATTTATTGAGCAAAAACTAATAGCTCATGTCATGTAATGCCTACAGTAATAGTAACGATATTCCACATTTACCCATGTGACTCAGTAGGTAGGTCACATTTACCTATATAATTCGGTAACGGTATATCATATTTACCTATATGACTCGGTAACGATAAGTTGCATTTATCTATGTGACTCAGTAGTGGTAGATATACACACAATAACCTAGCTGAGATAATAATAATGGTAGTGGTACTATGGACAAAGAGCAAAAACATGTTATAATACAATTACAATTACAATACATATAATATTTTTTAAATATAGAGGAATACTATTAATATAATCAAATATTTTACAAACAAATACATTTGATGATGTAAAATCATTTAAATAGAATATAATAAAAAGTAACGTTGAAAGATCAAAATTTAGTGAAGACATAACTTTTATGTATATTTTGTAAATGAATGTTCAAAATTTATTCGTCAAAAACATTTTTAGAAAACAATAATTGAGGTATAAAATAAACTTTGCTTAAGATAAAATGCAGTAGATAAAATAGAAAATATTCAATTATAAAGACTAACTTTATTACTAAAAAATAATATAATATATCTCATGAAAAATTTACTTACTTGAAATAATTCAAAACAATTTATTTTTATGTCCAAAAATCAATAGAGCCTTATTTAGTTATAAGCAGAAAATTATCACAATACATCCCCATAATAATTTTATTTGGACATAAATAATCTTATTGTAATAAATTATATATTTTATCCTTTTTGTTTTGAAATTTTAGCCTTGACACTATTGACCTAAATACTTTTAATTAATTCTCTAGGTCTCTAATCAATCTAAAATTTTTAATGGATATTCTAGACACATTAAACAACCTCCAGTAAAAATTTCAAATCAAACCATGGTTGCTAACATAGATAAAATTTCATTTATTTCAACCTATTGAAATCTGTCCTAAAAAACTTATTTCCGACCACAGTGCACTCTAAAAATTTTAATAAATTCTATAGTTATAAAAAAATCATAAAATTTTATATGCTAACATAAGACATATAAAATAACCTACAGAAAAATTTGGACCTTAAATAAGCAACTTAACATATGGAGAAGAAACAATACAAACAGTTATAAGGTAGCTTTTGTTGTTTTGAGATTGGCTCCTGGCACTTCTCTCCCATAATCATGTTTCATCTTTTGCTTCTTATCTTGTCTCAAGTAGACCTTCTTAGTACAAGTAGTTGATCATCAGGCATAGCAGTTGTTATATTTTTGGTTGGAAAATAGGAATTCTTGAATGGCTCTTGCCTCTTATCTTGTGCTCTTCTTCCTCTCTCACCAGTTATTTCTCTCCTTCTCTGAGGAACCTGATCCAAACCAAGATGTCCACCTTCTCTTTGTGGACATTCGGTTATATTGGCTTCCCCTTCTCCAATCGAACACATCCTAAGTGTGGGTTGTTTATATTGGACAACTGCACTCAACCACATGGTCCGCCGATTCAATTGGTAAAAAATGAACCATTTGTTTATGTTAGAGACATCTCTCCGGATAATTTGCTTAAGCTTAGTGAACAAATGTAGATAAACCGTACCTGTGCATCTTTCATAAATAGATCCTCCCTCGTTCTTCATTCATCTCTTTTGATACCCAATACAAGTCAAACGTGTTCAAATGCCCCCATAGTTGTGACAAAACCACCTCAAATATCAGTTACTTATGCAATAGCACAATTATTTCATTTTCTACTACGATAATGACTCCAATGTTCCGTCAAGTCCTCCCATTAGATGTTCGGTTATTCAGCGGCCAGTGACCAAGACTCAAAAACGAGTTGAGTTTGTTAATTTGTATACTAGTTCGTTCCTTGTTAAAGTCAACGTAAGTAGAGAACGTTACGAGTGTCACTGGTGAGAAGGGCAATGTGAAAGCGATATCAAGGGAAATTTTCATTGTTCAAATGATAATAATTAAAAAAAAAGAAACAACACAGGTAAGAGATTGTATTGGAACTCATACATAGATGTGTACATGTTTTGTGCTCTGTTTTTCTTCGTTTTACATGTTACTCTAGCGGAATTAATTGGCCTTTAACCACTTCTAGAGACTGAAGCAATTTTTTTATGTTAAAAAACTCACACAGGATAATAGGCTTGTGCTTCAGAAAACCAACTTTTTTAAACGCCTCCCACAATCATATTTGTAAATGCTTCAGAAACTTGACCCTCTCTCATACTCCTTTTGTTATGGCCGTTTTCATGACATAGGCAAATGGACCGTTGAAGGCCCAAAGGCCGAATACAATGACGAAAGGCCTAAGGAGCTCGGTCCTCATGTCGCAATGTCGAGCTCGCTGGCTTCTTCAGCTCGTACCTATGCCAGATCTACCTTAATGCACCCTCAGCTCGCGTCCATGCCAAAATCTATCTCAATATATCTTTAGCTCGCGAAGATGAATAGGTTAGATCGTTGAGCTCGCATCAGGTAACGCCTTAAGAAGCTAATGTCAGATCGTCCTGATTTCCCAATTTTACACTAACACATCTCCACAGTCCCTGAATGCATTTAATGCAGTGACAACTGTGTATTTAATATAGTGAAGACTTTATATGAGCATTTAATGCAGATATGGGCATGTAAGAATTATTAGTGCAGTAGCAATTATTGCAGTATGGTCAAGTTAGAGTTGTTAAATGTGATAATCACCTTTTGACATAAATTACACTCAATTGTAATCCTTTTCTTTCTATAAATAGAGTTGAAATTCATTGTAAACAACAAGTTAAGACTAGTATTACCGTTACTCTATCAAAATACATTCAGAGTGGCCTATGGACATAGACACACTTGCTGAACTATGAAAAAATCCTTGTCTTTACATTATTCTTCCTCTCCTTTCCCTATTCTTAACTGCTTATTTATTATCTTCACGAACCTTAACTATCATTTACTCTAATTTATTATCAGAGTTGCAGTTTGGGCCTTGGAATCTCTAGGTTGATTAATTCCAAACATCGACATCTTTTGGCGCTAGGAGGGCTCAATTGCGACTTTGAAGCTTTTTATCTAATTACTTGAATCTCAACCAACTATAATGGTTAGAATAAGAACAACCAGGAATATTGGTGTTGTAGATGAGCAACTTGAGGGTCAAGCGGATCAGCAAACTACTCTGCTGGGTATGAGAGATGCCTTACAGGTATGGCAACAACGCTAAGAAGCTTCGAAAGACACAGTAAGGCAGTTGACTAAAGTGGTTAAGGTATTGACAGAAGCTCAAACCCAGGTCGCGCGGAGGCAAGTTAAGGTCACAACTCCTAGAGAAGTTCGTCAACAGCTTGTAGAGGAAGTCCCAACTTCAGAAGGTGGAGCCGATAGAGAAAGGTTGTTGTTGGAAGGCTCGGTCCACTTCTTAAATCCAAACTTGAGAGGGGACAGACGACGAGCTCGAGAGAGGGAAACTACGCCTCACCCTGTAAACTTAAGGGTGAGGGTAAGTCGTGATGGTAGTCAGCATATAGAAGTTAGTCATGGGCATAAGCGAGCTTGCGAACTTCGTGGTGATTACCAATACGAATCGCGAAGGGGCCCACAACAGGTAAAAATTTTTAACTGGAGACGCAGGTCGTGAGGTTGCTACTCAGGTGAACAAGAGAGCACAAGTAGGCAGTCCCCATCTAGGCGATTTGAGCCCTAGGATCCAATGGTGGAGGAATTGCTGCACAGGGTCCAACAGTTGGAGACGCGACCTGGACCCTATAATCAAGAAGAACACCATGATGAGAGGGCCTTATTCACCAAGGAGATTAACACAGAACCTTTGCCCCTTAAGTTCAAACTCCCTAGCATTCTGCTTTGTAATGGAAGAAGTGACTCCTATGACCATTTGGATGCGTTTAACGTCCAAATAGATCTCCAAACAAATAACCCATTGATTAAGTGCCGTGTCTACCTACCCACCTTAAGAGATGCTCTACGGGCCTGGTTCAAAAGCCTCCCAGCTCGTAGCATAGGAAGTTGGAAAGAATGTCAGCAAAAGTTTATCAATCAATACAAAGCTTTAAGAAGACAACTTGCACTACCCTGCCGCCTTGTTACAATCTTCCAGAGACAAAACATGTACTGAAGGACTATATCACCCGATTCAGGGATGAGGTGAGCAACGTAGAAACTCCTTCAGATGAGAGCATTCTAACAACAATCTTGACAGGGTTTAGGAAAGATGGAAAACTCTATGAGAGTATATAAAAGTCCCCGGTGAAGGATCTTGGTAAATTTTATGAGCGAGCTACCAATGAAATACAATGAGAGGAAGCTTTTAAGCCAAAGAAGCCCAGTACCTAGTGAAATGAGGCAAGCAGTTCCCACTAAGGGAAAAGAAAGAATCATGATGGGAACGGAAATGGTAAGCAAAAAAATCGCTCCACTAACATAGTGGCAAAACGAGCTAGGTCTGAGCCTAAGAGGGAGTGACTTCAGCCTCAAGATCGGTATGGAAGTTACAGCATCCTATCAAACATGCATGACAGAATTTTTGCCACAGAAAGGAATAGAGAGGACTTCGGAAAGCCTAACCCCACAAACGTCCCAAATAGGTTTCAAGATCCTAGAAAGTTTTGTGCTTATCATAATGAAGTTGGGCATAATACTTTAGACTGTTGGCAACTAAAAGACGTCATTGAAGACTTGATTAGACGAGATTTCCTGGGAGAATATGTAGTCCAACTTGCGAACTAGCGACCTCAGTAACAGTATCCTCGAACTCAACATCAGCAGCTTACACAGCAGCAGCCCTAGCGAGCTCTCAAGCAGAAACATAAACCTGTGGTAAGAAACATTTTTACCATACATGGTGGTCCTCATATTGCAAGTACATCTAACATGTCACATCAACAATATATGCGAGAAGCAAAACATGCCTTGCTCGTAAGTCACAGTGGATTGGAGAGACTTGTAAAGAAAGTAAGAACGACTTCGGATGATATCGTATTCACTAAGAAAGATGTAATGGGTGTATACCGGCCCTATAATGATGCACTAGTCATCCGATCCAAGATCAGCAATGCGGGGGTGCGATGAATTATGATCGATATAGGGAGGTCGATCAATATTATGTACAAGGGTTGCTTCGACCAAATGAGGCTGGGTGTAAAATAGTTGATGCATTCCCCGGAGCCTTTGTACGACTTTACTGGAGATGCTGTTACACCAGTGGGTCAGATCAGACTACCACTCACCCTTGGGGAACCAGGTCAACAAGCTACCGTGCTAGTAGATTTCCTGATCATCGACTGCCCCTCAGCTTATAACGTGGTCTTGGGAAGACTCTCGATGAATGATCTAGACATGGTCACCTCTGCCAGAATCCTTACGGTGAAATTTCCAACCCCAAATGGGATAAGATGCGTTCGGGGAGAGCAGCACTTGGTCAGATGCTGTTACGAAGACACTCTCAAGGCGAGACAAATGTTATGATTGAAAAAGGGGCAAGTCATGACCTCGATCCTCGTAAAGTGAATGCAGACTGGGTTACTGGGCCAGTCAAGGAGCTGGAGGATGTTTAAGTCAGCGAAGTAGACCTTGAGAGGTGCTTAAAGCTAGGAGGAGGTTTAACCCTAAAGGTGAAGTCCCAGCTCGTTGACTTCCTCAAAGCGAACTTGGATATTTTTGCTTGGAACCATAAAGACATGATGGGGATAGATCCTAACGTTATATGTCACAAATTAAATATCGATCCTTACCATAAGACAGTTCACCAAAAAAGAAGGCCAATGACGCTAGAGCGGTACACTGCCTTGAAGAAAAAGGTGGAAAAGCTATTGGTCAATAAATTCATCCGTCAAGCCTACTACCCCACTTAGGTTGCGAATCCAGTCCTTGTGAAGAAGAAGAAGAATGGAAAATGAAGAATTTGTATTGACTTTATCGATCTGAATAAGGCCTGCTCAAAAGATAGCTTCCTATTGCCAAGAATCGACTAGCTAGTGGATGCAATAGCTGGCTACCAGCTCCTGAGTTTCATGGATGTCTACTCGGGGTACAATCAGATCTCAATAAGCCTAGTGGAGGAGAAGCATACCTCATTTGTTACAAACCGAGACCTATATTACTATAAGGTGATGCCCTTTGGGCTAAAGAATTCAAGGGTAACCTATTAGTGTCTGGTCAACATGATGTTTCAGGAGCAAATTGGGAAGACTATGGAGGTGCACGTAGATGACATACTGGTGAAGTTTAAGCAGATGGCTGACCACGTCCACAACTTGAAAGAAACATTCTAGATTCTGAGGAACTACCAGATGAAACTGAACCCACTCAAGTGTGCCTTTAGGGTGGCATCTGGTAAGTTTCTTGGTTTTATGGTAAACAGTAGAGGGATCGAGGCCAACCTTGAGAAAATCAGGGTGTTGATTGAGATGAGGTCTCCAGCTCACATTAAGGATGTATAGAGCCTCAATGGCGAGGTTACGACCCTTAGTAGGTTCATTTTTAAAGCCACTGACAAGTGCGTTAATTTCTTCGATGCACTAAAAAGAGCAAAAAATTTTGAGTGGACAGAGTAATGCGAGGTGGTGTTCTAGTAACTAAAAGAATACATGGGCCGAGCTTCACTCCTATCCAAGCCAAAAGGAGGAGAAAAACTTATCCTGTACTTAGAAGTATCTAAGCATGCCTTAAGTGCCGCCTTGGTGAGAGAAAAGGAGAAGACGCAGCTGCTTGCGTATTATATTAACAAAAGACTGCTTGATACCGAGACTAGATACTCATAGATGGAGAAGCTAGCATACTGCCTGGTGGTTGTATCAAGAAAGCTACGTATATATTTCCAAGCTCATAAGATCGAAGTTCTCACGCGGTATCCACTGAAACAAGTCCTGTAAAAGTCAGACACCTCGGGTTGATTACTCAAGTGGGTTACGGAGTTAGCACAATTTGATGTTGAGTATAAGCCTAGGTCGACGATTAAGACCTAAGCTCTAGCAGATTTTATTGCTGAATTCACAGGACCTACAAAAGAAGAAGTTGAGTCCTCCAATGGTTCAACCTGAGAGTTATACGTGGACAGATTTTCCAATGAATATAGGGCCGGGGCTGGTGTGTTGTTGATTAGTCCTGAAGGTCATAAGATCCTCTGCGCCTTAAGATTTGAGTTTCAGGCCATCAATAATGAAGCAGAATATGAGGCGCTACTAGCAGGACTCCGTCTGGCAAAGGAAGTGCGAGCTGAGCAGATAAGAATTTTTAGTGATTCTCAACTCGTGGTGTGCCACATTTGAGGGGAGTACCAAATAAGAGGATCTAACATAACTGATTATCTCTAGAAGGTAAGGGAGTTGTTAGGAACTTTCCAAAGGTCTGAGGTGAATTAGATTCCGTGAGCTCAAAACTCCTACGCAGATGCATTAGTTCGCTTGACAACTACCCAGGATGCGGATTTCTTGGGAGCCATCCCAGTAAAATTTTTACCAGCCCCAAGCATAGAAAGAGGAGATGCGATAATGACCATAACTGTCCACCTTAACTCGTGGATGAGTCCAATACTAAATTACTTGTAGAAGGGGAAATTACCAAACAACAAGCTGGAAGCGCACCATTTGCGAGTTGAAGTAGCTCTTTATTGTGTGTATGATGATATGTTATATAAGAAAGGCTTCTCAGCTCCGTTCTTTCAATGCATTAATAGCCAGGACTGCGAGATCATACTGAAGGAAATATATGCTGGCTACTATGGTAATCACGCCGGAGGACTATCTTTAGCTCAAAAAGCACTCGGCCAAGGATTTTTATTGGTCGACCATGAAGTTGAATGCCATCGACTTGGTTAAGAAATATGATAAGTGCCAGAGGTTCACTAAGGTTCCACGAGCTCCACCAGTTTATTCTCAACAAATGGTGAGCCGGTGGCTCTTCGCGATCCAGAGAATGGACCTAATCAGACCTCTGCCAACAGCTTGCGAGAGGTGTAACTATGCTGTGGTCGCTATGGATTATTTTACCAAGTGGGCCAAAGCCAAAGAGTTGATAGAAATCTCCACCATGAAGGTAGAGAAATTTATATGGAGCAACATCATCTGCAGGTTTGGGATTCCTCAGCAGATCGTGACAGACAATGGAACCCAGTTTAGCAGCGGTCAGTTTATCAAGTTCTATAATGATCTCGATATCATGAAGAACTTCTTTGCTGTGGACCATCCTTAGACAAATGGTTAGGTTAAAGCTGTAAACAAGATCATCAAGCAGACCCTGAAAACCAAGCTGGAGGCAAAGAAAAGAGCTTAGGTAGATGAAATGCAAAAAGTGCTTTGGGCCTACAGGACGACAACTCACAGCTCCACTAGTGAGACCCCTTTCTTAATAGTGTATGAGTCAGAGGCCATAATTCCAGTAGAATTCGAGGTGACCAGCCAGCGAAGGGCTACATTCTGACCTGAAGACAATGATCAATTGCTCGCTGTAAACCTGGATCTGTTTGAGGAGGTAAGAGAGGAAGCTCGTATAAGGGTTGCAGTTTACCAGCAAAGGGTCGTCGAGTACTACGACAAAAAAGTCCAAGTTCGGAGTTACAAAATAGACAGCCTAGTCATGCGTCTGATCCTCCTAGCAGCTCATAAGACTAATGATGGAACACTTGCCTCAAATTGGGAACGCCCTTACATCATCAAAGAAAACTTAGGAAATGGGGCCTATCATTTAACCAACATGGACGGAGTCGAAGTTCCCCGTGCTTGGAATACGGAGCATTTATGCCCTTACTATACCTAACTGTCAGCTCGCTCTTGAACTTTTGTATAATTAATTTTGATAATTATCAATGAAGAAACTTCACATGTTTTGTTATTGTTTGTGATATGTTCAATGCAGAAAGCGAGCTAATTTATTGAGTAAAATTTATTAGCATAAGGGGCCACAACTATTATTTTTATGCTAAAAATTGCTTCTATAAAGTAAGCTGCAATCCATTATTCTCTGGAAAAATATTTCCATGATTAACAACTATTCGTGCCTAGAAAAGTGCCCAATGGCCAACGAGCTATTATCTTTTATATTTTGTGATATGCATCCACCATTATCATCTATGCTCAGAAAGATGCTTCCATGGTCCATATGCTAATACTTATTATGCCATAGGAATCTATTTCCTCGACCAGCGAGCTAATATATTTAATGCGTTATAATACATCTTTGCAATCTATAAGCTATTTCCACTAGTGACTTGGTCTGCGATCTATTATCATTCATGCTCTATATAGCGCTCCCATAAACTACGAGCTATTGTCTTCCATGGTTTACGAGATGTTTCTATGATTGGCGACCTACTTATCCAAGCGCTTTAAGGGTACTGCCTGTGGAAGGGGTTGTTATCTATGCACCTTAGAAGGTACATTCTAAGAGCTACTTATTTTATGCGCTTTGAAGGTACAACCTATGGAAGGGGTTGCTATCTGTGCACCCTGAAAGGTACTACCTAAGAGTTGTTTATCTTATGCACTCTGGAAGGCGCTCCTGTGGAAGGAGTTGCTATCTACACGCTCTAAAGGTACTACCTGTGGAAGAAGTTGCTATCTGTGCACTCTGAAAGGTATTACCTGAGAGCTGCTCATCTCACATATTCTAAAAGGTTTTACTTATGGAAGGGATCGCTATCCATGCACCCTGGAAGGTGCTACCGAAGACTTGTTATCTGTACCCTCATGAAAGGTACTACTTATGAGCTGCCACCTATGCCCTCGTGAAAGGTAGTACCTGTGCGCTGTTATCTATGTACTTATGAAAGGTACTACCTGCGAGCTGCTATTTGTGCCCTTGTGAAAGATACTACCTGTGAGCTACCATTTATGCCCTCATGAAAGGTACTACTTGTAAGTTGTTATCTATGTACTCACGAAAGGTACTACCTGCAAGTTGCCATCTACGCACTCATGAAAGGTACTACCTATGAGCTGTTATCTATGTGCTCACAAAAGGTGCTTCATGTGAGCTTATATCTTATGCCCTGGAAAGCGCTTCAGCGGCTTATAAGCATCAAAGTTCGGAAAAATGCTTTAACAGCTCGCAAAGTCCTATTGTTAATAAGCTATGGAACATGCATTTGAGTGAGCACCCTACGAACTGTAAGTACTTGTTTATTTCTTCAAAAAGGCACAACTGAGCTCACCATGGACTAATATCTACGAATTGATTTCTTATTATAATCGATTGTGATATACTCATATGATCGTTATTTATTATCTTAAGTCAATAGCATTGGTTTACAATATCAATTATGCTCATCTCATATTTAGCAAAAAATGAAGCAAATTACAGGGAAAAATTTCATAAAATGACCTCGACCTGCGAGATCGTTGTTCAATACATTGAAGTCAAAAAATAAAGCCCTTGTAGAATGAGGGAAAGTTCCAAAATTACAACAAGACAAAAATTAAAAATTTCGCTAAGTGTTTGCAAGTGCATCCATGGGGGACTGATCCTATGAAGCCTCCTCGGGAACTTGAGAGACTGGAAGACTTTGGGAGACTAGAGGATCATGGTTGGCTTGGGAAGTTGGAGGACTCTAAGGAGCTGAAGGCCTTTCTGAAGGTGCACCTGATAGAGGAGCTTGAGGAGCTACTGTTTGAATGGCTGGAGGAGCTATGTCCTGAGGGACGACATTCTTGGGAGCTGGGGAGGCAACATTCTGTTGAGCACCCTGAGTTCTGGCAGTGTGAGTTGCGTACGTCTAGACTTCTTTGACTACCTCCGATCCAAAAAATGAAAAGTCCATGTTTGAGTGCTGCAGCCAGAACATGTACAAGAACACACTGCCAGTCTGTAAAGTAGCATTATCCCGCTCTTGAATGACCTGAGCTTGAGTGCATTTCTCAGTTTAGGCGAGCCTTTGCTGAGTCAAGTCTACTTTCTTCTCGATGGCTTTAGCTCGCTTGACAGTAGAATCTAGCTCTCTTTTTGTTTTCCTCAAGGTCTTCTCAGCATCTTTTTGTGTGGCCTTAGCTCGCTTCTGGGAAGAGATCAGCTTGTCCTTCACTTTCTTAAGCTTTGTCTCAACCTTGTTAAACCTCAAAGTTGCACTATCTTGGCGAGCCATATCGCAGGATAGAGTCTCCTCAACACTCTTCAACTTGCCTTCCAACCTTTGGGTAAGTAGCTTCGCGTTCTTAGACTCCTCTTGGAAGAAGCTTACCTCGCCTTCCAACTTTTTCTTTTCAGCCCCAAACTTTTCCTCAGTGGCCCTAAAGGTCGCCCTCTCGTTCTTCTGGACTTCAATCTCCCTTAATAGTTTCATCATAGTTATGCTGGCCTGAAAGAAGATTAGGGTTAGAGTTTGAATGGGAACATTAAAGAGGGGGACGAAATTAAAGTTTACCAATACTGCATGACGAGCTCCATAGCCTATCAACTTTCGGCTTGCCAAATTCTTCTGATGGAGCTTTGGAGTATGGCTCCTCATGAACTGCGACATACAATTTAAGAGGTTGCTAAGATACTCTTGCTTAGCCCTATCTTCAGCTCGTTCATCAGATTCCTCTTTAGATTGCTCCTTAGCCAACTCTTTAGCATGCCTCGAAGCCTGCACACCTGAGCCTTTTCCAATAGCCACCCTCATGTCTCTTCTGAATTTTTGGCATTTGGAGGGTAAGTGCTGGGCTACAACTTTGACTTTATCTTTCACCGTGGGCTGTGGCGCAAACGAGCCTTCCCTAGTTGGAGCCTTAGTCTTCTTGGGAGCAGATTTGCCCGTTGTTTTCTTCCCTTGTATAGCCTTAGACGTGGGGCTTGCTTTTTGAGGACATCCGTGGTCTCGGTTTGAGGAGCAGTTGCATCGGTAGGTCCAAGAGCTTCTTATTGGACATGATCTACCGAAGCCTGAGCTTGATCTACGGAATAGGGGGCTGTCGGGGTTAGGTCCACAATAATGACATTCGGCTCTATGGGTTCAACCGGAATAGGTGGTGGTGGTGCCATCAAGACCAATCTAACCATTGTTTCAGGAGTGCTTCTAGTGGGACTTAGACTTTCTACTTTAAAGGCCTCAAAAACTGACGTGACTTCCTTCTTCTCGCGAACTCCGAGATCGTGATTGAAACTCAGACGCTTGTTGCCGAGTTATGGGGTAAGACCGTAAGATCATAGATCGTAATTTGAAGGCAACAGGTCGTCTAGATCATTTTTGACCCCAATGAATTTCTCTAAAGCTGTAGTCTTTTCATTAGTAAGTCTGACCCTACTACTAGAAACACCTGTAAAACAGAACGAGCTTGTTAAAAAAAAAAAGAAAAAATCTTGCCAGCTAAATCCACATCTACCTGGAGAAAAGGTAAACAAAAAATTCTTCAAAGTGCAGGTAATATAAAACCAGTGGGATTTGTAATCTCTCACATTGGACTTGTTGCTACCCTTGGGTTAGTTCTCTTTATAAGCAGAATTGCGAGCTGAGAGGTAGTACAACCCATCTCGCTTCTCTGCCTGGTGGCCATGAGTACCCTTAAAGCTATATAAGCTACGAAGAATTTGAGGGCTAGGAGGGCCGAGTTTATGCCTGATAAAAGCGACAGTCAGGGAAGTGATATGGGCATATGAGTTAGGGGTCAGCTGGAAGGGAGCAAGGCCCAGATCATTCAAAAGGGCTACCAGATAAATAGCAACGAGGAACCTAAGCTCGGATGCTAGATGATTGCAACTGATGACAATAAACCTTGTATGAGGATAGGCCACATGATCATGAAGGGCTGGGACCATGGCGTGGCAGCTCGAGGAGAGATCGTACTCCTCAGCCAAGGCCTTAATGCTTGAAAACTTAGTTCTGAAGTATAACGGTGGAAGACCTCTCGAGCCGTCCTTCCTCCAGTTGGAGGATGCGATGTCGGGGGATTAGCTCGCCTCGTGGATTTTTCTACAACCTCGCCACTTTGGGAGGTCGTTCCCTGAGTGTTTCTAACCCTTTATTCTATTTGCTCCTCAGGGCTGAAAGCTTCATCAGCATCGCTAATTTGATGGCCACGGCGCAAGTGACCTGACATCTACAGAAAAAAAGAATGGTATCAGAACACTGAAAGCATACTGAGCCTAGCGAGCTAAAGCAAAGGATTTCTAAAACTATTTCCTATGCGTCAGATCGTGCGTTTTGCTGCCATAAGCAATGAGGGCCCAAAATGTGAGCCCATTAGGTTGTTATGGCTTATCAGGTACAGAGTCTTAACACCTAGAGCTATGGCCCTACTTTTACAAGACTACTATTAAATAGTGTGCAAGCAAACCATTGCACACACAAACATCAGAATCACACTGACAAACAACAGGAAAGCCAGAAGCAATACACGAAGCATTTGAAGCTAAGAACATGGAGCGTGCAAGTAAAATCCAAAAACAAAAAGCACAATGTATATACAGAAGTAGAAACAATCCAGAAAATCTAAAAGCTAGTTGAGAGGACTTACTATGTATATTCGTCTGCTGGTGAGAGGCTCTGGTCTTTAGAGATGGTGAATCTGAGGAGAGTCTGGCATGAGAATGAGAAGAAATGGAGAAGAAAAAATTTGGCAGAGTTTGGTCTCAAAAATGGCAAAAGTAAAAAGTGAAAGTGAAAGAGCGCCAGTCTTATACAAACGTGAGTTTTTATCCCCAGCCATTCAATTTGGTAGCAGCATAACTGCCATAGATCTAATGGTGCAGCTCGAATTGCGGCTCCTTATCATCACGCGCTATAAGTTGAAAGATGTGCGAATAATATCGATACTCGAGAAGCCACCACATGTCAAAAGTAACGAGTCAGAAGTTGAAACGATATCTCCTGAGCTCGCAAATGGTTATTTGAATTAACATAATCAGCTCTCAGCCTGCAGATTGCACTGAGAGCTGGGGGGCTAGTGTTATGATCGTTTTCATGATATAGATAAATGAGCCACTAAAGGCTCAAAAGCCAAGTATAATGGCGAAGGGCCTAAGGAGCCCGGTCCTTAGGTCGCAATGTTGAGCTCATTGGCTTCTTTAACTCGTACTTATGCCAAATCTATCTTAATGCACCCTCAGCTCGCGTCCATGCCAAAGTTTATCTCGATACATTTTCAACCCGTGAAGATGAATAGGTCAGATCGCTAAGCTCGCATCAGGTAACGCCTTAAGAAGCCAATGCTAGATCATCCTAATTTCTCGATTTTACGTTGGCACAATCTTTACAGTCCCTGAAGGCATTTAATACAGTGACGGCTGTACATTTAATGCAACAAAGATATAGATATGGACATGTAAGAATTGTTAGTGCAGAAGCAATTAAGGCAGGATGGTCAATGAGAGTGGTTAAATGTGATGATTACCTTTTGATGTAAATTACACTAAATTGTAATCCCCCTCTTTTTATAAATAGGGGTGAAATTCATTGTAAACAACAAGTTAGGACTAGTATTACCATCACTCTGCCAAAAGACATTCAGAGTGCCCATGGACGTAGGCACACTTGCCAAACCACATAAAAATCCTTATCTTTGCATTATTCTTCCTCTCATTTCCTTGTTCTTAATTGCTTTTTTATTATCTTCATCAACCTTAACTATCACTTACTCTCATTTATTATCAGAGTTGTAGTTTGGGCCTTGAATACTCCAGGTCGACCAATTTCAGACGTCGACACCTTTTATCTCTTTAATATAAAAATCAAGCAGCCCTGTTTAAATGCCCTAGTATTCCTGATCTTATCCCCATAAATTGTAGTTTACTCTACAATTATTTTACTCACTCCCTCATCTATCATAATGTTCTTAATGTTCAGTCATATAAGAGTCTACTGTTGTGCGTAGCGAAATTAAAACAAATACACAACTACTAATGCTAGCTATTAAATATAAATAACAAATACTAATAAAACAAAAAAATAAATAAATGCAAAGCGAACAAAGAAAAAACACACTAGAATTTACATTGTTCAATATAAAAACCTACGTCCACGAGGGCTGCTGAAAACTTCCACTACCTCAAAAGAAAGATATTACGAAATCTAGGCAAGATCCCAAAACCCAAAAACAAATGGGGAGAAAACAAGAATTATACAAATATATGGATATTTTTAATTCTTGTTTTTTAGATGCTAAAGTAATTAGCTAAAGAGCCCATTTATATCCTACTAAAGCTTCCACCACATTATATTCTTCAGATGTGGGATGCTAATTAAGTTAAAATCAACAAATCTCCATCTTGGCGTATTAACTTTCAGCAATGCCTTCAAATATGTTTTTTTAGACTTTCAAAATATTGATCAAGTCCAAACAATGGTTGAACTTGATTACCGTCACCACTTTGGTCATCATATCTACAGAATTATTAGCAGTCCCAATTTTCTGTAAGAGAATCGTCCATTCACTCAGAATTTCTCGCACAAAATGATATCGAACATCATTATGCTTGGTGCGAACATGGAATACTTGGTTATTTGCTAAATGAATGGCACTTTGACTATCCGAGTGAATAGTAATATTTTTCTGTCTCATTCCCAATTCTACAAGTAATCCTTGTAACCAAATTACTTCCTTCACAGCCTTTGTCATTGCCATATACTCTGCTTCTGTCGTAAACAAAGCAACTGTCAACTGTAAAGTAGATTTCCAACTTACTGGAGCTCTTGCTAGAGTGAATAGATATCTAGTAGTTGACCGTTGTTTATCTAAATCACTAGCATAATCTGAATCAACATATCTGATTGCAAACTGACCAAGTGAATTTTCCTTCTGAAATACCAAACCAAAATCTACGGTTTTTAACAAGTACCGTAGAATCCATTTCACAGCTTGCTAATGTCCTTTACCAGGATCATGCATATACCTGCTCACAACTCCAACTGCTTGTGAAATGTCAGGTCTTGTACACACTATAGCATAGATTAGGCTACGAACTACATTGGAATACGGAACATGAGACATGTACTCTCGTTCTTCATCAGTACTTGGAGATAATGATGCACTTAACTTGAAATGAGGAGCAAGTGGCATACTTACAGGTTTTGACTATTCAGATATACCAAAACGCTGTAATACCTTCATCGGATATTGTTTCTGAGTCAAACAAACCTTACCTTTTCCTTTATCTCTACTAATCTCCATACCAAGAATCTTCTTAGCTTCACCCAAATCCTTCATTTCAAACTCTGAATTCAACTGAGTTTTCAGTTTCTTAATCTCCATTTTGTTCTTAGAAGCGATCAGCATATCATCAACATATAAGAGCAAGTAAATGAAAGAACCATCTTGTAGCCTTCAAAAATATACGCAATTATCAAATTTGCTTTTGGTGTACTTTTTTCCTACCATAAATTGATCAAATTGCTTATACCATTGTCTAGGAGACTGTTTCAAACCATAAAGCGATTTCTTCAATTTGCAAGCTCAATTTTCTTTACCAGTAATCTTGAATTCATCTGGCTGAGTTATATAGATTTCCTCTTCCAAATTACCATGTAAAAATGTAATTTTTACATCCATTTGAACTAGTTCCAAATCTAACTGAGTTACTAAGGCCAATAGAATTCTAATGGAAGAGTATTTCACAATCGGAGAAAATACCTCATTATAGTCAATCCCTTCCTTCTGAGCGTAGCCTTTTACCACCAACCTTGCCTTGTAGCGGATATCTTCTTTGTCAGGAAATCCCTCCTTTTTAGTAAACACCCATTTGCACCCAATTGTTTTCTTATTCTTCGGTAATTTAGCTAGCTCCTAAGTTTCATTCTTTTGAAGAGATTGCATTTCTTCATCCATAGCTTTCTTCCACTTATCAGCTTTAGAACATTTGACTGCTTCTCTATAAGTGGAAGGGACATCATCATCTATAATTAGAAGTGCATAGGCCACCATATTAGCAAAACGAGTAGGTCTGCGAATCTCACGTCTTGGCCTATTTATTGCAATTGATTCTTGTTGCTGTAAAAGTTCTTGGGTAGGAACCTCTTCTTCTACTTCTTCTTCAATAACATCATCTGTCATAGGAGTGTCACCATCTGCCTCAACAATTTTAACTGGATTGATTGCTGATTCAAACTCCACTTGTTTCCCAGTAGACTCCACCTGTTGCGGAATACACTCAACATTCTTTTCTGTTTTGTTCCTTAACATAGGAGATTCATCAAAAGTAACATCCCTACTGAATATTATCTCCTTTGAATTTAGATACAAAAGCCTATATCCTTTCACCTCTGATGAAATCCCCACGAAAATAGCTTTCTTGGCTCTCGGATCCAACTTTGGTTTTTTTACATGATAATAAGTAGAACAACCAAAGACATGTAAAAAATCATAATCAGTAACAGGTTTTCCAGACCATACCTCTAACGGAATTTTACTACCAATCATTGTTGATGGTAAACGATTAATGAGATGACATGCATAAGTCACTGCCTCAGCCCAAAATTCCTTGCCCAACCAGCATTGGACAACATACACTGAACTTTCTCCAGCAACATTCGGTTCATGCGTTTTGCCACCCCATTCTGTTGTGGTGTGTGTCTAACTGTAAAATGATGTACAATACCTACATCTTGACAGACTTCTTTAAAAGATTTACTGTAATATTCATCTTCATTATCTGTTCTGAGGTGCTTAATCTTTCTCCCAGTCTGAGTCCCAATCATCTTTTTTCAATTAAGGAAAATCCTAAGTACATCATCTTTTTTCTTCATCGTGTATACCCAAACTCTTCTGGAAAAATCATCAACAAATGTAACAAAATAGTGTTTACCACCCAAAGAGGCTATCCTAGTGGGTCCCCACACATCAGAGTGAACATAATCCAAAATACTTTTAGTATCATGAATTGTAGTTGCAAATTTTACTCTCGTCTGCTTTCCCAGAACACAATGTTCACAAAAGTCTAATTTACAGGTAATCACTCCTTTCAATAAGCCTTGATTCACCAAACTGCTTAAGGCTTTCTCACCCGCATGTCCCAAGCACATATGCCATAGCCTGATCAAATCTGAATCAACATTCTTCTCTGAAATTGCTGCTACTGATTCAGTAACTGTACCACCATTGTAGTAGTACAAGTTGTTCTTCCTTATGCCTTTCATTATTACCAATGCATCAGACACAACTTTCAGAACACCATCTCGAATAATTACCCTGTAGCCTTTAGATTCTAAAGCTCCCAATGAGATGAGATTCTTCTTTAACTCTGGTACATACCGAACTTCTGTCAAAACTTTGGTTGATCCATCTTGATTCTTTAACCGAATTGAACCTATTCTCATAGTTTTGCACGAGTTATCATTACCCATGAAAACAACTCCACTATCTAGCTCTTCGAAGTTGAAGAACCACTCTTTATGTGGACACATATGATAAGTACAACCCGTATCTAAAATCCACTCATTTCTTCCGGATATAAATGGTTGAGTGGCTAACGCAAAATTATCGTTATTATGTTCGGCTATATATGCATCAGAAGTAACATTGCCTTTGCCCTATCTTTCTTCTTTAACTTTGGACAATCTTTCTTCCAATGCCCTTTCTTATGACAAAAGGCACATTCATCTTTATCAGGTCTTTTTCTTAACTATGATCTGTCCCTTTTTTCTTGTTTTCGACTCTTACTTCTTCCCCTAACTGTAAGCGCTTCTGCTGCTTCGTCCCTATTCTCTTTCTGATCTTTCTTACGAATTTCATAATTAAGCAAAACTGTACTCACCTTTTCAAAGGACAATTTTTCTTTCCCATGAATAAGTGTAATGCACAAATAATCTAACTCATCAGGAAGAGATCTTATCAACAGCATGGTCTTCTGCTCATCTTTGAAGGTTTCATCCAAATTCAACAAATCGGCTAACAAACGGTTGAAATTATCAATATGATCACTAATATTCAAACCTGGTTTCAACTGAAGACGGTAAAGTCTCTTAAACAAATATAGCCGATTCTCATTGTTTTTCTTCATATATTTATTCTCTAGCGCCATCCACAATTTACTAGCAGAGGTTTCCTTCATGAACGGATACTTTTGCTCTCTACAGAGACATGAGCGAATTAAACCACAGGCCTTCGCATTTTGCTTCTCCCAATCTCTTTCCTCAATATCCTCTGGTTTTGTTTCTTCCAAAATAGTATCCAAATCTTATTGATACAAGACGTCCATAACTTCGCTTTGCCATAGGCCAAAATTATTTCGACCATCAAATTTCTCCACTTCAATTTTTGTATACGAAGATAAAGATGCTGTCATTTCTACTTTACACCAAAAGTTTTATACTAATAGCTTGGTGATCAAATGAATAGTACTTAAAAGGTAAACTCTCAGGAAAAACTGGAGGGGTCACAAACGGTCCCACTTAAAATCCAATCTCCTTAGACAAATATAGTATTTTTGATAGAGCTTTCCCAAATTGTAACTATTCCAAAATAACACTTAAGTTCTATAAACAAATATTTAATAGCCAGCTGACGCTCTAGACTATTTCCCCAAAACAATCGAAACCTAGAGCTCTGATACCAATTGTTGTACGCAGCGGAAATTAAAACAAATACACAGCTACTAATGCTAGCTATTAAATATAAATAACAGATACTAATAAAGTAAAAAAATAAATAAATGCAAAACGAACAAAGAAAGAACACACTAATTTACGTGGTTCGGTATAAAAACCTACGTCCACGGGCGCTACTGAAAACTTCCACTACCTCCAAAGAAAGATATTACAAAATCTGGACAAGATCCCAAAACCTAGAAATAAATGAGGAGAAAACAAGAATAATACAAATATATGGATCTTTTTAATTCCTGTTTTTTAGATGCTAAAGTAATTAGCTAAAGAGCCTATTTATATCCCACTAAAGCTTCCACCTATTATATTCTTTAAATGTGGGATGCTAATTAAGCCAAAATCAACATCTACCAAGTCCTCCAACTCAATGTTAAGTTATTTAGCCCCTGGTTACTACGACTTACATGTTGCCTTTCCTGATATGTACGCTAGTTTGTTCTCTTTTCCATTGAATGCAAAGAAAAAAATGCTATTAGTGTCACTGGTGAGGGGCCATGTAAAGTGACAGCAAGGGAAACTTTTATTGTTCATTCGCAACAAAACGTACGAAATTACAGTAAAGTAATAGGACTTTTAAATGGATACATGCATGTTCTGCTTTTTGTGTCACATATCAGTTATTTAATTATTATTATTAACACAAAGGTTACCTTAAGATTTATTTATTTATATGCGTGTATCCTTGGAAACCTTTACAATACAGGACAAGGGAGATGAAACTAGCACGATTTTGCCACTAATTAGGGATTATCTCAGATTTAATTTCAATTAAGTCAAATAAATTATAAATTGTGGTCCTAATTTAGATGCATACTAGGAAATAACGGGGATCACAAAGCACAAATCAAATATGCGCGCACACACACAAAGCAATAACAGGACAAAATCACACGTGACCAGGTGGTCGTGATCTTCACTAGGAGCTAACCGTGACCAGATGTCATGGACTGGTGACCGCTAATCTTGGTCACAGTCACCTCCAATAGTCACTCGTGACTCAGGGTCACGGCCTTCTCTAGTCGTCATCTGTGATCTAGTTCCGCGACCTCCTACTTATGAATCCAGGTTGAGGTCTTCTGTTCGTGCGTGAAAATTTTTCTTCCAAGGTGCTTCCCCCAAGACTTCCACATTATTGATTCAAGCTTCACACTCTAACAATATGAGAGGTTTATTCAAATCATGATATATGGAGTTGGTTTATATTTCAATTGTATTATCATCTATTGACGATTTAATTTTTGTGAGAAAATCATAATCATATTAATAACCTGATTTGATTAAAATTATGGTCTATCTTATTTGATGGAATCTATAATCGACTGAAAAATTTTAAATGACTTGGAAGTTAGATTAGGATCAATCTAGAATATACTTATATTTATGATCTCAACTTAGGAAGCAAGTTAATAATGGTAAGTGGGGAGAAAAATTTCCATCATCAATAAGTTCATGAGAGTCCATCAATAGTTATAACTGTTCCTTTTTCTATGTGAAATTTACTTCTATTTTATGTTCCAGTTTCCAAATTACAGGACATACTACTAAAGGCCGTCTGATAATAATTGTTATAGGCAAGATATCAGTACTCACTCACTCTAAAATTGATCATAATTTCCGCTTTATTAAAATCCTGCCTGTGAGTTTGCTCGGTTGCAGATCTTAATAACTATTCAAAAATTTTCTATTATTACTTTCCATCTTAATTGTTAAATGACTCAATTTTTTTTTTTAATCATTATTGCAGCCATAACAGTTAGTGGAATTGGTGTGTTGATAATTCTAGTCTGCTTCAGGAAAAGATTATCAATAATTAATTCCACAGCCTTCTGGGAGAAGAAATGTAAATATGATCAAAACATTCAGGCCTTTTTAAGAAACTATGGATCCCTAACTCCTAAAAGATATAGCTATTCAGATATCAAGAAAATGACTAATTCATTCAAGCATAAACTAGGCCAAGAAGGCTATGGAGGAGTTTATAAAGGTAAGCTACTTGATGGTCGTGAAGTAGCAGTGAAGGTCTTAAATGGTTCTAAAGGTAATGGAGAAGACTTTATTAATGAGGTGGCTAGTATTAGTAGAACTTCACATGTTAACATAGTTGGTCTTCTTGGCTATTGTTTTGAGAGTCAAAGGAGACCTCTCATCTATGAGTTTGTGCCTAATGGATCTCTTGAGAAGTTTATATATGAAAAATATTCAACAGATAAGCAACTGAATTGGGAGAAGTTGCACTAAATTGCACTAGGCATAGCTTGAGGATTAGAGTATTTACATCTTGGCTTTAGCACACGAATTTTGCACTTTGATATAAAGTCTCATAGTATTCTCTTAGATGAAAACTTTTGTGCTAAGATCTCTGATTTTGGCCTTGCTAAAATATGTCCTAGGAAATAAAGTATCATCTCGATGACGGGAGCTTGAGGGAGTGTTGGGTATATTGCTCCGGAAGTATTTTGTAGAAGTTTTGGTGAAGTCTCTCACAAGTCGGATGTTTATAGCTATGTGATGATGGTTTTAGAGATGGTAGGAGGAAGAAAAAACATCGACGTTGGAGCTAGTCACATAAGTGAGATATATTTTCCACATTGGATATATAACCGTTTTGAAGTTGATGAAGAACTTGGACTAAAAGGCATTGAGAGTGAAGAGGATAATGAATATGCAAGGAAGATGACAATACTAAGGTTGTGGTGCATACAGACCAACCTTTGAGTCGGCCAGCTATTAGCAGAGTGGTGGAAATGTTGGAAGGGAGCCTTCATTGCTTACAAATTCCTCCCAAGCCTTTCTTATCTTCTCCAAAATCAGAGTTAGCAGAGTCCACAACTTCCCTAATATGCTAAATTTTATGTTATAATGTATTGAAATTTGAAATGAATACTCTTTTCTTAATGGCTAAATTGCCTTAAAGAGTCGAGGGTATTGCCAGATGCACTATGTATACTTATGATGCAATTTTCTTTTTGGTTAATGATAAAGTTACATTTTTCATTGACTCTTATTGTTTGAAAGGTAGAGGCGGTGTTCTAAAAGGACTATTAATGATATTAATAATCTTTTGACCATGTCTTGGCTAGGCAAAATTTTGAGAACTTCACCTTCATGTTTGCAAAGACTCAAACCATGATTTTCAAGTAAGAAGTTTTTCTTGCTTCTCCCGTTGAAAGAGTACTCTACGTGATGTATGAGTGCTTAAGATGTCTGGAGTTTTTGAAGACTTAAAAAGTATAGTTCTTTTTAGTTTCTTTTGCAGATAAGTGAGAAAATAAGCTGAAAGCACCGTTAGGGAAGTATCTTGAATGATACATTGAGGCATATCTCAATTTGTGATGTCTCACTTCAATTAACTAATTTGTATCAAATATGACAGTTTTATTGACCAATAAAATTGGTCAACACTTGATTTAATGTAATTTAGATGAAATTAAGAAGTAACGAAAAAAGTTGTTACCTCAAAAAAAAAAAAAAAAAAAAGTTGTGGCATAAACAATATAGCAAGAATAAGAAAGCAATAAAATGAAGAGGATGAGAATTTTTCTCACATGATTAAGCTTTTTAAGATGAAGCCTTTTAAGATAAAGTCTACATCCACAATTGTATTATTGCAATGAAAGATGGGAGTAGAGAAATGGGACTTTAATATACGATGGCCAAAAATGTATCCGGCCCCCTTGTATGAATAGCTTTATTTATAGCATTAGGGTTCCTTGTACATGTACAATTAGGTCACTAAAATGTAGGTTAAACTAAGATTTCTTTCCTATTTAGATCAATCTATATTAAATAGTTAGTTATTGAATCAAACTACAATACTAGAAGCTTCCTAGTTCGTGTAATTTCTTGTTTGATGGAAATCTTTTTCCGTTTTTAGAAATTTGTTGAAATAAGAGAATATGCCAACTTCCATTATTGGTCTGGAATAGATAGGAGCGGCTCATTGCAAGCTGCTTTGCTACCAAGTATTCTTCATTGCTTGGAGTCTAGGCTATATGGGACTATGCAAACGTGGTATATTTTATTGTCTTGCTAACTGTATCGTTTAGTTGGGCTTTTGATCTTCTTGGGCCTTATTGGGCTTCAGGCCCAAGTGCTATTCTAAGGCCCAACTTTTTAATTTAAGTTAGTTATTAAATGAAATTACACCTCACAATAGAGGATGTATGGAGTTATTGATAATTTAACCTTGAATTGAAGTTTTTCAACTGCCGAAATAAGGATCACAACTTATTTTCTAAAAAACAAATTGACATTAGCATTGGCATTGCATATATTTCGTGATCTTTTTGGAAATTTGATGACACTCTTTATATACTAGTAAAAAATAATACTTGACTTAAGTTCCAAAGGTTCCAGCAAATCAAGAAAAAACCATGTTGTCAGAATGTTGATCTTGAAGTGCAATTTCCAGGGCAATTAAGAAATGCCAATTATACTTTCCAAGGTGCTTCTATAGCAGAACGTCTTCATGTTTATTTGTAGTTCAGATAAAATCATATATATTTTTTATGGTGTAGCTTAGATAGTAAGTAATGCATTTGCTGTTTTGCAATGTGATTGATTATCCTAGCTAGTTTATAATCATGCCATTTGATCTGTTGAAGACAACGTGACTGAACTGATGTTCAACTTGGTACCATACCTCCTTTTTCCTGGGACTGAAAATTATTCTCCCTTTGGTACTATCCCTCACCCGATATTGATTATTGATGATCCCTGGTGACATTCCTTCTTTCCATGTCAAGTCTTTACAATTTGTTGTCCCATCTGTTTACTGTTAATGTCGGATTGGATATGATGGGATTAGGTACCGATCCAATTACCCAAAAACCCCAGATGAAGATTCAAACTATATTTGACAATTAGAAAATTATTTGGTCCCCATCATGGGAAACTTCTCTGCAAATTTTCCACGAAAGACTTATAATCGTTTTTAGTTGAATCTTTTGGAGGTACTGAAGAATACATAAAGTAAAGTCTTTGTAGTTTCTCTCACAGGTCAGTGACAGCGAGGAGGTAACCTGGAAACTCCTCATTGAATTAATGTTAGTCTGCTGCAGAACTTTGGGTCCTGTAGTCATAATTCATTTGGGATGGTCCCTATTTCGTAGTTATTTCGTTTATATTTTTCCTTCTTCCATATTCAGCTGGCGTAGGGAAAAAAAATTCCTTCTTGAATTGCCAACGGTTGTTCTAAAATCACCCTGTTATCTATTAATATCTCCCAGAACTATATTGTTTGGATAAAGAAATTTATTTTAGATTTGTTAAGAGAGAAAAGCCAATTAGCTTTGAAAAAAATAGACACAATCTTCTTTGCTTGTTTTGTGCAAATGCAGATTCGTCTATTTTTAAAAATGCATTGTTTTTTCTTAATTAAATCATTGCTTTCCATGTCAACTTAAACGTGCATTTTATTCTTTTCACGTCATTTTCTAACTTTTCCCCACAGAAACAGAAATTTTTTGCAAAATGCAACCTCTTATGGCTGTCTTTACAAGTCTTCTCTGTCAGATTCATTAGTCAATTGCCGTGCTTTACAGGATAGACAAATGAATAATTTCAGATTTTAAAAAAATAAATAATAATAACTAAAAGGAATGTTACATAGAACAAGTAAGAGGAAGAGTACTGTGGTAGTTGTTGATTTGTGGAGTTGTTTTTGTTTTTGGAATGGCTCGCCGTTCTTCACTTGGATTCTTTATGCTCTCTTGTCTGTTACTTATTTCCTTAGCTGATGAAGAAATCAGATCCAATCCAAGATGCCCGTCTTTCCACTGCGGACGACTAGGCAATATAGGATTCCCCTTCTCCAACCGAGCACATCCTGAGTGTGGGTTATGCATTGTAGACAACTGCAACGAAGAAGTCCAGAAGATTCAATTGGGGAAGGATGGCCCATGGTTTAATATTACAGAAATATCTCGTGAAAATTGGATTAGACTTGTAGATCAACCATTCAACTTGACATTGAATAACTATAGCTGCAAAGCCTTCACAAATTTGACGCTCCTGAACTCTCCTTTTTTATCTTTTGAAATTCCATTCAAGCAGAACTTGTTTAAATGCCCTCCAATTCGTGACAGCATCGCAACAAATTCCCTTTTGCTATGCAATGACTCTAGTCACTCCATTATCTACTCCGCTGCTGTTGATTTACCGAGTCTTCCACCTCAGTGTTCAAACTTTCAGCTCCAAATAAATAAAAAGGAAAAAAGTGTTCACCTTCTTAATGTGTACACTGGTCTTTTCACTCTGAAATTGAATGTAACGAGAGAATTCTATGAGTGTCATTGGAAAGGAGGTCAATGTCAAAGTGATAGCTTGGGAAATTTTTATTGTTCAACTGCAAGAACAGGTAAGCTGTTTGGACTTTTCAATGCATTCACAGAAATATTAAGCTTAAAAATTACTGTTGCAAAGTATCTGCAAACCACCATTTTTTGACTGTTACAAGTTTTCTGCTTATTATCTGGCTTCTACTACTCCTAGATTTCTGAGAAGACTGAGGCATCTGCTTTTTACAGATTTGGATTTTCACTTTTTGTTGATTCCTTCAAATTTTTGTTAAATTTTCAATTTGTATATCTGTAGTATAGAATATGATATCTGAAGAGGTGGCAGCAATTATTGACATATACAAACTTGATTCCATCCAAAATATAATGAATTGAGAAGTTCTTCAAATATTTAAATGTTTGAATTAGAATATATGTGTTGATGAGATCAACTTATGAATTATCTTCATAATGGCATGATTGTTGGGAGAAAAATAAATTTCCTTCACACATAGCATGTCAAAATCTCCCAACGAGCATATTAAAAAAAAAAAAAAAAAAAAAAAAAAAAAAAAAAAATTCCAACAATTTATGGCCAACAGTACATGTAATTATTCTTTTCCTCTACGAAGCTTACTTCAAATTATGTTCTGTACTGCAGGAAATGCTAAAGGTCGTATCACAGCAGTTGTTGTAGGTAATATAGTCATCAATTCCTTGACATGATGATTGAATGTAATCTCGTGTGTGAGTTTTTTGTTTGGTGGCAGTGACAATTCTTATAACTTTCTAAATTTTTCTACCATTTAATTTGCTATATTTATTGTTAGATGACTCTCTCCTTTCACTGCAGCATTAACAACTACTGGAATTGTCATATTGACCATAATTCTAGCCTTCTGCTGCTTCAGAAAAAAATTATTGTCGGAAAATGCCACTGTCTTCTGGAAGAAGAAAACTAAGAATTATCGGAACATTGAAGCCTTTTTGAAGAACTATGGACCGCTAACTCCAAAAAGATATAGTTATTCAGATATAAAGAAAATGACCAATGCATTCAAGCATAAACTGGGCCAAGGAGGTTATGGAGGTGTTTACAAAGGCAGCCTACTTGATGGTCGTAATGTAGCAGTGAAGATCTTAAATGAATCAAAAGGTAATGGTGAAGAATTTATAAATGAGGTTGCTAGCATTAGTAGAACTTCCCATATTAACACAGTGAGTCTTTGGGGTTAGTGTTTTGAGGGTCGTCGAAGAGCTCTTATTTATGAGTTTGTGCCAAATGGATCTCTTGAAAAGTTCATATATGAAAAATATCCAATTGATAAGCAGTTGAAGTGGAAAATGTTATACCAAATTGCTCCAGGCATAGCTCAAGGATTACAATACTTACATCGTGATTGCAACATACGAATTTTGCACTTTGACATAAAACCTCATAATATACTCCTAGATGAAAACTTTTGTTCAAAGATCTCCGATTTTGGCCTTGCCAAAATTTGCCCCAAGAGAGAAAGTATCATATCAATAACAGGAGCACGAGGGATTGTTGGGTATATTGCTCTTGAAGTATTTTTTAGACAATTCGGAGAAGTCTCTTATAAGTCAGATGTTTATAGTTATGGAATGATGATTTTAGAAATGATTGGAGAAAGAAAAAACATTGATGTAGTAGCTGATCAAACAAGTGAAATATATTTTCCACATTGAATTTATGAGCGTCTCGAACTAGGTGAAGAACTTGGACTGCAAGGCATTGAAAATGCAGAGGATAATGAATCTGTTAGAAAGATGTTAATAGTGAGTTTGTGGTGCATTCAAACTAATCCCTCAAGCCGGCCAACGATGAGTAGAGTGGTGGAAATGTTGGAAGCTAGCCTTGATTCATTGCAATTCCCACACACGCCATTCTTATCGTCTCCAAGATCAGAGGCAGCAGATTCTTTACCTTCACTAATATGCTAAGGTTGTATTTATGATGCATCGAATTCAATATTTTTCCTGTTCACAGATTAAACCTATCAATATCCAATTGAATTCTATCATACTATCAACATCTATGATGCAATGTCATTTTAAGTTGTCTGTTTCATATCAACTTAAAGGTTTAATATCATTGATTATTATCCAATTTACGTTCCTGTTAATGATAAATGTTCATTTCTTTTTCGTTTTCTTTTTTTTTTTTTTACACTATGTTCATTTCTAATTGAATACCATTTTCTGAAAGGTAGTGGCATCATTCGAGAATCTTCGCTCTAATAATATTCTGATCATGCCTTTGCTATTCCCAAACCAATTTCAAATGAAATTTTGCTAGCTTCTATCTCATTATAAAGTTGGAGATCCACAAAAGCAATATGCTGCCACCACCACAACTTAATTACTTTCCACAACCGCGATTAGTAAAAGCTACAAAAGATAATTATTTTCCACAATTGCAGCATTTATTGCAATACATCCTGCGATTGCTATCAATTTCATCATTTTACAAAAATGCTGATGGTTTGATGTCGTAAAAGATAAAATTTCTTATAGTTATAACCATGATCAAATCCATAACAATGTTAGACTTCTAGACTAAATTCTGGATGTGTTGATATAGATTAAATTGCTTTCACCATTAGTAGTTTGAGTTAGACATAGTGAACTGGTTTAGGTGTATCTAAGAGCAAAACAGTATCTATATATAATTAATGCAACAGATATGATCAGGCAAAGGTTAGGATTATTTTGTTTACTGGCTGCATTCAAGATTTTCTGCCAAGACCAAGTCAATCTCTCTTCAAATTAGTCAGAATTCTGTGATAGATTTAAAGTAGGTACATAGACATGTCAGTTTTATCTATCGGGGGCATTTCTAATTCTATATTAATAGTCTTCATAGTCTTCAATAGTTAATGGTAAAATTGGATGAATAGTAAATTTACTGTTCCTTAATAATTTGTTCTTATATGTATCCCCATTTTTCTTGTATTATATTTTTTATGTGCATCAAGCATGGAATGAATACACAAAAGGCATTCTTAATTAGGAGAGAATCTGAATAATTTCAATCCCAACTGGAAAACAATTCCTGTATTTATTAGTCTTTCTATCGGTAATGGAATGCATCACGCACCTTACTTATTTTATTTTCGCAAAAGACTTCTACATATGTTATATTATATGAATATTATTTTTTGCTTATACTTTGAAGTTTCTTGAAGACTTAATAAAATGAAACTTCTATGTAGTTTCTCCTTCAGGTCAATGAGGAGGTGACCAAGAAACTCCCTCATTAAAGTATTTTGACAGATACCACTAATTTCCTTTTTATTCAGTCTCCGATTGGTACTCCACGAATTTATGGTTTCCAGTTGGAAAAATCTATCAAAATTAATAAAATAACATGCTACATGATTGATTAGATTCCACATCCCAGTACAGAAGGATAAAATAATAATAGATCACTTCCCATTAGTTGATTGCTTACTACAATTCACTATTTCGTTTGGTAGTGGCAGACAAAATTCGTTTCAGCCCCTCTTGATATTTTCGGATTAGTTTTTCTGCTTAAAACAACGCCTGCCTAATCAAGTACCAAGTCAAGTTAAAGCGCCTTGCAATGGTTTTCTAACTTCCCTCCGCTCTCTGCAGGATCATGATCCCATTAAATTAATTATTTTGATAAAGTTTGTGGATCATACAATGAAGTTTTTGTTTTGATATGACAATATGCATAATTCACTTCCGTCGCTATATTTATGCAAGTGTTTGCTATTCGATTTCCAGGTCAACTGACACGGAAGAAATTGTGAAGAAGAAAACAAAACTAAGGCAACAAGAGTCATGAAAATCACATGCTTATGTGTATTTTTAGAGCAAAAGTCTGATGCATGCATGCTTTGAAAAAACATGAGCCACTATAATACATAGAAAACGAAAACTTAAAAGACTAAAAATACAATATTACCCATTAATCTAACTACTAATTACCAAATTACATACATATATATACCAACAGAAACAATGAAATGGATGATCCGTAAAACAAGAAATGCAAACACTTGTTAATACTGATATAGGTGATCCTTGAGTTAGCTTTTGTTGTTCCCGGAATGGCTGGTGCTTCTTCTCTTGTGTTCTTCATTTTTTACGTCACAATATTTGCAAATAATGTAAAATGAGTTTTAGCTTTGAAGGAAGAGTTAATTGAAAAAGTGCACATCGCATGATTTTCTGGGGCATCCTCCAAATTCCAAAATTACTGTTCTGTCTCCTAGTGCCTATTGATGGTTGGAGCTGAATGCTGAGGTCAATCAAGTGGAGTACTAATTTACAGTTACCAGAGTTTATGGTTAATTGCCTGAAAAATGTTATATGGGCATACTAGTTTTTTCTTCCTGTAGGTCAATGACTATAGGGGAAGAGTGCAATTTGGCAATAGTTCTGTGAGCGACATAGGGGCCTCTTCTAGAAACAGGATGCTCTTTATAATGCATGTTTGCTTGATGCTATGTCCTGAACTAGCTCTCTTTGTGATGCTCATTTACTCTCCTTACGTGATCAGAATGTTACCGTTTTCTATTCGAAGAGGATTGTGAAACTTCGCTCAAGCAGGTAGAAAAGGTCAAGGTAATTTGTAGGACATACATTTTGCAGTTTTAGAAGATATTAAGGGGATGTACTGATGTGTGATTAGCAGCCACTATCTGGTGGAGGTAGGGCAGTTGATAGATTTTAATTGTAAAGATTCACGGGTGATGTGGTAAATATGTTTTATTGCCAGAATAAGACTCCTAAAAGTCTAGGTTGCACTAACAGTTGAGCAAATTCATCTTTCTTAAATTCGGTTACTAGATTTTTTTTTTTTTTTTTTTTTTTTTTTTTTTTTTTTTAAGAAAAAATTTGGCTACTAGATTGAAGCTCTTCAACTGTTGTAAATTAGGATGACAAGACTTGTCGATGAAATTTTAATTTCTTAGAAGGATGAATTTAATTAAGGGTTTTATTGAAAAGTAACCTTATTTGGATGACCCTAGTGAGAAATAACTCTTCAGTTGGTAAGGTTGTGCAGAAGGCTATATTGTTGGACAAAAATACCCCTGGTAAGTCAGGAAATTACAAACGCGCCATTCCCTTGTTTCCCTACCAAAAACCGAGTGGTTTAGTGTGGTCCCAACCCTTTTTGGTCAGCTTGAAGGAAAACAAACAACCACTTGCCCAAGTCGTCACCGTCGTCCATGCCCGTCGGCCGTCAACCCATCAGCGTCGAACCTAACCTGCAGGGACAGTCGTCAATGTCGCAGTGACCAGCCATTTTGTTCGACCTTCGCGACTCGTCACCTACACACCTCCACCCACTGCCGTGTTTTAAACCGCGACCGAGCATCGTGCGAATGCGAAACCGGGAGAAGAGAAACCCGACCCAAGGATCCCACCGTTGTTCATTGTCGTGATTTAGTGGGTAAGAAACCCTAAGCTACTGATCGAGGATTCAGAAGAAAAGGCGACCCGCCCACCAAAGGAAGCTGCTCTCAGTGACGACATATTGGTTTCCTCCACCCACCTGAAGTCCCAACGTTTGTGCATTAGGAAAGTGAAACCGGCAGCAAGTAGTGGAAGAAGAAAAAGACGGCAGAAGCATATAATTTAGTTGATGGAAGTCGAGGCAAAAACTTGGAGGTTGAAGAAGCAGCAACGGAACAAGTCCACAGTAAGAACACATTGCTTATGGGTTTTTGTTATTGTTGTAGCTTGTGTGCCTATATGTTATTTGGAGACTATATATTGTGATGTTGTTAATATTTTTGATTTGGTGTTTTTGATTTTTGTAAATGATTGCTATGGTACTGTTGTTATTGGGTTTGGTATAGTGGCGATTGAATTTGCTTGATTGGATTTGCTTTTTGTGAACTTCATCGTTGGGTTGTGATGGTTTACAATTGGTAGATGTCCCAACATTTAGATTTGGCTCTGTAAGCTACAACCGGGGATTCCCAACCAGTAGGTTATGAATACCAACGTTGTAGTTGGGAGTTATGTATTGGTTGGGAATGGGTCACTTGAAGGTTGGGATTTATGTTGAAGATGATTTCGAAATGGAGGTTGAAACCCAACCTCAAGGTTGGGAGTCTCAACTCCTATGTTGTAAATCCGGACGTGGAAGTTGGAATTGGAACTTGTAATGTAATATAATGCCACTGAAATTATTTTGGATCGCAACCTATAGTTTTGGATTGACAACCTAGAGGTTGGGATTTGGAACTTATAGGTTATTTTTGGGATTTTAGTACATGAGTTGGGGATTCACAACATGAAGGTAGGGATTTCCAACATGACGTTCGTCTGATAACAACCTGGAGGTACGGATCACAACATTCAGGTTGGGATCAAAACCTCTAGGTAGGGATCCGAACTTTGTGGTTGGGATAAAGTCTGGATGATCGATAGCTATTAAAATTATTATCTCAACATTAAAATTGGGATTCCTACCTGGTGGTTGAGACCAAAACCTGGAGGCAGGGATCCCAATTTCCAGGTTGGGATCAAACTGGACTTATTGATCCCAAGCTTAACGGATGGATCCCAACCTTGAGGTTGGGATCAAATCCTGGAGGTAAGGATCCTAACTAGGGATGGCAATGGATCGGATCGGATTGGGTTTTGTTCTTTCTGAACCCAATCCGAAATTTTTGAGGGATGCTCCAAACCCAACTCTTACCCCAAACGGATCGTTACTTTCTGCCCTAAACCCAAACCCAATTGGAGAGACTTGCCTCGAATCTGACTCGTTGACCCGATTTAATTTTTAACTAAAATAAATATGTAAAATTAAAAAAAAAAAAAAAAACACACACACACACACAAAACAAATATCAAAAGATTAACTACATTTATGATGAAATGTTATTACACAATCCAAAATATTAATACGACATAGTCATAAATACCAAAATAATAGCAACAACATAATCAAGTTTCTTTAAAACACTAAATAAATAAATAAATAACCGAAAACATTATAAAAATCCATGCTAAAAATCCATCCCAATGCTTTCAAACACGAACCTATAACCCAAAAAAAAAAAAAAAAACTTAAGTTAATAAGTTTTAATGTTACGTAAAAATAATATTAAAAATATATTATATAATTATCATAAATACCAAAATGTAATATATGTCGGGTTAATGGGGCGGGTCGGGGCAAAAAAGTTTGCCCCGTTACTGACCCGGTAACCCGATTGGGTCAGTCTTTTGGCTCCAAACTCGCCCCAAAGTCAATTTTTTTGGCTCCAAACCTGCCCCAAATAGATCAGATTTTTTTGAGTTTGGATCGGATCGGGTATTTTTGCCATCCCTAATCCTAACTGGCAGATTGGTATCAGACCTGGACGAATCCCAACATGAAGGGATGATCCCAACCTTCATGTGGGGATCCCAGCCTGTATGGTTGGGATCAATACCTGGAGGTAGAGATCCCAACCTCTAGATACGGATCCCACATGCGCCCTATGCAAGGGATGATCCCTACCATCAAGTAGGGATAACTATGTCCAAGTTGTGATCAAAACCTGTTGGTAGGGATCCCAACTTCCAAGTTGGGATCAATCCTCCAAGTTTGATCCCAATAGCAATGAAATGATCCTAACGTTGAAGTAGGGATACCTACCTTCAGGTTGGGATCAAGACCTGTAGGTAGGGATCCCAATCTTCAGGTTGGGTCAACCCTGGAGGTTTGCGATCCCAATCCCAACGTTAAAGTAGGAATACCTACATCCAAGTTATGATCAAAACCTGTTGGTAGGGATCCCAACTTTTAGGTTAGGATCAAACCTCCAAGTTAGAAACCAATATGAATTAGATGTTCCCAACGTTGAAGTAGGGATCCCAACTTGAAGGTTGGGATCAAGACCTGTTGGTAGGGATCCCAACTTTTAGGTTGGGATCGGGCTGGAGGTATCGATCCCAATATAAAGAGATAATCCCAACGTTAAAGTAGTGATCCCTACCCCCAGGTTGGGAGCGAAACCTGTAGGTGGGGATCCCTACCTCCAGGTTGGGAGTCCGTCCCTAAATCCGAAAGCTTTGTTTTTTATTCTGTTTGCAGTTTGTATGTCGAATATGGTGTTTGCAACATGGGTGTACGGGTTTTGGTCCACTACACTTTTCCCTACTTTATTGTGGGATCCCTCACTTGCAGGTGGGCAATGCCAAGTTACAGGTTGGCACAGTTATGACTTTTTGCCAATTTGAATTTGGGTTTCCCAACATGATTTCATGTTCTTGTGCCTTATTGTTAGCTTGTACATGCATGAATGACATGAGACAAATCATCATTTGACATTATTGCTTATGCTGAGATGTGGTATTGGTAAAAGAAATTTGCATCTTTATTCTTGCACTTTTGTTATTTGCCTCAGGTTTTTAAGAAGAGCTGGTATTGGCTTAAAGTTTTTGCTTTGGCTACAATCAGAGATTGGGATGCCGTAGAGAAGTTTTCAAAGGAAAAAAGACCTCCAAATGGTAAAGTTATATCGTTACTGTTGCATGTGTACCTAGTTGGAGATAATGTTCACAGTTCCAGTTGTTAATTGCTAGTACCATATATATACTGATTTCAGATTATATATTCTTTTCCATCTGTTTTTGTGTGTGTACTAAACAAAGGGCAATTAGGTGCAAACTATGAAGTTAGGATTTTCTTCGTCAGAGACTCAATTTGCTTTAATCGTACAAATTGAAAAGAAATATGAGTCGGTCATTTCGATAGGTTTCTGCTTCTTCTGAGAAAAGCAATTTGGTTAAAAAAAAATTAGTTAACCTTCTGCACTTTCTGAACCCCCACCCACAAAACCCATCACACTTCTGAGCAAAAAACTTGGGCATTTCCATGCGTTTTATTGTCTTCTTTAACGCCTATTATACATTCGGTTCTTATGTATTTGATAACCTGTGTGTGTTTTTATTATTTAAAGAATTATGAGATCTTGTAATTAAATTGTTAGTACAAGCTTTCAGCTATATTGAACATGACCTGTGACAGAACCAATCGTTGAGTACTGATATTTTGGCACTTCATTATTTCATTCATATTTAAGATGATCATTACTGTGATGGCAACTTATAATTTATCTCTTTATCTATGTCTGTCTTTGCCTAGTGAGAAGGGTTAGTTAAGATTCCAATTTAGTTGTAGTAAAGTGTCATGTTTGCTTGTCCAAACCCGCATAATTTATTTTTCCCTTATGATAGGACAGATTGTTTTCTTGATTACATTGGCAGCCTCCAGCTGGAAATCAATATGCAGGAAATTAGAATGCTCCAGCAAGAGTTGGTAATGCTTTATGCCGGGAATTTTAGCTGCAAAACCTTTTGTCCTCTTTTGCCATCTTTTCCTAATCTTTTTAAGTATTCAAGTAAAAGGGGAAAACAAGTATATTTCGTTACGAAGATTTTTCTTGCAAGTGCTATTTATTATTTAACCTTTACCAATATATCTATCTTCACAATATGACATCTATCTACTGGTTGATATCCACGCACATCCAGTTTTAGGCTCAGACCTTATTTATTAATAGAGTTGCTCAGTTGTCTCTGCATGCAACAATGTGATTCTCACTTGGTGGAATGGATTTATGCAACAATATTGCTAAATACAAAAATGGCTGCATGAATGTCTGGTGATCATGAGAATATAAGGTTGTGACCTTGTTGATGCTGACAGAAATTTGCTTGACATTTATGTATATTTCCACCATATACACTTACATAGGACCGGTGTAATATATGGTATATGTTACAGTTTATTCAGAAAATGTGGTGAGGGATTTCCAATGGGTTTTTTTAAACTTGCAGGTTACCGACAAGATGGATACTGCTATTACGTGCAAGATCACTGATGTGCAACATTTTTCTTCCAAAATTACATGTTTCTCTAAGCTGGGAGCCATCAAAGTTATAGCTGACAAGTTAAGTGACGTCCAGCTGGAAATCTTCAAGAGGTCTTGCTTCGGTAAACTGTTTGACATGAAGGAGCTTAAGTTTGCCGGTCAATTAGTGCATAACATGCTGCTCCGACAAGTGGAATGTGATGATTCGGAGGAGCTGTGGTTTGCACTTCCGAATGACAGTCTGATTCGATTCTCCATGCAAGAATTTGCAATTGTGACAGGGCTTGATTGTGGGGCATACCCGATAGATGGGTCAGCTGAGGAAGGTGCATCCGCTGAGCCGTTTAGCCAGAAATTTTTTGGGTCATGCAGCAAAGTTACAAACAAAAGTCTGGACGCCACTTTTAGGGGTGCATCTTCGGACAATGACGAGGACATCGTCAAACTTGCATTGTTGTACTTCTTAGAAACGGTGTTACTTGGGAAGGATCCCAAGAACCAGATTCGATGGGAGCATATTCGCCTATTGGATGATATGAATGCATTCAACAAATACCCATGGGGTCGTTGTTCCTATGACATGACATTGAGTGGCCTGAAAAAAGATTTTAACAAAATGGCTGCTAACGTCGAAAAACGTCATAAAGGGCTGAAGAACAAGGGAGACAGTGCATTCTATTCTTTGTCGGGTTTCCCATATGCATTTCAGGTACATCTCATCTTCACTTGTAAATTATTTTGGTTTGTTAAGTTTGGTGCGCTTGAGAACCACGTTTGATGTATTTTCTGGACTCGTAGGTATGGGCATGTGAAGCAATTCCGACTATTGGCCATCATATTGCCCTTAAATCCACAAATTTGGTGCCGCGCTTCCTGAGTTGGAGTTCTACTGCTATCCCAAAATCAGGGGAAATAGTTACATTATTGCATCGCTCTGATGTATGTACACATAGTACTGTGTTGATCTTGATGCCGTTCACTGTAGATGATGTTTAGAATCATATTTGTTTCCATGTCATGGCAGCTAGAAGCGCACCCTACGTTGGAGGCGACGGCTGCAGAGGAAAAGGAGGATTACTTCCAGTATTTTGTCACGGAGCAGCGTCCAGCTGAGGGGTGTTCACATACCATCGCCTCTGATAGTGATGGCAATGGGCAGCATGACAACACTGGCCTACCTAGATTTCTGAAGGCCCAGCGTTGTGGAAGAGGACCATCTGATCAAGTACAATAGTTGTTAGCTTTTAGTTTTTTTTTATGGCATGTACTACGACTAAAAGCCGTCACCGTGACATAAACTGATTTGCTGGCAGGCTGGCAAGGATAGCAGTCATACGAAGGATGACCAACTACATACCGTCCATAAGCAATTGCAGCAGATTCAACAAGAAACACGGAAAGCACTACAACACACAAACAAGCACCTAGAAGAGACAATGCTGCTGGTACAGGAAACAAACAAGAAGGTTGACAAGATTGTGGAATATTTATTTTCAAACACAGTTGTTCCAAAAAAACATAAGCCACCTGCAGGAAAGGTACACTTACAATTAATATCATGGCCAGAAGATCCGCATGTAAGTAATGTCGGATGCCATCTAAACATGTTGTTTGGCTTTTGCTGTACAGGAGAACGATGAGCTAACGGGTGAAACCCCCGAAGACACTATTGGGGTTGAAGCAGATCTGCCAGATCCGGTCGAAAGGAGTAAAGACGGACGTCACCATGGGGAAGTTGACAGATTTGGTGAGAAAATGACAGTGAACCCGGATGTGGCAGCTAAAGCATGCCAGGCGTCGCCTTCCATTGGTTCGGATGTAAGTGTGAAGATCATACCACAAACCAAACATATCGATATGAATATAGTAGGGTCACCTTCGGTGGGTTCGGACGTAAGTATGAAGATCATAGAACAATCCAAATTTATTAGGAGAAAGCGCAAAAAGGGTCCACAAATTTCGTCTCCATTTCAGGAAATTGAAGTTGTTCCTAGAAAGCGCACCAAATTCGAACCTTTTCCAGTTCTATCCGCTTCGGAAGTGGAAGCTTTTAAATCATGGCGGGACGAAGATGTCTCGAACACGTTGTATGTTTACCACCTTCTTACTTTTTCCTTAATATATTTTACTGTGGTATGCGCTGCTTGGATAACAAGATGTCAACCACTTGAATGTGACTGCAGACCTTTGGTTCGGTTGCCAACTGGGGACTGCAGCCAGCAGTGGTTTCAGGCCTTGTCCAAACCCGATGTCTGGTTGGCTGATTCGGTGCGTCAAATGAATAGCGCAAGTAGGTATGTCATACTTATATAACTAAAATCGGAACATTGACATTTTCCTCGTGTTTGACAGCATATGGATGCCGCTTTCTGCTTTATTCGATGGAAGGCGATGAGGTGTCCTTCGACCAAGATGGAAGCATTCACAACAACAGATATTTTGTTTGGGGTAAGTATATTGTTCGCTTAAGGTCCGCTGCTGCACAGTCATTTTCCTACCTTTATCCCTTACTAATTGAATTTGCAACTTCAATATATGTAGCAACATTTGCAAAGTAAGTGGGAGTGTTATACTAAGAAAAAATTTAAATGGGAAGACGATGACATGTGCATCAAATACGCAATGGGGGAGGTGTCTGGCAGCCAAGATAAGTCACGGGAGGTAGCCTGTCGGCCTTGGACTGGACTGTCGACGGTACGTCACTTGTTTTCTTGCATTGCAGTTGTCAAGTTTACTGTCACGTAACATACGCAAACTGATTTGTGGTTTTGTTCTGCCTGAACTGTCTGTAGCTGTACATGCCATTCAATTACAGGGGTGTACACTGGGTCCTCGTCAAAGTAAACTTCAATGAGCGCACTATAACCCTGTTTGACTCACTTGGCTCATACGTACGCAATTACAAACAGTTTTTGCAACCCATACACACACTATTGCCACTGCTCCTTCAGAAGACTGATCACTATAGGACAGATACGCGCATGACTGCAGACTGGTATACCAAGAACGGATGGACAGTGTCTCGATGCGACGACACGCCACAGCAAGAAGCAGCGTAAGAGCTGTACCCGAACATTGTGTATTTATAGTATTTCTACCTACATGTACGTTATGTGCTAACTAATTGAGTTTGCTGCCACGTTTATGTAGTAGTGGTGATTGTGGGATATTCGTTATCAAGTTGGCCGAACACATGGCTCACGGTCTGCCGGTGAACTCATTCGACAAATCCAACATACCAAATTTCCGGTTGCAGCTAGCTCTTGATTTATGGAAATGGTCTCGTCAATTGTACGGAGGTAATAATATCATTTTGCTTACCGGTGATCTATAGAGGTTTTAAATGGTTAGTGTGCCATCAACTTGCAACAGTCCACCTTACTGAAAATCTGTTCCTTATTACTGTGCTGAACAGGTTAGTGGTTCGGTGGCTTCTTTAACAAGACAGATACATCTTCGGATAATGTTCCCTGAGCAGTGACATCAACTGTAACTACTGGTTGATGCAGGGGCTTATTGTATTCAACTATGCTTTTTGGGATAATTAGAACTTAGATACAATGATGAACGAACTGATGTGGTGTGCCTAATGATAGGTGTCCTTGCAACCCATACAATGTTATTAGTTACTGAATATCGATGGGTGCTCTTTCAGTCATGACAAAGTAGTGCAACTTTTGATTTTGAAAATGGAAATATATATGCACGAATTTAATGGAGAAACAGAACTAGATTATAACATGCTGTCCAATTTGATTTCTTTTTATTACCAACATTTGGGAAGAATCTGTAGTAATGTAAATGATGGTGGGTCTTTTGTTTTCTTGGGATCCTTTTGAAGTGAGATTTTTACTCCATGTTTTTTTTTTGGCTAATGTTTGGCTATTACCCACTTGATTTCAGGTTTTGCTTCTCTGTTGCATATCTCAGATTAATATTTTATGCTACTCTTTCTTCATAAATTTAAGTACAAGGTTTATATTTATTTCCAAACTCCCTCCTAATCTTCCCGTTTGTGATTGGGATGTGACACTAGTTGCGGTTAAAGATGCCAACACGACAGATGGTGCTTGTTATTTAAAGATTAAGCTTCCATCGATGTTCAGACTACCTGATGGTTTTTGAAATTTCTTTCACAACCCGCTTTGTTGTAGTGTAACCGTTCCAACCCACCTTGCTTCCTCCTTTTGTAGATTCTACTTCAGGTTTTGCCCGCTTCCTTTGATTGCTGCGACGACAAATACTTGATTATTAAAAGTGAAGTATTAAAAATTGATTATTAAAAGTGAAGTATTAAAAATTGATTTTCACAGGGACATTATACAGTCCTTGATTAATGATTTGGTAACTTCTATTTTCTTCGCGAAGGGGCCTGAAGAGGTTTTAAAATTCAACATTCTTTACTGTCTTTACGTATGGAAAACTTGATTGCTGAAGCGTTTAGAGTTGGTTTGGAAGACTTTTTCCATGGCAAAGGTTGGTCTCCGAAGGATTTCAAAGGATATTAATGTTGTTTCTCCTTTGCTTCATCACTTGAGATCAACACAAAATGAGCTCCTTTGCTTCATCACTTGAGATCAACACAAAATGAGCTCCTTTGCTTCATCACTTGAGATCAACACAAAATGAGCTGGTGGACTTGCAACTGGAGCACTACATTCAACATGTGAGAGTGCCAGAACTTATATTTTATTTTAAAGGCATTTGTATTGGGTAATTTAATATAGACTCCCAACTTTGTATATGTGTGTTGCATTTATTTGGCAGGTTAGTACTGTATTATGTTATTAATTTATTTATCTTTTACTTTACTAGAAAACATGAAATATTGTATTATTGTTAGTTACCAGCGCACCGAATTTTTAAGAGCGTACATTTATTTGTCAGGAATAATCGTTCTCCTAGGTCATCTAGAGGTACAAATGATGATTCTATTGTTAATTCCATGTTTACAGTAACTAGGCAGCGATTAGACGTGTCCGCATCAGAAGAGCAAGACATTCTCTCAGTTGTGGAGCCAATCATGAAGTCCATCAGACGGATAATGCATCACTCTAGATAGGGTTATACGCTACATCAAATGTACATAAGTATGCATATATAGATATATACATAAATAAATATATGCATATATTAAGGTTGGCTACTATTTTGTTACTAAATGAAGTAGTCATGTTGTAGGTCACTGCCAAGGCATTTCTAACATCTGGATAGCCGAAATGCCAGCTTGCGATTCAGGCTTCTTAAATAGATTCAACAATAGCACTTTCTAAACCAATTTTCCCAGATGAAGTGCGCCATATAGCCATAATACTCATCTGCCCATAGTTTCACAAATGCATCACACAATTTTTTCTCACCAAGCAAATATCAGAGATTATAAAGGGTTTCGTTACAGAAAAAGCCTATTGTCCTAACCAGATGCATGTTATATAAGTAAGCGGGCGATTAAAGTTTTTATATCTGCACGAGCTGTATCATCTCTGGCTTGTAGAACTCCACTCAGTAGTTTCAAGAAGATGTCATCAGCTCTTGTACAAGTAGATGGTTGACATGTTACTCTGTGCAGAACCTCAGTAGCTGAGTCATGACGGTGAAGTTCAGCAAGTAGAGATATGACTTTCTCCTCTTCCTCATTGGACCATGGAATGGCTGTTAGGCACTCCAACCACGACAGCATACCCGAATAAAAAACGATAGCTGCAGACACCTACAATTGGTAAGCGAATATAACAAAAGTTCCACTACAGCAGAACTGATGAAAGGTGGATGTTCTTATCCAATAAATGAGGAATAAAGCAATAGCATCAACATACTTAGCACTGGTTTCTTCCGGTTCTGCTGATATTATTCAGGTTCCAACAACATATGCTGGACAAGAAACTGATTTAAACTTCCAGCTACAGCAAAACTAAAAACCAGAAATGTGGTTACAGGAAATTATTTAGTCATCACAATAATTATACTATGTTTAAATTTGTCTTAGTGAGTTCTGAAATTCTAACGATTAAGTCTAACTAAGCCAACAAACCGAACAAGATTCATTTTACATCAAGTAGAAACCACGTTTAATGATAAAATAACAGTTCACTTGTAAATTATGATTTTTCCGTTACATGTTCACATTATCTACAAGAGAAAACTGTTTAGCCATAACAACTTGCAAAGCATAACTTACACCAGATACATTCCTCATAACAGAACTATCACTGTTATCAACTACCATCCAAGTCATAGAATTTGGACAACTAACGATGTAGCTCTGTTATGATAGTAGGGCAGAAATTAACTACTTGCATACAAAAAAATGTATAAATAATTTCAACAAAACAAACCAAACATTGTGACTTGTGAGGATTCCTCAAACATCCCATTTTCTTTCCTTTTTCGACAACAACACACAAGTAGGCACAGACTGCAATATCAAAGCAAACAAAACATACTCATCACGCCTCATTAGCCAAAACTAAAAACCACTACCCAAAACACCCAATTCAATAAACCCCACAAAGAAAGACAAAATTTCCACTGGCACTTCTGCAGGCCATTTGAGTGTAGTTGCTGATCATACTGGAATAGGTGTCCTACACTTTTGTCTGTTGTGTCCTAAGCCACCACATCTACTGCACTTTGTTTGCTTCTTGGCTTCACCTTTTGAAGGTTTTCTTTTTGTGGTAGGTCGTCCACGCGGGATACGACCTGCAGGTGGTAGGATAATAGGAACTTGAACATGCTCAGGCCAAATCCAGTCATCTTCATGCCCAACCGGATGAATTGAAGCTGCATATGCTTCTAGTAAAGTTTCCACGCTATAGTACAGAGCACAGTAGCTATAACAAGATATGTGGCGACTAGTACAGGCTGCTAGTGCATGTGCACATGGCAGTTGGTCTAGCTGAAATTTTTTGCAGTCACACGTTCTATTTTGCAGGTTCACAACTGGGTTCAAATATTCATCTATAACAAGATACTTTTCCGAATCAATAGGTCGCACAGGATAAGTACATGCTTTCTTCATCCTCTCTCGCAGCTTCGCTTCAACCCATCTGGTCATTGGCGTAGACATTTTCGCAGCTTCCTCACGCCTTTCATAAAACCATCTTTGAAGTACACCACGTATATGCTCGATTAACTTCGTGATCGGTAGCTCTCGTGCCTCCTTTAAAATGGCATTCAAACACTCTGCAATGTTTGTTGTCATTATGGAATATCTTCTACCATCAAACTCACATCTTGCCCATTTTGTTGGTTCTGCAAGCATCAAATACTTAGCTGCCTTGTTATTAAGTCCTGTGATTTGGGACATACGCGCACTAAACACTGCAACCCGGTATGCTTTGGCAGCCTTGTAAAACAATTGCTGCACATCACCGCCTTTACAATTGGCCTTCATGTTTTGCCCCAAGTGATACATACATATTCCGTGCAATGCCCCTGGAAACGAATGTTCAATAGCTGTTGCTATACTTGTGTTTCGATCTGAAATGAACACAAGATCTGCAACTTCTCCAATACACCCATGCAACTTTGTCATAAACCAAATCCATGCATTATCATTTTCTGAATCTCCAATGCCAAAAGCTAATGGGTACACTTGGTTATTTCCATCCATGCAAGTCGCAATAAATAGTGTTCCTTTATACTTTGATTTTAGGAATGTTCCATCAACGGCTATAACGGGCCGAATGGAAGTTTTAAATCCATCAATCGAACCTCCTAATGCCATGAAAAAGTACTTGAATCGATTGGAATCATCACATTCAATGTGGGTCACAGTCCCTGGATTTTTCATTTCCAACATCGCACAATACAACGGAAGCACACTATAAGACTGCTCCGGTGATCCCCTTGCTATTGTCATTGCAACCTCTCTAGCCCTCCATGCTTTATTATAATTACAACTCAGCCCATACCTTTTCTTCATGTCTTCAACTATGTCGTTCGGACGGTAACACTGAGAAGCACCCTCATACTTCCATTTTATGCAATGCCCAATCAATTTACTTGTTGCTTGCGGACGGTGAAAAACAAGCGCATCAAGAGAACAACTATGGTCCGGATTGTACTTCCGCACACGAAACGCTTCTGACCCCGCAAGTTTTGTTGCACGCAGCCACCACTTGCAACTTTTTTCCACACACCCCATAACCAATAACCCTTTCGTGGATTTCTTCACTCTGACATTAACCTGTCTATCCACGGCTAACATTCTTATATTCAATTGTAGCTCCTCCTTATTGGAGAATATATCACCGGCCCGAACTTCTTTAACACAGTTGGACATACTATCAATATGACCACCTTCTATTGCCTTAGGAATCGAAGATGTCGTTGCAACATGACCATCCCATTCAACTTGTTCTGATTTCAGCATCTTCTCTTTCGAACTGTCAACCCTATCAATTGGTGATAGTTCCGTAGGTGTCAATGGAGATGTACACACATCTGCAGCTTCGGTTCCTATATCAACAAATCTAAGGTCTCCATTGTTATCAACCTCTATCATATCGTCATCACTCATTATCAGCTCTGCAGTATGCGGTACTTCAATGCCCAAACTTTTTTTTGCACCATCTTTTACTCCATCTTTTGCGCCCCATTCTGCCTCACCTACTACTGCCGCTGCTGTGGAGTCACCTTTGCGTTCCATTGTAATGCATAATGGATTCCTCGTCATGACATCACTCACTTCAGCGATAAAGAACTCAACGTCACTATCATTCAACACATCAATTGGTGGGGCGGCATCACACATTTTATACTTGAACTTCATCATCATTGCAAATTCAGCTGCGCTTATATCAAGTGCATTACATACTGCATCGTGTAATTCTTGATACGCTGCTGTCCTCGACAACAAAATTCCTTTTGTCTTCCCACCATCGTACATAACATTTCCTCCCTTATTCTTCCACTCACCATTGTATTGCAATGCAACCCGAACTTTATCCATGTCCTTCAACCTGTCAAATGAAGGCAATATTATGGTCAGTACTTATATCCAAACATTGCTTCCTCCTGGTTTGTGCCAAACAAAAACTACAACTCTCACAATCTCCCGCATATGTGCAAGTTGTATTTTTTTATTTTTCCTCCAAACAAATTGCATTTATGTCAACAACACAAACATTTGTATAGATTCTCCCCTGAATTTCTTTTCATATTCAGGTTCAGATTCTTTTTCACTATGGATTCTCAATCTGCAATGATACCTGAAGGTTGGGATTCCCAACCAACTCCTTACATTTCAATATCAAACACCACGGATGAAATCGTCTACAACATTCCACCTAAACATTCAACATTAACGACTACCAATTAAATCTAACTTACTCATTCGATCAATACTCATACCACCACACACAGAAAACACAAAACATACCCACAAAAGAACCGCTCAAATAAACTTACCACATTCGGATATCCATAGCAAGTAACACTGGTCTATTAAACTTACCACCCGCAGATACGAAGTCGCTACAGCAACCAAGATGTCCGACAGCTATGGCGTAGTACAATGTCGTCCAAAACGTCACTCACTCCTTCTGGCCGCCGTCAAAAGAGAGAACTAGAATTTGGGTGTCGAACTGAGAAGACACTCGCATGTGGAAACTAAGAAGACCGACTGAGGCGTGGGAAGAGCCAAAATGGAAGGCTACATTCGGTGGGAGGGAAACATCACACTAAGTAGACGCAAATGGAAAATGAACCAAATGGCTTGTCCATGCATTTCAGAAGTTGTCGGGTTAGCATGCATGGAAGGTCATGACACAGTAACACTACTTACTTGGAAGAATCTTTTACTTTACTGCATGCCTTTCAGCAGCTCGCGGGTTAGCAGGCTTGGAAGCTCACAACACACTACGAACTGGCAAATAGAAGAAGAGAAATATGGGTTATGCATGTATTTCAGCAGCTGGACAAATTGGATGGAGAGACAAATGAGTTATGCATGTATTTCCAAGCCTGGCGGGTTAAGCTGCAATTTATGGCGCCCATTTTCCTTTAGGGCATTTTTGTCCATTCCATGTCTTTTTTTTTTATAATATAAAATTGTTAACTCTTATTTAACTGTTTGGAGATTGAGGTTTGGATATTGCTTCAGAGATAAGGTGCAGAAGTAGTGTCCACAAATGAGGCACTGCAAAATATTAAGTTTTTTCAATTTATTTCTACGTTCGTTCGCCATTTGCCTATAATTTTTTATCTGAAGAAGTCTGCGAGTGTTTTTGCTGAAAGTACCGTGGTTGGTGCCGCATACTATTTGCTTTGGTACCTGCTTGCTAGTCATGTACGTTGCTATGGCAAAATCGAATTTCACTCACCACTGACTTTACTTTTCATATTTGGTAATTGAAGATTATTGCTTCCTAGTCTTGAAGAAAAGACGGTGCATAATTAGTCTAAAATTAAGGCTTAGCTTACAAAATTGCAACACAAGAAACATTTGTTTATATCTCAATTTCTCTTACAATTCTTTTACTGTTTGTGGTGAGGCCTGCAAAATAGTTTGGTAAGCTATACTATAGCTTCTATCATTTGATTTGATATCTGCAATGAGCCATAAACAAAGTGAGTGGATTTTTTATCATATTCTCAGAGGGCCTGAATAGCTACACGATATGATTACTGTATTAATATCTTGTTCACACAAATAACCTTTGCATGCAAGCTCTTAGGAAAGCTATTAAAAAATTAAATAATCCTCTTTGATAAGTTTGTTCCTTCTAATGGAAATAGAGCCTCAACTACAACTTTTGGAGTATATAACAAACGACAATGTTCTCTGCAAAAGTTTAAGATGATTACCACTTCGGTGAAATTATGAGATGACTACTGTTTTGTATTTCTTTCCTTATTTAAGCTCCTGTATGAAAATGAACTTGTGATAAACCAATATGAAAAATGTCAGTACTGTATGTGTACGCTGCTGATAACTTTGGAACTGTGAATTAACGACATTTTGCATTTTATGCATTTGGTGGTTCAAATGGGGCACTTCGATGGAGCAGAAAAAGTGAGGTGACTCTTAAATTAATGTTTTCTCTAAATTGCTTTTACTTTAATAAAGTATCTTCTATTACTTAACTGTTAATACCATCATTTTGCTATTGCAACATATTGAAGCAGAGTCTTCGTATGCTTCACAGTTAATTCGGTAGCAAAACTACAAACTTGATGTGCAAACAATGAATACATGTCATCCTGGAGAGGTACTGAGTTAAAGATGTTTAAATTTCTTTTTTATACTGTGTTCTGAGTCTCATATTGACACATCTTGTAACAACTTCCATTCAAATCATATTTTGTTATTTTCAATCAATTTTTATTTTCATCTTTTTTTATTATGAGTATTCAAATATAAAGGCCTTCCTCACGTGTGTCTATTTTTTGATATTTTAACTTTGATAGAGTATATCGGAAGAAACTATTGCTAGCCTGAGTAATGATATCGCATGACTGTACGTGCTGGTAGATAGGGTAATTAAATTCAGTTTATTATCATTTCGTTTCCCATATTAGAATCTAGCAAATTGCATGTGAATTGAAATAATAGAGGCTATTATACAACATGATTCTCTATTTGTTATGATATGGAAATTAAAACCAAGTCTGGCAGGTGATAGAGTTGGAAGAATGTAGGACTAGTCTCTTACAAGAAAACCAACAACTGGTAGAACATGCATCTAGTTTGCAGTTACAGCATCAAAACCTTCAGAGGACCGTTTCCTCTGCCCACTCATCTAATAACCAGATGAGTGGTTTGTTTTCGAAAACATTGAATGTTTTAGGGGTTTTTTCCTTGAGCAATGTTGCCATGTTGTGCAAGGTTTGGACTTTTAGGTATCTTGTGGCAAGTATTTATTTTCTAATATTTTGTGAATGATGAAAAGGTCTTCTGGTGTTGATGTCTTGTAAAAAGAAAGTGGCACATTATTATTATTATTATTATTCTTGTTCATGTAAATAGTGTACTCAGTACACTGTCATATTATTATTATTATTATTATTATTGTTGTTGTTGTTGTTGTTGTGCAATTACGTTATTATTATTGCGCAAATATTATCTCAAAATGTCATCAGGTTATGTTTTATTGTAAAAGATTTCATGTGTGTTATTGCTTTGGTATTCCTATTATTTGAGTTGTGATTAGGCTAATGTCACATTCACAATATAATTTAGTTGGGAAATTAGGCTAATGAATTAAATAATGAAAATATGAACATGAAACGGAAAATAAAAAGAAAAGGAAAAGGAAAATGATGACCCCAATCTCCATTATCCAAGTAAAGTTATTGATCCCAACCTAAAAGTTGAGATCCCAACCCATAGGTAGGGATCAAATCTTGGAGGTAGGGATCCCAACTGGAAGGTTGGTATCAGACCCGGATGGGTCCCAACATGAAATGTTATCCCAACCTTAAAGTGGGGATCCCAACTTAAATGGTTGGGATCAATACCTGGAGGTAGGGATCCCAACCTCTAGGTGTTGATCCCACCTCCAAGATTTGAAACCAAGGGATGATCTGTACCTCCAAGTAGGGAAACCTACCTACAGGTTGTGATCACAACGGTTTGGTAGGGATCCAAACGTCCAAGTTGGGATCAAACTTGAGCATATGGATGCCAGCAAAAGAGATGCTCCCAACGTTAAAGGATGGATCCCTACCTTGAGGTTGGGATTAAAACAACCGGTAGGATCCCAACCTGTAGGTTGGGATCCACCCTGAAGGTTGCATCTTACATCAAGAATTGATCCCAATGTTAAAGTAACGATCCCTGCCTCTAGGTTAAATCCCTAAACCTTTAAGTAGGGATCCCAACGTTTAGGTTGGGATCCAATTTGGAGCTTTCTTCTCAACAAGGGATGATCCCAACGTTAAAGTAGGGATCCCTACCTCAAGGTTGGGATCACAACCTGGAGGTAGGGATCACTACCTCTAGGTTTGGAGGCCCCTCTCTGTGACAGAACGTTTGTGTTTGTGATTTTGTTCCCATTTTGTATGTTGAATCTGGTTTTTACAGCATAGTAGTACGGTTGGTTATACTTTATTGCGTACTTGATTTTGGGATTCTCCCTAGATAGTTGCACCTCTACTTACAATCTATTTTTGACATAATTCAACATGAGTTTGAAGTGAGCACCAAACTAGCAATTTTTGTTGATTCTAGTATAAGTGATACTATACGTACATGTATTGTGCTGGGAAATCACCGAGCAGCAGTGAAAGTGAAAACAGAATTTAAGGTTCGTACGATTTCCTTTATACCTTCTGGCTGGAGTAGGTGTTCCTGTGCCTTATTGAAGAATTGTACATGCATGACTGACATTAGACAAATCACCCTTTAACATTACTGCTTTAGCTTACATGTGCTATTACTAAATGACTGAATGGAACGTATGATGTATTTCGTGTAAATGAAATTGATCTCCACCAAGAGTAATGTTTTTTTTGTCTTTCTGTTGTAGTATTGGAATGGACACAAAATAAATTAATTAATGTTTAATGGCATGACATTAATTACTATAATATTATAATGTAGATGAACTCTACAATTGCTTATGTAAATCACTCCATCTGTTATTATTTGATATGTTCATTCTTTTTATTTTGTGACTATTGCATCAAGTGAAGATTTGTGAACAAAATAAGTTTATTCATTCTCGCTAAGGTGTTGAGGATTTGTTTCTCAACAAATGCATTTGATAAGCTTATACTGTAGGTTGGGGTAATCATTTTCCTCTTCCTTCTCTTTCTATTTTCCATTTCATGTTCATATTTTCATTGATTCCTTCATTAGCCTATTTTCTTAATTGCATTATATTGTCACTTATATTGAAATCCTCACATCATGGTAAAGCAAAGTAGGAAAAGCTAACTTCAAATCAATTCATATTAAGTAATCAATCTAATCAAACCTAAAGGTTGCATTCACAATGCTTAGTGTATAATTGTATTCATTATAAAATGCAACAAGAAAAATATGCATCAAGAAAAATATGCATCCACGATGGTAGATAAAAAGAATTCCTGCATAGAGTAATAGTATCCAACAAATGAAAAGCGCAATGAGCTTGATTACTATTCTATTGGATAACAGGTTGCAGTTATGTAACAGAATCAAACTTTAGCACTGTCATCAATGTATTCAAGTGAAGACCAAACATGCTAGATTATTATCATCCCTACAAAGAAAGCAAAAAACTTTGACAGCTTTCTTCTTTGTACTTGAAAAAATTCTTGCAAAAAAACAAGGTTACATTTTACAATAACAAAACACAGTGAAGTTGCATTCCATTACGATAAGAAGTCTTTACGCCACAACCTCACAATGTTAATGCAGCTCCATGACATTGCACACCAAAACAGTTCCTTTCGTTGTTGTTCCAGGTAGAGCCAAGTAGCAAGCATCCAAACTAGGGGAGAATGCACAAAGTCCTGACGTAAAATATATACAATTAATTAATTCAACATATTCCCAAAGCTTATCACTTCCAAAAGCATGTGACACCACTACTGTTCTCTTCTTGCGGTTCAAATTGGTTCTAATTTTTCATTTTTTCAGAACAATAATCTATCAATGACGAAAAATATCCATAAAGAATATGAACTAACCATTCACTAATACAGTCATAGGATAATGAACTATTCACTAATACAGCTAGAAGAGATAACAACAGAAAATACAATCATAAAAAAAAATAAACAAATATGTTTACCAAAAGCATATTATTATAGATGTTGTGTTTTCATATTTCTAATCCACCATGGAATTCTCAAACTTCTATGTGATTTTTTTTTTCCCCTTCCTTAAAGACAAGGATTCATCCAACAAATCAGCATGAAAGACAGTTCATTCGCACCTTGATTTTGTTAATTTAACAAAATGCAGGGTGAAAGAATCTCACATTCACAAGCAAAACAACCATTACTTTTCAACTACCCTATACGAAATAGGATATCCATGATTAATTCACTGGTAAGAGACCAGACTGTCTACATTTCTTGGAAATTTCAAATTCCATCAAGCTGTATATGCTTTTATAAGTGCAAAATAAGGATTTTCGGACTTCACCTTCTAAATTTGGCACTGTATCAATAGTATTCAAAATTGTCACAGTATTTGCATCATATATGTATGTTTTCTCTCGCAGAACAACAAGCAGCCTGCATCAACCAAGGACAACATATCAAGTCAACAACATGCATGGAAAAAAGAATCACCTACACTTGATTCATGAGATTGGATAAAGCTGAAATTATAACAACAACAGTTTAAAAATATATCCTACAATGCTAAACATCACATAATAAGTCTAATAGCAAGAATTTCCTTCCGCTCTCCAAAAGCTTCTATCATAAATCTCTGCACTTCCTGTTTCTCATTTCATCCAAACACGACCTATCATCACATGGCCCATTAAATGCGTTACCCTACACCTCACCCCCATCCCCTTCTTCCCTACTCAAAACCAATTTTTAATTTCAAACCTTGTACCATAGACAAAAGATATTAAATTCTCCAGCAAGGATTATAAACTCTTCTTTACAGAAATGTTGGCACCATGCCAATAAATTGCCAAGCCATAACTCAAGGAACAACCAGACCACAAAAGCATTCAAACTGCAGTCTAACTCAATGCAATAGAATTCGAGTGCAGGCCCTAAAATTTTTCTAATATTTTGGTCATTTCCGTTTCAAAAGGACACCACATGGCCATTCATTTTCTTCATAAAACAGTTCTAATATTTTTCAAATAAAACAAATAGAAGAAAAGGACATTCCATAACAAATTTGGCATAATACATCATGCAAAACACTAACACCCACTACTGCACAGAGAACCGAGTAACACATGCTTCACTAATTAATGTGCCCAGTTGCAGTCTTCCTCAAAGCAAAGCTGCCGTCGTTGGACAATCATGCATTCAAGATTTCCATATCAGTAAATATGCAAACACAAAGATCTAAAATCCCATTCTACCAACATCTTCAGAAAAACCTACCTCTATTCCTTCACCTTTCTATTAAATTATTGTACGCAGCTCACAAGTCATAAACCTCCCCCAAAATCTCTTGTTCACTGCAACAACTTTGTTTATTGTCAAAATCATCTTCGGGTCAACCTATCTTGTCCAGCCTGCATCTGGTTCTGCCATTTTGTAATTATAACGACTTACAAATACGAAGTTCAAAGAAGTAAACACAAGGTAGTTATGGAAACACAATGATGATTAAAATTATCTCTTCATCTCCTCAAGTGCAACTAGAATCTATACCACCAGTATGACTGAAATTAAATGCTTCACTGTTTACCATTTTAAATGCTAAAGTAAGTTACTTCAGGAAAGAAAATCAACACATTACCTGACTTGCATATGACGCACTTTGTGTCAAAAAATTGATAACATCTGCCTTCTTCGCTGCAACAGTAGCCCTTGCCTTGTTCAACAATGCCATTTCTCTCTTCATATCAGCCCTTGCCTTGTTCAACAATGACATTTCTCTCTTCGCTGCACTAGTCGCTGCAACAGGGCCGTCGGAAATGTTAAAACATGTTAGCCGTTGTTACTGCGACACAAAGGCAGGTCGTTCGGCAGGAGGAGACTACTGCACACCTACTGGGCGGGAGAGACTGCTCAAAGGGAGAGATGACGAGCTACAACAGAATGGCAGGTCGTTCGCGAGGAGGAGACTGCTACACATCTCCTGGGCGGGAGACCCTGCTTAACGGAAGAGAGGACGCACGGGTGAGAGGATCAGTTGAGAGGATAGGTTTGTTCACAACCCAACACTTTCAGCATTTGTCAATTAACCCCATGGCTCATTAAGGGCATTTCAGTCCATTCATGATCAATTTTGTACGATCAAAAACTAAAAGGTTACTTTTGGAGAGGGCTACTGAAAATGGGTCAGTTTAAGCATTTTCTCTTTAATTAAAGCACTGCAATTTGCATTGTCTCTAGAAAGTTGCTGTGATTGGATTAAAACAGGTTCGAGTGATGTTCTTCCAATTGTTGCACTATGTTACGCTCAGTTTCTTACATGTAATCCCAAGGGGATTTTTTTTTTTCCTCTTCTTAAAATAAGTCTAATTTGAATAAAAATCTAAAATTAAAAGATTTGCTCATGTTTGGTTTTTTGAACTTACATGAAAAAAAGAGCAAAATTTTGACTTTTGTCTTACAAAAAAAGTGTTGAAATAAAGTGTTAATACACATTTCCATAATTTTTCTCCCACTCCCTCTTACCTTTTCTTTTCGGTTAAACGAATATCAAATCATGAATGTTAGAGAAATTTTTAAAATAAATTAAATTTGAAAACGAATAGACACATTTATTCATTAAAGGTTGTGTTTATTAAATTAAATTTTCAAAATGAAAAGACACATTATTTTACAAAAGGTTGTGTTTATTAAATTAAATTTTCAAAATGAAAAGACACATTGTTTTGCAAAAGGTTGTGTCTATTGAAAAATTGTGTCAATTAGAAATCTATATATATGTGAATGCCACAATCAACACAAATCTCTCTAATAGATCTTTCATTCTTTTTTTCCAAAATATTCTTTGTTTTTCACAAATAAAATAAGCAGTATTTTACTTTCTGCAGAAGTAGAAAATTGTTATCAATAGACTTGTTATCATTCGAAGGTGTTTTGGTTTGTTTTTACTAGTGCACATCACAGACAAACAAAAGGTTTTATTGTATTTTAGAGTCGTATTCGCAATTTGGTGCATCACAAAATTAGTGGAGACGAATAGTGTCTTAAGGAAAGTGATTTTGTTATGCGCCTTGAAGTTGATCATTTGCAATTTTTGCTACTTTCTTTATGTTATTTCGTATAGGTTTTCTGGCTGTTCTTTTGTTTAGTTTTTGGTGAATTTTGCTGACTGTTTTGGGTGGAATACAAGGCTGTTTTGGGCTGTCAAATTGGACAACAAAATTCTGTAGGTTTTGAAAATCAGTGTAGATTTTTCTTCATTTTTTGGATTGTTTTGTGCAGATTTTTTCTGGGCTATTCTTAGGCTGTTTTCAATCAATTCCTACAACAATGAAGACATAAAAGGCATTTTCAGGAGAATTATCAATTATTTATTTCTGGTCCCAACTATAGAAAATTTCTCTGCCGTGTTGTTTGGAACTTGTGAAGACAAAAGTGTAAATTAATTTTCTTGACTTTGTTATGTTATGCAAAGATGCATGCCTATTACACTTGTTTCACTATCTTTTGAAAAGTCTGGCTATCAAGTCAAGGAGTCAACGGGCGTCTTTTGAGGATAAAATAACTGAGAATCTATATGGAGCAGAAACAACAACAAATTTAATAGCAATATAGTTGATCCGTTGTCCAGTTGTTGGTGCTTTTGTCATGGCTCCTGCTTCTTCTCTTGTACTCCTTGTTATCTGTCATCTTTCACTACTTTCCTTTGCTGATGAAGAACCGCGATTCAATCCAAGCTGCCCACCCTTTGTTTACGGAATTCTTGGCAATATTTGGGGGTTCCCCTTCACCACTCAAGAACATCCCGAGTGTGGGTTGTTAATAGTAGAAAAGTGCAAAGAACTAGCGCCATGGAAGATTATTCAGTTGGGGAAGGCATTTTCAGATTTTTTCCTGGGCTATTCTTAGGCTGTTTTCAATCAATTCCTACAACAATGAAGACATAAAAGGCATTTTCAGGAGAATTATCAATTATTTATTTCTGGTCCAAACTATAGAAAATTTCTCTACCGTGTTGTTGGGAACTTGTGAAGACAAAAAAGTAAATTAATTTTCTTGACTTTGTTATGTTATGCAAAGTTGCATGTCTATTACACTTGTTTCACTATCTTTTTAAAAGTCCGGCGATCAGGTCATGGACTCAATTGACGTCTTCTGAAGGATAGAATAACTGAGAACCTCTATGGAGCTGAAACAATAAAAAATTTAATAGCAATATAGTTGATCCGTTGTCCAGTTGTTGGTGCTTTTCTCATGGCTCCTGCTTCTTCTCTTCTGCTCCTTGTTATCTGTCATCTTTCACTACTTTCCTTTGCTGATGAAGAACCACGATTCCATCCACGCTGCCCAACTTTTCCTTGCGGACATCTCAGCAATATTGGGTTCCCCTTCACCACTCCAGAACATCCCGAGTGTGGGTTGTTAATAGTAGAAAAGTGCAAAGAACTAGCGCCATTGAAGATTATTCAGTTGGGGAAGGATGGACCTCGGTTTTATCTTACAGACATCAAGCAGGACAATACAATTGTACTTCATGACCAAGATTATATAGAGCATCATAAGAACCCGAACCATACTTGTGGATCCGTCAAAAATATGACTCTCCCCCGCTCTCCCTTCTACTCTTTTGAATTCCCATCTGGAGTAACGATGTTCAAATGCCCTCCCACTTATCACAACCTCATAGATTCCTATGAAGTCTGCAATGACTCCACTCAATCGCTTTTCTACTACACCCATCCAACATATGATTCACCGAGTCCGCCAGCTCAATGCTCAGTTTTTCGGCCCCTACTGACCAAGATTAAAAGAACTGTCTTCCTTTATAAAATTCACACCTGTTGGTTCTTTCTTCAAGTGAATGTCACGACAGAATGTTATGATTGTCATTTTAGAGGAGGGCAATGTCAAAGCGATATCAACGGAAAATTTTATTGTTCAGGCACAAAATCAGGTATCAAAACAACAGTGAGGTTCTAGAATTTTTGCGTTGTGGATACATACATGACCTGCTATCCATGTTCATTGTTTTTGAAATTAGTTTCCTGTTCAAAGTCATTAGTTGTTTTATTCATTTATACAAGCAGCATATACTCGAATATCATTCCATAAAACTGATTTTCTACAATGATTGTTCAACTGGGTTTCCATTGGCCTGTAGCCTGGGTTTGGAAAATGCTAGCAAGATCTTTATCATTTCCCGATACCCAAACACAAGTTCTTTTGATTGGGTTTTCCTTCTCTAGTTCAGGCTAATGTGAAACTAGAAATGCGAGTGAAATAAGCTAACTTACACTCTTCCATTCTTTCACTAACAAATTCTTGATTTAGTACAATTCATGCTTTTAGAGGTAGGTAGAGATAAACGTCACAAGCTTAGAATATAGCAAATTGTTGAGTGGATATGACATCTATTTCATCATAGAATTTCTTTTGGGTAAGAAAAATTCCTTTTAAACTGAAACTCTATACAGCCCTAAGCAGTTTGATGATTTGCTTTATTTCCAAGTAGCTCTACAACCTCTGTTCAATATTGTTTGCATACAACCCTAATCTCTGCACATGGCGTGAATGCATACATGACCTTCTTTTTGTATTTTATTGTTTTAAAAACCAGTTCTCTGTTAGTAAGTCATTATTTGTTCTATTCATTAATACGGTGCACATATTAAGATCTTTTTACAATAATTGCTCAAGTAGATATTACTTTCCCGGTTAAGCGAATGCTAACAAGATCTTATATGGTTTTGTGAAAATTCCTTGTGGATCCTTCAAAGATTTGACTATTTTACTCTTTTGAAATCCTTTTTCACAAATCCATGTTAAGATTTCTCCAATGCAGTGATAATCTCGCAAATTTTTTTAAACTCTGCTATAACTTTTAAGCATAATGTGAGGTATTTTCAAGAGCATTCAGGGATGTGTTTTGGTGGTATATTGGTATTGCTATGTTTTAAGTCACCATTTAATTAATATTACAAAAGTGACCTTGATATACCACCTATATATCCTTGAAAACCTTTATAATAAAAAGCTAATAACAATTTTAGTGAAGATGAAACTAGCACGATTTTGGCGCCAGCTAAGGATTATCTCAAATTTAACTTGGATTATAAGTCAAATATGGTATATGTTGTGCTGGGTTAGCAGTAAGATCTCTTATAACTATATAAGAAATTTTGAGATTGAATTTCTATCATGTCGTATCATACATTAGTTCATACATATTTTTTGAAACTAAATTGGTTCATGTTTTACTTGTATTGTCTTCAATTAATAATTAATTTTATAAAACAACTGTGGACATATAATCAACCTGATTGGATAAAAATATAGTGCTGAAAAGTCTTTAATGATTTGGAGGTTGTTGGATTAGGATTGTCTTTTTTTGAATACATTGGATTAGGACAAGTCAAGAATATGCTTTATGTTGACAAGCTTAATTTAGGAAGCAACTTGATAATGGTATGATTCACAGCAAAATACAAAATTTCAATTGCTTGTGGTATGTCAAAATGTTCATAATAGTTCATCAGTGGTTGTAATACTCATTTTTCTCTGTGAAGCTTACTTTTGCGTTATGTTTCAAATTACAGGAAATGCCAAAGGCCATATCATAGTAGTTGCTGTAGGTAAGTCAATACTCTTCTATTCTAAAATTTTTCGTAAGTTTTGCTTCCTTGTAATCCTGTGCATGAGTTTGTTTGGTGGTAGTGATAATCCTTGCAATCATTAAAATATCCTTCAACCATTTGGCATTTTTATTGTTAGATAACTCTTTCTTTGATTGCAGCCATAACAGCTAATGGAATTGGTGTGTTGATAATTCTAGCTCTTTGCTTTGCCAAAAAATTATCATCAATTAATTCCATGGTCATCTGGGACAAAAAATTAAAGAATAATCAGAATATTGAGGCCTTCTTAAGAAACCATGGAAGCCTAGCTCTTAAAAGATACAGTTATTCAAATATAAAGAAAATGACCAATTCATTCAAGCATAAACTAGGCCAAGGAGGCTATGGAGGAGTTTTCAAAGGTAAGCTACTTGATGGCCGTGATGTAGCAGTAAAGGTCTTAAATGGTTCGAAAGGTACTGGAGAAGACTTTATCAATGAGGTAGCTAGCATTAGTAGAACTTCCCATGTTAACATAGTTAGTCTTTTTGGCTATTGTTTTGAGAGTAACAAAAGAGCTCTCATTTATGAGTTTGTGCCTAATGGATCTCTTGAGAAGTTCATATACGAAAAGTATTCAACATATAAGCAATTGAAGTGGGAGAAGTTATACCAAATTGCACTGGGTATAGCTCGAGGATTAGAGTATTTACATCGTGGCTGTAGCACACGGATTGTGCATTTTGACATAAAACCTCATAACATTCTCCTAGATGAAGACTTTTGTCCCAAGATCTCTGATTTTGGCCTTGCCAAAATATGCCCCAAGAAAAACAGTATCATATCAATGACAGGTGCTCGGGGGACTGTCGGGTATATTGCTCCAGAAGTGTTTTGTAGAAACTTTGGTGAAGTCTCTCACAAATCAGATGTTTATAGTTATGGAATGATGATTTTAGAGGTGGTAGGAGGAAGAAAAAACTTCGATGTTGGAGTTGATCAAACAAGCCAAATATATTTTCCACACTGGATTTATGAGCGTCTTGAAGTAGATGAAGAACTTGGATTGCAAGGTATTGAAAACGAAGAGGAAAATAAATGTGCAAGGAAGATGTTAATAGTGAGCTTATGGTGCATTCAGACAAATCCCTCAAGTCGGCCGACAATGAGTAGAGTGGTCAACTTGTTGGAAGCAAGCCTTGATTCATTGCAACTCCCACCCAAGCCATTCTTATCTTCTCCAAGATCAGAGTCAGCATTTTCTTTACGGTCACTAGTATGCTGAAGTTATACTTTGATGTATAAAATTGCATATTTTCCATTAACAGTTAAATGTACTAGTTTTCAATCGAATTCAATGTACTCTCTTAGTAACTATGATTCAATTTTGTTTTGCGTTTAAATGCAACCACAATTTAGAAAATTTATGGCTACATTACTATCGATTTCTCGTGTGCTTCTAATTAGGGGCAAAGTAGGATCTCAACCATTGGGGGACCAAAAGAAAGTTTTATTTTTTCAATTAATAAAGATCAAATTTCTAAAATATTTGAAAAATAAGTAAGTCAAATTAAATTTAAATATCTAAGATAACGATATAAAAGATTAATGTGTGTGTATGTATATATATTACTTTTTTTTTTAAATAGTTATGTAAATTATTTATCAAAATTTAAGAAAATATTGACACCGTATTGAAAATGTAAAATGAAACTTTTTGCAGGAGTGTTATTATTTGTAATCATCATAAATAAAAACAAAATAATAAAAAAAATTTAAAAAAATATGTACAAAGATAAATATAAAATTATGATTAGATAATCATCAATAAGATATTAGTTATGTACTGTTGTGTATATAAATTGAATTCTTTAGAAAATAGGCCACTTAAAACAAGTAAACATATGATTTTTTTTTTTAAGTAAATATATATACTAAATTAGAAAGGATACTTGTAAAATTTTCTTTGAGGGGGCATGGCTTCTGTGGACCCCCTTCTCTCTGATATAGTTTATCAAATCAATCAACTTAATGATCAAATATTGATCAATTCCCATTGAAGAAGAAACAATCCTAGACTAACCTTGTTTCATCTTTTAACAAATTATCTATTTATTTCTTTATTGGGCTAACATCTCCATGTCATGCTCAATTAATGTTTTTCATTTTTTTTTTTTTTTGGTTTTCATTTTTCTGGTTGAACTCTGCTTACCAAGTCAACTTAACAAGCTTATCACAGAGAAGAAAACTGTGAACTTTCCTCCTGTTCGCATATTTTCTAATTTTTTTTTTCCCAGTACAAGACCCTACTTTGTTATAATGGGTGGGGTGAGAAAAGCGTGGATTGTTCTTCGCACGTCATTTTCTAACTTTTCTCCACAGAACCAACACCCTACTAAATTGATTTTATCTGATAAAGTTTTTGTGGACCATTTAATAATAGACGAAGTCTTTCCAAGTCAATTGCCGTGGACGTGGTTCTAAAGGATAAACAACTTAACAATTAACATATGGAGAAGAAACCATACAAACAGTTATATAAGGTAGCTTTTGTTGAGGTGATCCAGAATGGCTCCTGAGTCCTGCCACTTCTCTCCCATTCTTCATCATTTGTCATCTTTTGCTTCTTAACACAAGTAGTTGATCCTCGGTAGAGTAGTTGTTAATTCGGTTGCCAAATAGGCATTTCTGGAACTGGAATGGCTCTTGCTTCTGATCTTGTGTTCTTCTTTCTGATCTCCCACCAATTACTTCTCTCCTTATCTGAACACCTTTCAGTTGTGGACATCCCGGCAGTATGGGCTGCCCCTTCTCCAATCGAACGCATCCTGAGTGTGGGTTGCTCATAGTAGATAACTGCACTCAATCAGACCATTCAGTTGCCGAAGAATAAATCATTCTTTTAGGTTCAAGAAATTGCTCAGGATATTACACTCGAGCTTCATGACCAACCGTATTCAAATACCTTTGACAATCCTACCTGTAAATCCTTCAGATCTCTTTCAATATTACATACAAGCAACCCCCGTATAAATGCCTCCACAGTCATTACACTATCCCCATAAATTATAGGTTACTCTGCAATTATTCTACCTATTATGTTATTGTACATAAGTTTGATGATTCTAATCGGTTTAATAAAACCCTACCAACTCACGGTTCAGTTATTTGGCCCCGTGTGACTAAGACTCAAAAACATGTTGTCTTTCATGATATTTTTACTGGTTGGTTCTCTCTTCAAGTGAATGTAACGCAGAATGCTATGAGTGTAACCGGAGAGGAGGCCAATGTCAAAGTGATAGCAAGGGAAACTTTTATTGTTAATACGCAACAACAGGTATTGAAATTACATTAAAGTACTAGGACTCGCAAGTGGATACATGCATGTTCTAAAATCTGTCTTATTTATATACCAGCTATTTAATTATTATATTTACAATATTTAACTTAGATTTATTATTTGTATGCTTGTGTACCCTCAGAAACCTATATAATACAAGATTAGGGAGATGAAACTGGCATGATTTTAACACTAAAATTATCTCGTAATTAATTTATCTAAGCCAAATAAATTTTACAAATTTGTTTTGCTAATTTAGTAGTGAGATATGTTACAATTGTACAGGAGATTTTAGGATCTCATTCTCTTATTATGCAGGGTTTCATTTAAATTTTAATTGTAACATTGTTAATAATAATTTATCGTCTAAGAAAAAACAAATTAATAACTTGATTTGATTGAAAACATAATAAACTCTGATTTTATCACACATATCCATTGAATTGATCCAGAATATGCTTGTACTTATGATCTCAACTTAGGCAGGAGCTAGATAGAGGTATGACAGTGGCGAGAAATATAAATTTCCACCACTAGTTCATGAGAGTCCATCATTAAGTATGACTGTTCCCCTTTTTTTGGCCTCTTTTTATTTATAACTACAATTTTATGTTCCGAATTACAGGAAATGCTAAAGGCCATCCCATAATAATTGCTGTAGATAAGATATTTATACTCTTTTATTCTAAAGCTGATCATAATTTCTTTCTTCTTAGAATCCTGTCTATGAGTCTGTAGGTAAGATATTAAATACTCTTTTATTCTAACTGGTTACCTTGAAACTATACATAAGACTCTTTAGCAGAAATCTGACCTTAAAAGATAAGGGATAGATTGAAATTTTGCATACTATTTGAAAAAAAAATATTTCTTTTTTAGTTTTTTTCTTTTATTTTTTTCAAAATAGATAAAAGAATGGGAAAAAATAAAACTAAAGTAGATAGGAATATAATACCACTAAGTGTTTGGATATATGGATGGACGACCTAGGATCACTATGCTAGGCACAGAGTTATACTTTGATACTAATTGAGTAATTGGTAGTAGAAATAAACCAATTCACGAAGTTGAACATTAAAGCAACCTCAAATGTCCTGTTGACTGACAAATAAAGGACTAGATATCATTCTAGTTAACGATTTTGACTAGATTTTGTTTGAATAAATATATGGTTAGATAACGCCTTAACAAACAAACCCAAAAGAATAATATTTTAAATACCCAAATTTTATTTAATCAGAGTTGTCTATTTTTACCATAAATGAAAAAGGGGTATTTATACTAGTTCTATTTCTAATACTAAGTACAATACTATTACTAAATTAAAATGAATAACACAACTCTTAAAATAAAAGGAATTAAACTAGAATTAGAAACTAAAAACTAAATAAAGTTACAAAATTCATGTTCTTAAGAGACTAGGTATTCTAGCCTGTGTTTTTGTCCCCGTAAGACAAAATCTCCTGCATTATGATCAAATCATTGATCAGCTTAAACTAGAGAAGGATTTACTTTTCAACGGCTTTTCGCTTTAGCTCTTTATGTGGCTGATAATCTATGTTTAGTAGGATGGTGACCTCCTTCATAAGCTTTGTGGGCAGATGATATTCTCTTATTTTTGTAAGCTGGATTCTTTTTTCTCCCAGTCACATTTTCCCTTTACATTGTTTACCAACTTTTCTCCTCAGAAGCCCCAAACATCTCTTGTTGAAGTATGTGGACCATTTGATAAAGTTTTGTTTGCTGTAAAACAATGCATGATGCGCTTCTTTCACTCTGTTTTACAGTAGTCCTTTTTTTTTTTTTTTTTTTGGCTTGATTTCTTAGTCAACTTGCGTGTTCTAAACGGTAACAACTGAACGTATGGAGAAGCAGCAGCAACACAAACTATACATAAAAGAAAGTAATACAAAGCCTTCTTAATAGTAATAAAGTTTGTCCATTTTGTGGCTGTTGTTGTTTTTGGACATGGCTTCTGCCTATTCTATTCTCTTCTTCAGTATCTCTTATGTTTTTCTTCTTAGCTTGGCTACTGAAGTAATGGGATTCAATGCAAAATGTCCATCTTTTCTTGTGGAAATCTTGGTATATGTTTCCCCAATGGTTTCTTCATATATGTTTCCCATCTCTTTCTAATTTACTTTTTCGGGTACAACAAGCATTGAATGAAAAGATTAGACACAAAAGGTATTGTCAGTATAAATTTTTTTGGACCGGACTAAAGAAAATTCTCTACTTTATTTAAGCTTATCTCTTATTTTTTCATTATTTGAACACCTTAAACGCGTTACATATTTTCACGAAAGACTTGCTTTTTGGAGCTTTTGAAGACCTAAAACCGTGAGGTCAAAACAATTTATCCTGCAAGTCAGTGAAGTGAGCTGGAAGTTCCTCATCGTAAATATTTTGACTGATACTACTACTTTCCTCTTAGCTGACGAACTTTAATAGTCTTTGCTTTCTAAGTCAATTGACGTGTTTTTAAAGGATAAATGTATCACTCCAAATCCTAATATTCTAAAATGATATTCGGTAAAACTTAAATTCTATGATGTACTTTATTTAATCAAATGCTTAAAATCAAGTTACAACTAAAAAAAAAATATTCTAACAATAACAAAGAACCAATTGAAAATCAATCCTTATAAATAGATAAAATTAAAAGGAACAATAGTTTTCCAAATAATAATCACAAACTCTAGCTGCTAATTTCTTTCTGTAACACTCCCTAAATGATAAGAAAATCAATATCCTGACATAATCGTGACTACCTTGCAAAAATCTGGAGATGAGGTTTAAGTCATCAACTCAATAAGTAAATTCCACGTAACGTTTAAAAATTGTAACACTTGTAACATTTTCAGTAAATAAATCATATAAAATAAAATATAATTATAACTGTAAACATTTGACATTAACATTTATTGAACAAAAACCAGTAGCTCATGTCACGTAATGCCTATAGTAACGATAATGATATACCACATTAACTTGTGTGTCTTGGTAGTTATGTCACATTTACTCGTGTGACTTGGTATCAGCAGGTTATATTTACCCATGTAACTTGGTAATGATAGGTCACATTTACCTATGTGACTCAGTATAGTAGATATGCACACAATAACCTAGCTGGGATAATAATAATGGTAGCAGTACTATGGACAAAGAGCAAAAACATGTTATAATACAATTACAATTACAATAGATATCATATTTTTCAAATACGAAGGAATGCTTTTGATATAATCAAACATTTTACAAACATATATATTTGATGATGTAAAATTGTTTAAATAGAATATAATAAAAAATAACGTTGAAAAATCAAAATTTAGTGAAGGCATAACCTTTATATGTATTTTGTAAATGAATGTTAAAAATTTATTCATCAAAAACATTTTTAGAAAACAATAATTAAGGCATAAAAAATGCTTTGCTTAAGATAAAATGCAGTAAATAAAATAGAAAACATTCAATTATAAAGACTAACTTTATTACCAAAAAATAATATAATACGTGCTATGAAAAATTTACTTACTTGGAACAATTCACAACAACTTATTTTATGTCCAAAAATCAATAGAGCCTTATTCAATTATAAGCGAAAAAATATCATAATACATTCCCATAATAATTTTATTTGGATATAAATAACCTTATTGTAATAAACCATAAATTTTTTCCTTTAATAAGCGTAAAATTATCACAATACATTCCCATAATAATTTTATTTGGATATAAATAACCTTATTGTAATAAACCATAAGTTTTATCCTTTTTTGCTTTGAAATTTCATTCTTGACACTGTCGACCTAAATATTTTTAATTAATTCTCTAGGTATCTACTTAATCTAAAATTTTAAATAGATAATCTAGACACATTAAACAACCTCCAGTAAAAATTTCAAATCAAACGTGGTTCCTAGCATGGGTAAAATTTCATTCAATGCAACCTATTGAAATCTGTCCTAAAAAACTTATTTCCGACCACAATGCACTCCAGAAATTTTAATAAATTCTATAGTTATAAAAAAATCATAAAATTTTATAAGTTAACTGAAGACATATAAAATAACCTATAGAAAAATTTGGACCCTACAACAAGCAACTTAACATACGGATAAGAAACAATAAAAACAGTTATAAGGTAGCTTTTGTTGTTTTGAGATTGGCTCCTGGCTCTCCCATAATCATGTTTCATCTTTTGCTTCTTATCCTGTCTCAAGTCGAACTTCTCAGTACAAGTAGTTGATCCTCAGGCATATCAGTTGTTATTTTTGTTTTGTTGCAAAATAAGAATTCTTGAGTGGCTCTTGCCTCTTATCTTGTGCTCTTCTTCCTCTGTACGTCATCAGTTACTTCTCTCCTTCTCTGAGGAACCTGATCCCAATCCAAGATGTCCACCTTTCCTTTGTGGACATCTCGGTCATATTGGCTTCCCCTTCTCCAGTCGAACACATCATAAGTGTTGGTTGTTTATACTGAACAACTGCACTCAACCACATGGTCCGACGATTCAATTGGTGAAAATTGAACCCTTTTTTTTTATGTTTGAGAAATCTCTCCAGATAATTTGCTTAAGCTTAGTGAACAAATGTATATAAACCGTACCTGTGCATCTTTCATAAATAGATCCTCCCTCGTTCTTTCATTTATCTCTTTTGATACGCAATACAAGTCAAACGTGTTCCAATGCCCCCATAGTTGTGACAACACCACCTCAACTATCAGTTACTTATGCAATAGCACCAATTATTTCATTTTCTACTACAATAATGACCCCAATGTTCCGTCAAGTCCTCCCATTGGATGTTCAGTTATTCAGCGGCCAGTGACCAAGACTCAAAAACGAGTTGAGTTTGTTAATTTGTATACTGGTTCGTTCCTTATTAAAGTCAATGTAAGTAGAGAATGTTACGAGTGTCACTGGAGAGGAGGCAATGTGAAACCGATATCAAGTGAAATTTTCATTGTTCAAATAATAATAATAATAATAATAAAAGAAGACATGTAAGAGATTGTATTGGAACTCATACATGGATGTGTACATGTTTTGTGTTCTGTGTTTCTTCGTTTTACATGTTACTCTAGCGGAATTAATTGGCCTTTATCCGCTTCTGGAAGCTGAAGCAATTTTTTTATGTAAAAAAACTCACTCAGGGTAATAGGCTTGTGCTTCAAAACCAACTGCTTTTAAACGCTTCCCACAAACATATCTGTAAATGCTTCAGAAACTTGACCCTCCATCATACTTGTTTTATCTCTCTAATATAAAAATCACGCAGCCCTGTTTAAACGCTCCAGTACTCATGACGTTATCCCCACAAATTACAGTTTATTCTGCAATTATTTTGCTCACTCCCTCATCTATCACAGGGTTCTCAATGTTCAGTCATATAAGAGTTTACCAAGTCCTCCAGCTCAATGTTCAGTTATTCAGCCCCTAGGGACTAAGACTTACATGTTGCCTTTCCTGATATATATACTAGTTTGTTCTCTCTTCAATTGAATGTAAAGAAAAAATGCTATAAGTGTCACTGGTGAGGGGCCATGTAAAGTGATAGCAAGGGAAATTTTTATTGTTCGTTCGCAACAAAACGTACGAAATTATAGTAAAGTAGTAGGACTTTTAAATGGATACATGCATGTTCTGCTTTTTGTGTCATATATCAGCTATTTATTTATTATTGTCACAGAGATTACCTTAAGATTTACTTATTTATATGCGTGTATCCCTGGAAACCTTTACAATACAAGACAAGGGAGAAGAAACTAGCGTGATTTTGGCACTTATTAGGGACTATCTCAGATTTAATTTCAATTAAGTCAAATAAATTATAAATTGTGGTCCTAATTTAGATACATACTAGGAAATAACAGGGATCACAAAGCACAAATCAAGCGTGTGCGCACACACAAAAAGCAATAACAGGACAAAGTCACACGTGACCAGGTGGTCGTGATCTTCACTAGGAGCTAACCGTGACCAGATGTCATGGACAGGTGACCGTGAGTCTTGGTCACAGTCACTCGTGACTTAGGGTCATGGCCTTCTCTAGTCGTCATCTGTGACCTAGTTCCGCGACCTCCTACTTATGAATCCAGGTTGAGGTCTTCTGTCCGTACGTGAAAATTTTTCTTCCAAGGTGCTTCCCGTAAGACTTCCACATTATTGATTCAAGCTTCACACTCTAACAATATGAGAGGTTTATTCAAATCATGATATATGGAGTTGGTTAATATTTCAATTGTATTATCGTTTATTGATGATTTAATTTTTGTGAGAAAATCATAATCATAGTAATAACCTGATTTGATTGAAATTGTAGTCAACTTTATTTGATGGAATCTATGATTGACTGAAAAATTTTTAATGACTTGGAAGTTAGATTAGGATCAATATAGAATATACTTATATTTATGATCTCAACATAGGAATCAAGTTAATAATGGTAAGCGGGGAGAAAAATTTCCATCATCAATAAGTTCATGAGAGTCCATCAATAGTTATAACTGTTCCCTTTTCTATGTGAAACTTACTTCTATTTTATGTTCCAGTTTCCAACTTACAGGACATACAACTAAAGGCCGTCTCATAATAATTGTTGTTAGCAAGATATCAGTACTCATTCAATCTAAAATTGATCATAGTTTCTGCTTTATTAAAATCCTGTCTATGAGTTTGCTCGACTGCAGATCTTAATAACTATTCAGAAATTTTCTACTATTACTGTCCATCTTTATTGTTAAATGACTCTTTTTTTTTTTTTTTTAATTATTACAGCCATAACAGTTAGTGGAATTGGTGTGTTGATAATTCTAGTCCTCTGCTTCAGGAAAAGATTATCAATAATTAATTCCATAGCCTTCTGGGAGAAAAAATGTAAATATGATCAAAACATTCAGGCCTTTTTAAGAAACTATGGATCCCTAACTCCTAAAAGATATAGCTATTCAGATATCAAGAGAAGGACTAATTCATTTGAGCATAAACTAGGCCAAGGAGGCTATGGACGAGTTTATAAAGGTAAGCTACTTAATGGCCGTGAAATAACAGTGAAGGTCTTAAATGGTTCTAAAGGTAATGGAGAAGAATTTATTAATGAAGTGGCTAGTATTAGTAGAACTTCACATGTTAACATAATTGGTCTTCTTGGCTATTGTTTTGAGAGTAAGAGAGCTCTCATCTGAGTTTGTGCCTAATAGATCTCTTGAGAAATTTATATATGAAAATTATTCAACAGATAAGCAACTGAATTGGGAGAAGTTGCACCAAATTGCACTAGGCATAGCTCGAGGATTAGAGTATTTACATCTTGGTTGTAGCACACGAATTTTGCACTTTGATATAAAGCCTCATAACATTCTCTTAGATGAAAACTTTTGTCCTAAGATCTCTGATTTTGGCCTTACTAAAATATATCATAGAAAAGAGAGTATCATCTCAATGATGGGAGCTCGAGAGACTACTAGGTATATTGCTCTATAAGTATTTTGTAGAAGTTTTGGTGAAGTCTCTCATAAGTCAGATATTTATAACTATGGGATGATGGTTTTAAAGATGGTAGGAGGAAGAAAAAACATTGACGTTGGAGTTAGTCGCACAAGCGAGATATATTTTCCACATTGGATATATAACTGTCTTGAAGTTGATGAAGAACTTGGACTAAAAGGCATTGAGAGTGAAGAGGATAATGAATATGCAAGGAAAATGACAATAGTAAGCTTGCAGTGCATACAGACTAACCCTTCAAGTCGGCTAGCTATTAGTAGAGTGGTGGAAATATTGGAAGGGAGCCTTCATTGCTTACAAATTCCTCCCAAGCTTTTCTTATCTTCTCCAAAATCAGAGGCAGTAGAGTCCACAACTTTCCTAATATGCTAAATTGTATATATAATATATTGAAATTTGAAATGAATACGCTTTTCTTAATGGCTAAATTGTCTCAGAGTCCCGAGTATTGCAAGGTACACTTTGTATGCTTATGATGCAATTTTTATTTTGGTTAATGATAAAGTTATGTTTTTTGTTTATTCTTATTGTTTGAAAGGTAGAGGCAGCATTCTAAAAGGATTATTAACTATAATAATCTTTTGAGCATATCTTGGATAGGCAAAATTTTTGAGAACTTCACCTTCATGTTTGCAAAGACTCAAACCATGATTTTCAAGTAAGAAGTTTTTCTTGCTCCTCACAATAAAAGAGTACTCTACTTGATGTACGAGTGATTGAAATGTTTGGAGTTTTTGAAGACTTAAAAAGTATAGTTCTTGTTAGTTTCTTTTGTAAATAAGTGAGAAAATAAGCTGAAAACACCACCAGGGAAGCATCTTGAATGGTGTATTAAGGCATATCTCAATTTGTGACATGTCACTTCAGTTAACTAATTTGTGTCGAGTGGGATAGCTTTTATTGACCAATAAAATTGGTCAACACTTGATTTAACATAATTTAGATGAAATTAATGAAGTAAAGAAAAAAGTTGTTACCTTACAAAAAAAAAGTAAAAAGAAAAAAGTTGTGGCATAAACAATATAGCAAGAATAAGAAAGCAATTAAATGAAGAAGATGAGAATTTTTAATGTGATTAAGCTTTTTAAGATGAAGCCTATATTAACAATTATGTTATTGCAACGAATGATGGGAGCAGAGAAACGAAACTTCAATATATGATAGCCAAAAATGTGTCTAGCCCCCTTACATGAATAGCTCTATTTATAGCATTAGGGATCCATTAAAATGTAGGTTAAACTAAGATTTTTGTCCTATTTACATCAATCTGCATCAAATATTTAGATGTTGAATCAAACTATAATACTGGAAGCTTTCTAGTTTGTGTAATTTCCTGTTTCGTGGAAATCTTTTTTGTTTCTAGAAATTTGTTGAAATAAGAGAATATGCCAACTTCCATTATTGGTCTAAAATAGATAGGAACGGCTCATTGCAAGCTGCTCTACTACCAACTATTCCTCAATGCTTCGAGTCTAGGCTATATAGGACTATGCTAATATGGTAGACTTTATTGTCTTCCTAACTGTATCGTCTAGCTAGACTTCTAGTCTTCTTGGGCCTTATTAGGCTTTAGGCCTAGGTGCTATTTTTAGGCCTAGGTGCTATTCTAAGGCCAAACTTTTTAATTAAAGTTAGTTATTAAATGAAATTAGGGTTTTGTTGAAAATTAACCTTTTTTTATGGCCTAATTAAGAAATAACCTTTGTTTTTCAAAGCATTACACATTATCTTTTTTTGGATGAAAACGCCCTTGATCCATCATTTTTTATGTGTCGACCACTATTTCTCTATCAAACATTTCACTCTCTCTCTATTCCCAACCTTTTGCTCACATTCTCTCTCTAAGAACCCAACCCACCGTCCGACCTCCTCACTGTCGCACGTCATTTTCTCTTATCCAAAACTTGCCTTCTCTTCTTCTTGGTTTCTCACACACTCACTCTCTCAACAATTCAATGGCTTCTTATCTATCCAAATACCATACCCTGACCTCCTCTCTTCCTCCAAAGTCTCTTGATAATGCAAAGCTTTCCTCTTCTCTCATTCCCTCACCCATCAACTTGTCATCCAACAACACTTGTGTCCACTTGTTCAACAACAACAACAAAACAACCCCACTTTTATCTTCAAACCCTAGGTTCGTCACTGTCATTGCCATGGCTCCTCCTCCCAAAGGTGGAAAAGCCAAAAAGGGTATGTTTTTACCACTGCCCTTCACCTTTTTCCACCACTCAATTTGTTTCAAGTTTTTATCATTGTTTATTGACAATTTTTGTTGAGTTTTGCAGTGGTTGGATTGATAAAGCTGGCTCTGGAGGTTGGCAAGGCCACTCTTACCCCACCTATGGGACCTGCCCTTGGTTCAAATGGTGTAAATATCATGGCTTTTTGTAAGGATTACAATGTCAGGACTGCTGATAAAGTTGGTTATGTTATTCCTGTTGAAATTACTATCTACAATGTTAGTTCGTTTATTGAAATTGAATGTTTATGTGTGTGTGTGTGTGTTTTCTTTTCTTTTTTTTGGGTGGTTTGGTTGTGATTTTTTTCATTTTGTTTTAATGGCTCTTTGGTTGCAGGATAAGAGCTTCACTTTTGTTCTGAAGACACCTCCTACTTTTATTTTGCTCCTTGAAGGTGCTGGTATGGTTCAATTGTGATTTGTTAGCTATGGTGGTAGTATTAGTTATAGTGGACACCATGTGTTGGATATTTGGTTTATTGTCTCTGATGGGTCTAGTCAATTTCATTTTTTAAAACTTGAATAGACATATTTGCTTTAGTTTATTTAAGTTTAACTAAGATTGTATGGAAACCTAGTATGTCTATATGCATTTATATTATACATGCTTGACTTTGCATAGGTGATCCATTGTTCTACGATGTGTAGTTGCACAATTGATATTGATATAATCAGAAAGAGTATCAACTGGGACATGAGAACTGGGAGGTTGCAGCTTCTTCAGGGCCACCTTAAAGGGTCAAATTTTCATTAAATCGTATTATAATCCAGTCTCTCTCTACGTGTGTTTAATTGTAAATAACAATCAAATGAACTAATTGGTTATAACTTGATGAATTATTAATGATTATAAGGACTGTTAGAGGTGGCATCATTCTATAATGCACTCAGAGAAGTAGCATGAGATAACAGTTTCTAAAATGTTCATTTACTGGTTGGTCATAACTTTGTAGTTGGTTTGTTTTCACATTATATGATCAGGCCATGTCTGAATTTATTTAATGATCACATTCTCTTGGATATCTGAAAAACAAGCTATGTATGAATGGTATGAGAAAGATGAAGGTGGAAAGAGACATGACAATTATCAAAACAATTGGAGTAGAAAGGTTGGTCACTAAACTTCTTTTTAAAGCATGATTCTTGTATTACAAAAATATATTGGTGAAGTTTATGTAATATCTCAACTTTGCTTACAGGAGGATATAGAGAAGAATGATGATGGTTGGGAAACTATTGGGAAAAAACTTCCAGGGCAACAACACAAGGTAATTATTCTTACTTCAATAAATCACTTATAAAAATAGCTCATAATATATATTTTAGGACCTTGATTCGTTATATTATTGGTGTGTGGCATTAATTTTCCTTCAAACCACTACAATGGGGGACTATGACCCAAAATTACATTTTATTGTTTGTTCTGTGATTTTTACATTTTCATCAGTATCTATCAGTAAAAGGCATTGTATTTGGAAATATTCAAGATTTTAAAAGAATGATGACTGGTCTCTGGTTTGATCTTTATGGCTGAGGTGGTACATATGACTCCTCTTATGCTTTTAAGCATGTTTTTGTTGGAAAAATCAAGCAGCATGGTGAAGAAGAAGTTACTGGCTTCCATAATTGGCTTTAGGTGTGTGTCTTGCAACTACATTCTTTTCTCTTTTTTTATTTATGTTGACTTATAGATTCATGGTCAAAGTAATAATTTATGTGTAAGGTAATTTACATGTATATCAATTTTTACATGACTATTAGTGTTAAGTAGAATAGTAATGCTTCTGAAACATGTCATGAATTACTAAATTATGCATGTATCACCTTCTGTTCAAATTATAGAAAATTAAACAAACTTATAATGGAAGAAAACTAAAAGTTGTCGTGGTTTTTATTGAGCTCGAATCTCTTGGTTGTCTGTTAAATTCCTATTCGTTTAGGGTGGAAATATTAGAATAGTAAAACTTGTCATGGTTTTTACACCATATAACTTTGAATTTGTGGGAACTTATTTACTGTAATACTTTTGTGTTTAGATCAACAAGGTTGAATGTGTTGGCATCGACCTTATCTCTTTTGCTTTTGTATGATTGTTTTGCTATGACCTGTTCTATGCTATTTATATCTCTGTGGATATTCTTGGTTGGGGGTTGGGTTTGTTTGTAAGTTGATTAAAATTTGCAACTTGTGGTAAGATATGTGAATCTTTGAATTCTGGTTCTTCCCATGTGATTGACATAACGAGGGAGGTATGTATATTGAAGACATTCTTGATTGATCTTGAAGTTAGTTTCTATTTGTTGCAAAGAAATTGGTTTTAGTGTCTACGACATGTATTAAGAGTTTGATGGTTGCAAGCTATAAAGTAGGATGTTGATGCTGTAATTGTAGTTGAAGGTGATGAAACTCTTCATAAGGTGTGACTTATTTTGCAACTAAATTATCATTTTTATTGCAATTTTTGTCGCCATGTGGTTTGCTAATTTAGTCACAGTAGCTGACATTTCACTTGCCAAATTGCCATTTTGGTAACTAATGACTTGCCATAAGAATATAGATTAATCATTATAAAGAGGAATCGATTTGTCCTTCAGATATTTGAATACACGTCATCCTGGAGAGGTATGAGTTAAAGCTATTTAAAATCCTTATTTATATTGTGTTGTGAATCCCATATTGACACACCTTTTAACAACTCTCATTGAAGTCATATTTTGTTATTTTCATCAACTACTTATGGCCATGGATAGGTTGTAAATGAGGAAAAGGGCTTATTAGCTCCCAACTAATCTAGAATTGAGGTATAGCTGAGTTGTGTGGTTTTTCTATGTAGTGGTTTGAGGGATAATGATGGATGATTTTCTGCACTTTTCCAAATAAAAATGATTTTTTTAATGTCATTCTTTTATGTTCAAATTATTTTTACCTATGACAAACCTCTATTTAAGTGTCTGAAACTTTATACAGACATACACACCCCACTCCTACCTTGGAGTTATGGAAGCCCGTTAGCATCGACTGACTTGGATTTTCAAGTAGCTGCTCACTATGGTGTTCTAGCTACTGCTTCGATTCTGGCTTTTGATTACGTTCAGTGATTGTTAGCAATCGCTACATTGTATGTTAAATTTGGGGATATGAAGACTGTTGCTGAAATTTTTAAGCTTTTGATCAAATTTGAATTTGTATGTATGCAATGCTAAATTTTTTTTAAAAAGTGGTAAATTTTTTTTTAAAAACTTATTATTATTATTATTATTATTATTGTGTAATAAGTGTGTGTTTATGGCATAGAACAGATGGAAGGATTAAAGTTATTGGTGATGATGGCATTGAAAGACTTCTTATGTCTCCAAAGCAGTTGTCTTTCAAGAACTTGGAGGTCTCTGTTAAATGTAGAGTTGGTGACTTTTAAGTTTTTATGTTTAATAATACATAATTGTTGTTTTTATTTTTATTTTTAATAATGGAGTAGAGTAGGAGTTGTTTCATATGATTTCTCTTTGAATTGAAAAACAAAATTTTGTGTACGTTGACTCAATAATCACATCTCAGTTATTAGAGCAGAAAAAATACCACGTTAATGTTGAATTACACTTGTGAAGAAGTTACAAATTATGCTAATTAGTTATGTATTTTAGTTCCAACAGTTAATTGTAACGTGGAATTTTGTGGCAGTTTCTACAAAACCTAGGGTGTTCAGTTGGTATCACAAATGCCAACGAGATTCAAGTATTGGCTTTTTATCAGTTGTATAGTTATTTTCTTTTTTCTTTTTTTACTTGTCAAACTTGAGTCATCTTGTGCAATATATTCATAAAACATGTTTCTTTTGGAGCATTTTTTTACCTCCATTTCCCATTAAGACGGTGCCTCGAATTAATTTTTAATGTGGCAGATGTTGGTTTGTTTTTGGTGTTAGTCACTTCTACTTGTTTATATGATCTTAATACAGTACAAATAGATTTAGTGGAGGAGCCTTCTATAGGCAGTACTAGTTAGGGTAACTATTAGGGCCACATGTATGTATTAAATGATTTTATATTTAGAAAGTTCTCAATTTTGGTAGGTTTGGAATCTGGAGAACAGAAGCTTAGCATGGTGTTTGCAATAGGAGTCAAATATAACTACTTTCTTTGTAATCCAAGGCTCCCACTTCATGTATAGGGAATTTAAGGAATCAATTCTTTAAGTTATGGTTCCTCAATGAAAATGAAAATTATGCCGTTTCTGAAGATCCTTGGGAATCTACAACTCATCCAGGTAGTGCCCTAATGATGTTAGACATTGATAAAATGGTTGCTTCTGCTAATTCTTGCTATTATATAAAGTATCTTGTGTCTAGGTTGTGTCAGTCAATGCGTTATCTTGTGTCTAAGTTTAGTAGTTCCTACCATATGAAGTATATAACTTCTCAATATGTCATCAGGTTACATTTTATTGTAAAAGATTTCATGTGTGTTGTTGCTTGAGTATTCCTACTATTTGAGTTGTGAATGATTGTATTACTCATTGTTGAAATCCTTGTTGATTAAAACAATAATTTTTAATGTTATTCCTCTTATAATGGATGTTAAACCTTTTCTAGATTCTTGTTATAATAGATGTTTAGTCTTCACCTCTAAGCATTGTGAATCCAACCTTTGAGGTTTGATTGGATTGATTACTTAATATGAACCGCTTTTGTGTTAGCTTCTCCTACTTTGCTTTACCATGATGAGATGATTTCAAAGTGCACTCATAAAGGTATCACGTCATTGACTATGCAATAAATATACAGCTATGGGAACCTTATTGGCAGGTTGCTAAGAGTCTTTCTTGCTCTCCTACTGACATTCACAATATAATTCAGTTAGGAAATTAGGCTAATGAATTAAACAATGAAAATATGAACATGAAACAGAAAATAGAAAGAAAAGGAAGAGGAAATTGATGACCTCAACCTTCATTATCCAACTTGAGCGCTTCTAATCGGAAGAGTTTTAACATTCATTATCCAAGAATTATTGGAAGTATAGAAAAAAGTATTCAATTCCTAATCTAGGTACACAATTCCCAATGTCCGGGTTGGGATTCCTAACCTAAAAATTGGGAACCTTCCCAAACTAAGGGATAGGATTCCTAACCCCTAGGTTGGGATTCCCAACTTCCGAGTTGAGAATGGGATTCCAAACCTAGAGGGTGGGAATCCCATTCCCAACCTTATGGTTGGGATTCCTAACTAGGGGGTTGAGATTCCCAACCCAGAGGTTGGGAATCCCAACAAAAAGGTTAGGTTAGGATTTCAAACCCGAAGGGTAGGAATCCCAACCTAGGGGTTAGGAATTCTAACCTACTGGTTGTGATTTACAACCCAGAGTTGAGACATTTCTAGACCTCTGATAGGTTGGGAATCCCACCCTAGACACCATCGAAAGTTGAAAAATATCTCGACCTTAAGGTTGGGAATCACAACCTATAGGTTGTGAATCCTAACTTCCTGATTAGGAATCTCAATAGAAAGGTTAGGATTCCCAACCCCAAAGTTAGGAATCTTAACTTCTGGGTTGGGAATCTCGACAAAAACACAAATTTCAATATAAAGTCAACATTCTGCATATAGAGACTCCAAACATATGCTATCAAACTTAGCAATACTTGTCCATTTTGCAAATTCCATCATTCAAATGACATCCATCTTCAAGCATTCAATAAACAAGAAATTCATAATAGTTAAAACTAAAAATAAAAACTTTCGAACTTGACAATCCTCAATATGTCAAACCAGTCATTCCCAAAATTCAAGCAGGTAATCTAGACAAGCTTGAAATCATTAAAATCAACATTACCACCACCATTCTCTTCATCAAAAACATCATCACCACCATCAAACCCCAATTCTTTCACCATTTTGTCCTCATATTTTCTCCTATGATCAAAGTAATTCTGCTTCACCAGCCTCTCCATCAACTCAATTGGCCATGGCCACGAATAGGCCACCTCCATCTCCTTCCTCCTCCCCACTGCCTTCGTTCTATCTGAAACCCTTTTTGGGTTTTCTTCTACACCGAAATCCCCATCCAGGCTCTCCTTCATTTTTGAAATCACCCCCACCTCCATTGGGGTTCTCCTCTCTCCTTCTTGATTTTATCGATTTGGTCCAATATGAAGCTCATGCAAGTGGAGAACAAGGAGGGTTTCGCTTAGGAGTCCAAAGAGGAGGTGGAGTTTGAAGCTAGGAAGTTGGAAATGGAGAAGTGAAGAGAGAGGAGAGAGGAGAGAGAGAAGGGTTTCTGGATAGTTGTGTTGTCAATGAAGAAGCTTGAGGTGACTATGGTAGGAAGAAGTTGGGAAGAAGTTTGAGGATGAAGAAGTTTGTGGACGGTTGTCGACGAAGAAGCTAGGAGGATGCATTTCAGCTTATATCTCTCATTTTATTAAGGGTATTTTTGTCTATTCATGCTCTTTTTTGTACTATCAAAAACCAAAAGGTTAGTTTTGAAGTCTACCTCCTCAAATAGGTCATTTTCGTAATTTTTCCATGAAATTACACCTCACAATAGAGGATCTATGGAGTTATTGATAATTAACCTTGAATTGAAGTTTTTCAACTGCTGAAATAAGGATCACAACTTATTTTCTAAAAAAAAAAATTGACATTAGCATTGGCATCGCATATATTTCGTGACTTTTTTGGAAATTTGAAGACACTCTTTATATACTCGTAAAAAATAATACTTGATTTAAGTCCAAAGGTTCCAGCAAATCAAGAAAAAACCATGTAGTCAGAATGTTGATCTTGATGTGCAATTTCCAGGGCACTTAAGAAATGTCAATTTTACTTAATTTCGAAGGTGCTTCTATAGCAGAACGTCTTCATGTTTATTTGTAGTTCAGATGAAATCATATACATTTTTTATGGTGAAGCTTAGATAGTCAATAATGCATTTGCTGTTTTGCAATGCGATTGATTATCCTAGCTAGTTTATAATCATGCCATTTGATCTGTTGAAGACAACGTGACTGAACTGATGTTCAACTTGGTACCATACCTCCTTTTTCCTGGGACTGAAAATTATTCTCCCTTTGGTACTATCCCTCACCTGATATTGATTATTGATGATCCCTGGTGACATTCCTTCTTTACACGTCAAGTCTTTACAATTTGTTGTCCCATCTGTTTACTGTTAATGTCGGATTGGATCTGATGGGATTAGGTACCGATCCAATTACCCAAAAACCCCAGATGAAGATTCAAACTATATTTGACAATTAGAAAATTATTTGGTCCCCATCATGGGAAACTTCTCTGCAAATTTTCCACGAAAGACTTATAATTGTTATTGAATGAATCTTTTGGAGCCACTGAAGACTACATAAATTGAAGTCTTTGTAGTTTCTCTCACAGGTCAGTGACAGCGAGGAGGTAACCTGGAAACCCCTCACTGAATTAATGTTATTCTGCTGCAGAACTTTGAGTCATGTAGTCATAATTCATTTGGGATGGTCCCTATTTCGTAGTTATTTCGTTTATATTTTTCCTTCTTCCATATTCAGCTGGCGTAGGGAAAAAAAATTCCTTCTTGAATTGCCAACGGTTGTTCTAAAATCACCCTGTTATCTATTAATATCTCCCAGAACTATATTGTTTGGATAAAGAAATTTATTTTAGATTTGTTAAGAGAGAAAAGCCAATTAGCTTTGAAAAAAATAGACACAATCTTCTTTGCTTGTTTTGTGTATATGCAGATTTGTCTATTTGTAAAAATGCACTGTTTTTTCTTAATTAAAACATTGCTTTCCATGTCAACTTAAACACTTGTTTTGTTCTTTTCACATCATTTTCTAACTTTTCCCCACAGAAACCGAAAAATTTTGCATAGTGCAACCTCCTGCCGGTTTTTACAAGTATTTCCTGTCAGATTCATTAGTCAATTGCCGTGCTTTACAGGATAGACAAATGAACAATTTCAGATTGTTAAAAAAAAAAAATGTTATATAGAACAAGCAAGAGGAAGAGTACTGTGGTAGTTGTTGATTTTGATTTGGAGTTGTTTTTGTTTCTCGAATGACTCCTTCTTCACTTCGATTCTTTATGCTATCTTATATGTTACTTATTTCCTTAGCTGATGAAGAAATCGGATTCAATCCAAGATACCCGTCTCTCCATTGTGGACGTCTAGGCAATATAGGATTCCCCTTCTCCAACCGAACACATTCTGAGTGTGGGTTATGCATTGTAGACAACCGCAATGAAGAAGGCCAGAATATTCAATTGGGGAAGCCATGGTTTAAAATTACAGATATATCTTGTGAAAATTGGATTAGACTTTTAGATCAACCATTCAACTTGACCTTGAATAAACATAGCTGCAAATCCTTCACAAATTTGACGCTCCTCAACTCTCCTTTTTCATCTTTTGAAATTCCGTTCAAGCAGAACTTGTTTAAATGCCCCCTAATTCGTGACAGCATCGCAACAAATTCCCTTTTGCTATGCAATGACTCTAGTCACTCCATTATCTGCTCTGCTGCTGTTGATTTACGGAGTCTTCCACCTCAGTGTTCAAACTTTCAGCTCCAAGTAAATAAAAAGGAAAAAAGTGTTCACCTTCTTAATGTGTACACTGGTCTTTTCACTCTGAAATTGAATGTAACGAGAGAATGCTATGAGTGTCATTTGAAAGGAGGTTAATGTCAAAGTGATATCTTGGTAAATTTCTATTGTTCCACTGCAAGAAAAGGTAAGCTGTTTGGACTTTTCAAAACAGAGTTATTAGGCTTGAAAATCACTGTTCCAAAATATCTGCAAACCACCATTTTTTGACTGTTTCAAGTTTTCTGCTAATTATCTGGCTTCTACTACTCCTAGCTTTCCGAGAAGACTGAGGCATCTGCTTTTACAGATTTTGATTTTGACTTTTTGGTGATTCCTTTAAGTTTTCGTTAAATTTTCAATTTGTTTATCTATAGTATAGAGTATGATATCTGAAGAGGTGGCAGCAATTATTGACATATACAAATTTGATTTTATCCAAAAGATAATGAATTGATGAGATCAACTTATGAATTATCTCCATAATGGCATGATTGGGAGAAAAATAAATTTCCGTCAACCATATAGCATGTCAAAATCTCCCAATAACCTTCCTCAAAAAAAAACTTCTTCCACAATTTATGGCCTGCAGTACATGTAATTTTTCTTTTCCACTGTGAAGATTACTTCAAACTGTGTTCTGTATTGCAGGAAATGCTAAAGGTCATATCACGGCAGTCGCTGTAGGTAATATAGTCATCAATTCCTTGACATGATGATTGAATGTAATCTCGTGTGTGAGTCTTTTGTTTGGTGGCAGTGACCATTCTTGTAACTTTCTTTGTTATTCTTCTACCATTTACTTTACTATATTTATTGTTAGATGACTCTTTCGTTTCAGTGCAGCATTAACAGCTTCTGGACTTGTCATATGGACCATAATTCTGGCCTTCTGCTGCTTCAGGAAAAAATTATTGTCGGAAAACTACACTGTTTTCTGGAAGAAGAAAACTAAGAATTATTGGAACATTGATCAATTTTTGAAGATCTATGGACCGCTAACTCCTTAAAAATATAGCTATTCAGATATTAAGAAACTGACCAATGCATTCAAGCATAAACTAGGCCAAGGAGGTTATGGAGGTGTTTACAAAGGCAGCCTACTTGATGGCCGTAATGTAGCAGTGAAGATCTTAAATGAATCAAAAGGTAATGGCGAAGAATTTATAAAGAAGGTTGCTTGCATTAGCAGAACTTCCCACATTATCATAGTGAGTCTTTGGGGTTACTGTTTTGAGGGTTGTCAAAGAGCTCTTATTTATGAGTTTGTGCCAAATGGATCTCTTGAAAAGTTCATATATGAAAAATATCCAAATGATAAGCAGCTGAAGTGGTAAATGTTATACTAAATTGCTCTAGGTATAGCTCGAGGATTACAGTACTTACATCGTGATTGCAACACATGAATTTGCACCTTAACATAAAGCCTCACAACATACTTCTAGATGAAAATTTTTTTCCAAAGATCTCTGATTTTGGCCTTGCCAAAATTTGCTCCAAGAGAGAGAGTGTCATACCAATGATAGGAGCAAGAGGGACTATTGAGTATATTGCTCCCAAAGTATTCTGTAGACAATTCGAAGAAGTCTCTTCTAAGTAAGATGTTTACAGTTATAAAATGTTGGTTTTAGAAATGATTGGAGGAAGGGAAAACATTGATGTAGAAGTTGATCGAACAAGTGAAATACATTTTTTAGATTGGATATATGAGCGTCTCGAATTAGGTGAAGAACTTGGATTGCAAGGCATTGAAAATGCAGAGGATAATGAATCTGTAAGGAAGATGTTAATTGTTGGTTTGTGGTGCATTCAGATTAATCCCTCTAATCGACCAACAATGAGTAGAGTTTTGGAAATGTTGGAAGCTAGCCTTGATTCATTGCAATTCCCACACACGCCATTCTTATCGTCTCCAAGATCAGAGGCAGCAGATTCTTTACCTTCACTAATATGCTATGGTTGTACTTTATGATGCATCCAATTCCATATTTTTACCATCCGTAGATTAAACTTATCAGTGTCCAATTGAATTCTAAGCATATTATTAATAACTATGATGCAATGTGATATTAAGTTATGTTTGTTTCATATAAACTTAAAGGTTTAAGATCATTGATAATTAGGATCCAATTTACATTCTTGTTAATGGTAAATGTTCATTTCTAATTTTTTTTTTTTTTTTTGACACTATGTTCATTTCTAATTGAATACAATTTTCTAAAAGGTATGCAGTGGCAACATTTGAGAATCTTCCCTCTAATAATATTCTAGTCATGTATTTGCTATGTTAGAAAAATTGATAATAATAAGAGGTACAAAGAATTGGTAGTAGGGGGGAAAAATAAATCCAAAATATTTGTGTTAAGGCCTATAATAACTATGGTGTGCTTAAAACAAATTCGTTGTTTTTCCTCTCGGAATACAACAACACCAATCGGAATGGTCTAATGAAGTACTGAACTATTTCTGAACTTTATCACTATGAAAACTTATATCTAGAAATAGTGTTTGAGAGAAAATAATCTAAAAAATAAAATGAATTCTTAGTTGTCTCCGAACAACTAGAAAGGATGCCAATTATAGTCTTCATGTGAGACAATTACAAAGCTGATTTTAAATAAGTCATTAAACCAATTAACGGTTTGCTTCAAAAATTCAAATTTTCATTTAACACCGACAGTTACAATTTGAATATTCAATTTTGTAATTTATGACAATTAAAATTACAATTCAATTCTATAGTTAATACTTGCAGTTATAATTTGAAAAATTAAATTTGAAATTTAATCTTGCAGTTACATTTTTTCAAATTTAATTGCTGCATTTATGACGTTTAATTCAACGGTTATAGTTTGAAATTAAATCTTCAATTCAATTTCCATTCATCCAAGCACCATTTTTTTCATGAATCCATCTTGATCTATCTCAATCAAGATTTCTAATCCAATAAAAAATGAGTCCTTAAAATGGGTATTTGTGCCATTTTCCCAACAATCACCATCACCTTCCCCCCCCCCCCCCCCCCCCCCCCCCCACTCCTGAATAAAATTGATAAAGGAGACAAAAGCTATAACTCAAAGAATGTTTATAATTTAGTGATAGAGTTCAACGATCAGATTTTACATAGGATGGGTAAGTTTTGGCCTTTAAACCTTCCCTTGTGAAAATATATTTTCTTTACTGGTTGATCAACAGATAAAATGTCCTTAAATTGTTCTACTGTTTGTGTAAATTATTATATAATTCTACTATTTATGTAAGCGATTACATACCTTACATAGAAATCTTTCCTGATACAATTTAGTTCTCACTATTATCTTCATTTTGGCCATGAACATCTCACATACCCTACACAGAAATCTTTCATGACACAATTCAGTTCTCACAATTATCTTCGTTTTGGCCATGAACATCTCCCTAGTTTTGCAAGAGTTTCTAAAGAATTGAGCCCCTATAATTCTCTTTAGAAAAGATCCCACTTCTCTCTCACATAGATGATCTCTTAATTTAAAGTAACTCACATTACTCCACTCGAATTCTTGACGCATAAGCATCATTAAAAGCATGGCTTATCCTAATCCTACGGGCATCACTATTTTATCATAGGAATGGACAATAGGATAATCTCCAATAGATAGAAAGATATCATCTATAATGATACAACCGAGCCTTTACAGTTAGGTTGTCTAATTGAACCTAGATCTTGGGATCATAGGTTAGGTTTCACAATTGAATCTAGATCTTGAGATCTCTAGTCACATAGGTTAGGTTTCCTTTATAATGACTTATTATTTCATGGGTTTTAGTCTCATTCCCCTTGATGATTTTTCAACCAGCTCTCTATTTAATCTTTTGGTTAACAGATCTACCATGTTATCCTTTAACTTTACATAGTCAACAAATATAACCCTAGTTAAGAGTAATTGTCTAAAGTCTACGATGTATATGTCTAAACTTACCATTATCAAGGTTGCAAAAATCATTAATCGGTAATTGACTAACGAGGTAGCGATGAGCGATTTATCGATTACTTAGTGAATAATCTGTGATTAATCAGTAAGTACTGTTTTAGGAGAAAATTATTATTTTTTGAAATCCTAGGGTATATACTGATTTTTTTTTTTTAAAAAAAAAAATAGGGATCAAAATTAGATATTAGTGTAATTTTATCAAAGCTCAGGGGGTTATGTAATTTGCCATGACACACACACAAACTCCCAAACCCTATTCTTTCAACAGTTACCTCTCTCTCTCTAACATCACATTATCTTCTTCTTCTTCCCTTCTTTTTCTTCCTTTCTTGTATTTCCCTTATTCTTGTTCAATTCTTATTGATAGAGACAATGATGAATAGTAGAAACGGTGATGAACGATCATTTTTTGGTGGTGTTTGTGGTGGTGGTTGGATTTTTTTGCATTAATAGTTGTGTTCTCTTTTTCTATCTATATTGCTTCTTGTTTTTCCCTTCTTCTTCCTTTTTTGTTTTTTTGTGTTTGCGATAGTGGTTGCATTTTTTAGTGGTGTTTGGATTTTTTTGACCAATTATGGTCAATTTTTGCTGAGTTGGACTGATTATTTTGTCAATGGTTGATTACTCATCTCTAGCAAGCAGAAGGCCCGATCTGAGGGTTATCGGACTAACAAGTGCCGATCAACGATTCATCTGCAATTTTTGGTCGGTAACCAATGATTTTTACAACACTGACCATTATATGTATTACTTTAAGTCATTCCTATTGCAAAATGGCTATCACAATGGATGTAGAGCATAGGAAATTGTTGTGACCACATTGGAATATCCTCTAAAAAATGGTGTAATCATTCAGCCTCTTTAGATTCCATACTTACCCATATAGACTTTGATGGAAATTGATATTTCCATCAAATTTCTCCACAACAAACCTTACAAGACTTGAAAAATTTGACATAATAATTGTATATTGGAGTAGTTCATATAATCTATGAATAGTACACCAAATAAGTTCCCAGAAAAGAGACGTTGATCATAATGGACATACTTAAATACCAAGTGTTTCCTAACAACACCATCACACTTATTTCTAACAACAAATTCATATTGCATTGTACATCTAACTATACATATTTGTTTAGAGGATTTCCATAACTCCTTGGCTATCTTTTTAGATGTGTACACATTGTACAAAGCATCAGCCAAACCATTCATAATATAATTTTTAGAAAGAGAATCTGAATGGTTCCATGCATTAATGACACTAATGACTTGAATGCTTATCTTGCCATTTTCTTGCCTTAGGAGCATCTTCCATTAAGAACATCGCAAGATTCAGGGTGGTCAAAAAGCATTTCTTGTTGCCACCTCTTGAAATTCAAACCACTCGATTTCTCCCTTTTTTTTTTTAACGGTTTATGGAACCAAAACTGATATTGTTGGATTATCCAACTGTGCAATAGGAAAAGTTATTGTCATAGGTGCATTCACAAAACCAAGAAATAATGGTCTTTTAATTCTTTTTTAATTCTATTGATTTTATAGTTATAAAACATTAATTCAAAAGTTAATACTGCAAATTCAATTCAGAATTAAACACAACTACGGTTATAAAATTCAAAAATTAATTCTGCAAATTCAATTTAGAATTAATCATATCCGCAATTACAAATTCAAAAATTAATTCTATAAATTCAATTCAAAATTAATCATGTATACAGTTACAAAATTTAAAACTTAATTCTAAAATTTCAATTTAGAATTAATGTCTGCAATTATTCATAAAATAATCATGTCTGCAGTTAGAAATATACAATTGATTCTACAATTGATTCGGCAAAAACTGCTAATCAATTTTCAAATTTCAAAACAAGTGGTGGCACTTGGTTCATATTTTGGTTCTCAATAGTGTTGTTACCAGAATTCAATAATTTTAGTATTAATAACACTTATTCTACTAATTTCTACAAAATTAGTTTATGATTTATATATCACAATATAAATCACTCTAATACAATAAACTTAAACAATTTTAATATCTCAATTATCAAAATATTTTAGTCCAAGTTCACACTATGACTCCAATAATGAGTCACAATAATCAATCCCAAAACTCAAATAAATTTCACAAGCAATCACACTAACTTATAAATATGCAAGTTTTGAAAAACCAAAATTATTGTGAAATAATTGAAATAGATTCTTGCTTCAATTGAATTTGAAACCAAACCTATTTGTATGCATACAAATCAACCTTAATGATTAGAAAACCAATTACAAACAAATCAATAAAAATGATTAAGTTTGTTAATAATGGTTTAAATAACAGTTACACTCTTATCAATCAATAGCCACACTATTGGCACCACTATTTTTAATAAAACAAAACACAATTTGTTTAATAAAACAAATTGAAACTCAATCACACTGCCTTGTCAAAACCGTTTTCACAAATTAGTTAAAAGAAATTAGCCAAAATCAATCACATTTGTTGCAAAGCAACACTGTTACAAATATATTTTCTCTTATATTTGACAAAACAATTTCACAATAAAGATTATTTTCTTTAAAAAAAATTAGAACATTATTTTTTTAAGAAATTGTTTTGAAACCAAATCCATATAGAGTGAAGAATCAAAGATCCAGAAATTGTTAAAACAATTAAAAATTGAATTAACCAATCTCAACTACTACAATACTTGTTCTTCATAACAAAAAGCGGATCATTTTGTCTTAAGATTATTAGAAAAACTAATAATAATAACAAGTATGAGGAATTTATAGTAGGGGGAAAAGAACAAACCAAAAATATTTGTGTTGAGACTTGTAATAACTATGGTGTCCTTAAGACAAATTCACTACTCATCTTCTGAGTTGTTCAGCATTTGTCTCCCAGGATACAACAACACCAATTAGAATGGTCTGATAAACTGAACTATTCTGAATCTCTATCACTCTAAAAACTTATATCTAGGAATAGTGTTTGAGAGAAAATAAGCTCAAAAATAAAATAGATTCTTAGTTTTCTTTGAACAACTAGAAAATATGCTAATTTATAGTCTCCATGTGGGACGGTTGCAAAGCTGATTTTAAATAAGTCATTAAACCAATTAACGGTTACACTTCAAAAATTCAAAGTTTCATTTAACACCAACGATTACAATTTGAATATTCAAATTTGCAATTCATGGTAATTCAAACTGCAATTTAATTTTATAGTTAATATTTGCAATTACAATTTGAAAAATTAAATCTGTAATTTAATTTTATAATCACACTTTTCCAAATTTAATAGTTGCAATCATAGTACTTTATCCAATAGTTATATTTTGAAAATTAATATTTCAATTCAATTTCTATTCATTCAAGCACCATTTTTTCTGTGAATCCATCTTGATCCATCTTAACTAAGATCTCTAACCCAATAAAAAATAAGTCCTTAAAATGGGTATTTATCCCATTTTTCCTACATGCTATTCGAAAACCAATTTCAAATGAAATTTTGCTAGCTTCTATCTCATTATAAAGTTGGAGATCCACGAAAGCAATATGCTGCCACCACCACTAGTTAATTACTTTCCATAACCGCAACTATTAAAAGCTGTAAAAGATAATTTCTTTCCACAATTGCAGCATTTTAACAAAAAAGCTGACTATTTGATGTCGTAAAAATAAAATTTCTTGTAGTGATAACAATGATCAAATCCATAACAATGTAAGACTTCTAGCTAGACTAAATGCTGGATGCGTTGATGCAAAAAAAAATTACTTTCTCAATTAGTAGTTTGAGTTAGACATCAATGCCAGAATTTTAGTGAACTGGTTTAGGTGTATGTAATGTAATAGCTTGACAATATCTATATATAATTAATGCACAGAATATCAAGCAAAGGTTGGGATTATTCTGTTTACTAGCTGCATTCATGATTTTCTGGCAAGACCAAGTCAATCTCTCTTCAAATTAGTCAGAATTCTGTGATAGATTTAAAGTAGGTACATAGACATGTCAGTTTTATCTATCAGGTATTTCTATATTAATAGTCTTCATAGTCTTCAATAGGTAATGGTAAAATTAGATGAATAATCGATTCACTGTTCATTAATAATTTGTTCATACATGTAGCCCCATTTTTCTCGTAATATATTTTTAAGGTACTCCAAGCATATGATGAATACATAAAAGGCATTCTTAATTAGGAAAGAATTTGAATAATTTTAGTCCCAACAAGAAAAACAATTCCTGTTGTATGTATGCATTTTTTAGTCTTTTTATCAGTAATGGCATGTGTCACACACCTTACTTATTTTATTTTCACAAAAGACTTCTACATATGAAATATTATATGAATATTATTTTTTCGCTTCTTCTTTGAAGTTTCTTGAAGACTTAATAAAATGAAACATTTTGTTGTTTCTCCTTCAGGTCCATGAGGAGATGACCTAGAAACTCCCTCATTAAAGTATTTTGACCGACACTGCTAGTTTCCCTTTTATTCAGTCTCTGATTGGTGCTCCACAAATTTATGATTTCCAGTTGGGAATATCGAAAGAGAAAGCAATACAAAATTATCAAAATTAATAAAATAACATGCTACCTGATTGATTAGATCCCAGTAGAGAAGGAAAAATAATAATAGATCAGTTCCCATTCGTTGATTGCTTATTACTTCACTTCTTCGTTTGGCATTGGCAGACAAAATTCGTTTCAGCCCCTCTTGATATTTTCGGATTAGTTTTTCTGTTTAAAATAATACTCGCCTAGTCAAGTTCCAAGTCAAGTTAAAGCCCTTTGCAATGGTGGGGTGAAAATATATAGTGTTTTGTTCTTTTTCACATGGTTTTTCAACTTCCCTCCGCTCTCTGCAGGATCACCATTGAATGAATTATTTTGATTAAGTTTGTGGACCATACAATAAAGTTTTGGTTTTGATATGACAATATGCATAGTGCATTTTTGGAGTATGAATTTTCTGTTATCATTTTTTTTTCTAATATTTTAATAATTTAGTGACACATCAGCATAAAAAATAATTGATAAACAAGATTGTTATTATTTTTTCTCTTTCATACATTACTCAAACTTAAACTACTCTTATAAAAAAATGTTAGCACAATATAAACATTAACAGAGAATCCTTACTCACATGTCCATCGTTATATTTATGTAAGTCTTTGCTATTTGATTTCCAAGTCAACTGACGTGGAAGAAACTGTGAAGAAGAAAAAAAACGAATGCAACAAGAGTCATGAAAATCACATGCTTATGTGTATTTTTAGAGCAAAAGTCTGATGCATGCTTTGGAAAAAAAGGAAAAAAAAAAAAAGGCCACTTTAATACAAGGAAAACGATAACTTAAAAAGATCAACAATACAATATGGCCCTTTAATCTAACTGCCAATTACATACGTCTATATACTAACAGAAACAATGGCATGAATGATCCGTAAAACAAGTAATGCAAACATTTGTTAATAGTGATATATATAGGTGATTCTTGAGTTAGCTTTTGTTATTCTTGGAATGGCTCCTGTTTCAACCTAATCATTCTCCGTACAAACCAACTTAATTGGTAAGATATCATAAGTCAAAATCACCTTGACACTAAAATTTGGGTATAGTTTTATTTGAATTGTATTGTTATGAAAGAAATTCAACAAGAAAAAAATTCTATATTGTGGAACAAACAAGCCAAAGAAACAACTTGGAAAGTGTCTACATAATTTTATATGTTCTAATTATTCAAGAGACAACTAGTCAAATCCTTCTAGTAATTTTGAAATACTAAAAGAAGCTGTGATTAGTCTTTTACCAACCAATCAAGTAAGTTTCCGTGCACATTACGTCTTGCAGTTGTGTCACTATGCTTGTACAAGTCTTCGCTGCCGAGTTTTAAGTCAACTGGCGTGTTTTGAGGTATAAACAAATGAAGATATTGAGAAGAAATGATAGTAGAAATCACTTAATAAAAGAAGGAAAACAATTTACAGGTTTTGTTTCTGGAATGGCTTGTACTTCTTCTCTTGTATTCTTCATTTTTTGTCATCTTTTGTTTCTTTCCTCTGCTGAACAAGTAACGGGGTTCAATCCAAAGTGTCCACCTTTACCTTGCGGAGTTCTCGGGAATATCAGCTTCCCTTTCTCCCCTCGAACGCATCCTGAGTGTGGGTTGTTGGTGATAGATAACTGCGACACACCACCTTTTAAGCATCAGATTCAGCTGGGGAAAGATGGGCCATCGTTTTATGTAGCAGAAATCAGGCAGGATAATACTCTTGTGCTTCGTGACCACCCGGATCCAGAGTTTTATAAGAGCCATTGTCCATCGTTCCAAAATTTGACTCTTTCCAGGACTTCCCTTTACTCTTTCGAAAACCTAGGTCCATCAACCGTGTTGAATTGTTCTAATTACAGTAACACCACAAAGTTGAACTTAATGTGCAAAGAGTCCAATCACTCCCTTTACTATAGTTACACAAAGAGATTACCAGCTGGATGTTCGGTTATTCAAGTCCTAGTGAATAAGACTTCAGAGTATGTTCTCATTTATGATATGTATACTGGCTGGTTCCGTCTTCGAGTGAATGTGATTCCAGAGTGTCACGAGTGCTATCTGAGAGGAGGGCAATGTTTGAGTGACAGCAATGCAAATTTTAATTGTTCACGCGCAAGAAAAGGTATCAAAGTAACAGTATTTTACCAGGATTTGCACATGTATGTATGCATAATCTGCTTTATATATATGTAGACTAAGTTTCTCATAAGCACCCTCTAATTTTATTATAATGAACACCATTGATGGAAGTTCATGAAATTTGACTCATACTTGTGGATCCTTCATAAATTTGATTCTCTCCAGCTCTCCCTTCTACTCTTTTGAATTCCCACCCAACGTAACCATGTTCAAATGCCTTCCCACTCGTCACAACCTCATAGATTCCTTTAAAGTCTGCAGTGACTTCAGTCAATCCCTTTTTTACTACACCCAACCAACATATGATTCACCAAGTCCGCCAGCTCAATGTTCAGGTTTTCGGTCCCCTGCTGACCAAGACTTAAAAAATTGCCTTCCTTTATAATATACATACCAATTTCTTCTTTCTTGAAGTGAATGTCACGATAGAATGTCATGACTGTCATTTCAAAGGAGGACAATCTCAAAGTGATATCAACGGAAATTTTTATTGTTCAGGTACAAAAACACAGGTATCAAAATAACAGTATGGTACTAAACTCTGCCTTTTATCGTTTTCAAAACTGGTTCTCTGTTAGTGGGTCATTAGTAGTTCTATTCATTAATATATGTTGCACAAATGCTGCAATATGGTGCCATTGAACTATCTTTGTACAAAAATTGCTCAAGTAGATTTTACTTTCCTGGTTTAGCGAATGCTAACAATATCTTATATGGTTTTCTGAAATCCCTTGTGGATCCTTCAATGATTTGACTCTTTCCAGATCTACTTTTGACTCTTTTGAAATCCCTTTTTACATATCCATGTTAAGGTGCCTCCCACTCAGTGATAATCTCACAAATTCCTTTAAATTCTGCAATAACTTTAAGCATAATGTGAGGTATTTTCAGAGATCATTCAAGGATGTTTTTTGATGGTATTGCCATGTTTTAAGTCACTATTTAATTAATATTACAAAAGTGACCTTGATATACACTCTATATATCCTTGAAAACCTTAATAATAAAAGGCCAATAACAATTTTAGCGAAGATGAAACTAGCACAATTTTGGCCTTGACTGAGTATCTCAGATTTAGCTTGGGTTATAAGTCAAATATAGCATATGTTGTGATGGCTTAGCAATGAGGTCTCTTATAACCATTTAACAAAATTTTGAGATTGAATTTTAGTCATATCATATCAGACATTAGCTCATATATATTTTTTGAAACTACGTTGATTCATATTTCACTTGTATTATCTTCTATAAACAATTAATTTTATAAAACAATTGTGAATATGTAATTGACTTGATTAGAAGAAAAAAAATATAGTACTGAAAACTCTTTAATGATTTGAAGGTTGTTGGATTAGGATTGGTCTTTTTTTTGAATGGATCAGTCTTTGTTTGAATACATTGAATTAGGATCAGTCAAGAATATACTTTATGTTGATAAGCTCAATTTAGGAAGCAACTTGATAATGGTATGATTCACAGCAAAAAATGAATTTCAGTTACTTGTTGTATGTCAAAATATTCAGAGTTCATCAGTAGTTGCAGTATTCCTTTTTCTCTGTGAAACTTACTTTTGTGTTATGTTTTAAATTACAGGAAATGTCAAAGGCCATATCAAAATAGCTGCTGTAGGTAAGTCAATACTCTCTAATTCTAAAATTGTTCATAAGTTCTTCTTCCTCACAATCCTGTGTATGAGTCTGTTTGGTGGTAGCGATAATCCTCGTAATCATGCAAATTTCCTTCAATCATTTGGCATCTTTATTGTTCGATTACTTTCTTTGATTGCAGTCATAGCAGCTAGTGGAATTGGTGTGTTGATAATTCTAGCTCTTTGCTTCACGAAAAGATTATCATCAATTAATTTCATGGTCATTTGGGAGAAAAAATGTAAGAATTATCATAACATTGAGGCTTTTTTAAGAAACCATGGTACCCTAGCTCCTAAAAGATACAACTACTCAGATATAAAGAGAATGACCAATTCATTCAAGCATAAACTAGGCCAAGGAGGCTATGGAGGAGTTTTCAAAGGTAAGTTACTTGATGGCCATGATGTAGCAGTAAAGGTCTTAAATGGTTCGAAAGGTAATGGAGAAGACTTTATCAATGAGGTAGCTAGCATTAGTAGAACTTCCCATGTTAACATAGTTGGTCTTTTTGGCTACTGTTTTGAGAGTAACAGAAGAGCTCTTATCTATGAGTTTGTGCCTAATGGATCTCTTGAGAAGTTCATATACGAAAAGTATTCAACATATAAGCACTTGAAGTGGGAGAAGTTATACCAAATTGCATTAGGCATAGCTCGAGGATTAGAGTATTTACATCGTGGTTGTAGCACAAAGATTGTGCATTTTGACATAAAGCCTCATAACATTCTCCTAGATGAAGACTTTTGTCCCAAGATCTCTGATTTTGGCCTTGCCAAAGTATGCCCCAGGAAAGAGAGTATCATATCAATGACAGGTGCTCGGGGAACTGTCGGGTACATTGCTCCAGAAGTATTTTGTAGAAACTTTGGTGAAGTCTCTCACAAATCAGATGTTTATAGCTATGGAATGATGATTTTAGAGATGGTGGGAGGAAGAAAAAACCTCGACGTTGGAGTTGGTCAAACAAGCCAGATATATTTTCCACATTGGATTTATGAGCGTCTTGAAGTAGATGAAGAACTTGGACTACAAGGCATTGAAAATGAAGAAGAAAATAAATGTGCAAGGAGGATGTTAATAGTGAGCTTGTGGTGCATTCAGACAAATCCCTCAAGCCGGCCAGCAATGAGTAGAGTGATGGAATTTTTGGAAGCAAGCCTTGATTCATTGCCATTCCCACCCAAGCCATTCTTATCTTCTCCAAGATGAGAGGCAGCAGATTCTTCACTGTCACTAGTATGCTGAAGTTGTACTCTGATGCATGAAATTGCATATTTTTCCATTAACAATTAAATGTATTAGTTTTCAATTGAATTCAATGTACACTATCAATACTATGATGCAATTTTCATTTTGGTCCAAATGCAATCACAATCTAGAAAATATATGGGGTTGCAGTACCATCAATATCTCATGTGCTTTTGACATATAATTTATCAAATCATTCGCCTTAAAGATCAAATATTGATCAATTCCCATTGAAGAAGAAAGAATCTTAGAATAACCTTGATTCACCTTTTAACGAAGCACCTATTTATTTTTTTATCCGGCTGACATTTGCATTTCATGGGCAATCAATGTTCTTTTTTTTTGTTTTTTTCGTTTTCCTTATTTTTATTTTTATTTTTTTTTTCTGGTTGAACTCTGCTTACCAAGTCAACTTAACAAGCTTATCGCAGAGAAAATAAAGAAAAACTACTAATTTTTCTCATGCTCGCATAATTTCCTAACTTTTCTCCACAAGAGCAAATATTGTTATAATGTTAATGCACTCTTTGACTCTGTTTATTTCGAAGTCTTTGCTATGTAATTTCCAAGTCAACTAGTGTGATAAAGTATAGAGAAGAAGCAGAAATGAAAATCAATAGACGTCTTAATTCTGTTGTAGTTGATCCTTCTTGTATCTCTTGTGGCATCACATTGGCTCATGCTACATCTCTTATATTCTTCTTTATCTCTCATCTTTTACTTCTTCCCTGGCTCAGGTGACAACCTAAGATTCCCATCTTTTCGTTGTGGAACATTTGGCTATATCGGCTTTCCCTTCTCCAACCAAACTCATCCTGAATGTGGTTTGTGTATAGTAGATAGTTGCCATAAACCAAATTAGAAAATGCTAGTAAGGGATGGACCATGGTTTAATATTACAAGTAGCTTGGATATTGCTGTCGCACTTCAAGATCAAAATCAGCTTATTTAATGATTGATACGTTTCTTTACTTTTGTTATTTTTGGTTTAAATTACACATCGAGTGCTAAAAATTTTAGTGGCCTTTCTAGTTGTGGTGCATGTAATAGCAAAAGACTATCTGTATGTTGGTGAGCGGAGAAGAGAAATGAAAAAAAAAAAATGCGGTGTATTTTATTCTATTGGAGACTATTCTTAGATGCCTGGATAAGATTCTCCATAAGTCTAAGTTGCACTCATAGTTGAGTAAGTACCATTTTGGACTCTTGTTTCAGTGTGTGCATGCAATTGGTTCAGCACTTGTTTTTACTAGAGTGGAACAGAATAAAAAAATTGAATTCAATCTCCAATTTTGGAGGAGACTGAAGCTCTTCAGCTGTTGAACCTAGCTAGGATCACAAGACTTCTAAATAAATTTTTATTTTGTTAGAAAGGAAAATTTTAATTCAAGGAGCATGAAACTTGCAATTTGGAGCATCTCTTAGGTAATTTGAAGTTGCGTCTGTGATTGGATTAATACAGGATAGACAATTTAATTATATGCATCAAAAGTAAAGTACAGACTTCTTTTTATAGTATTATATAGTTGATCCTTTAGAAGGTTATAAGGTTATGTGTGATTAGCAGTCACTTCACAATGAGTTAGGAACTCAGATAAAGCCCCTTTGTACAGAGAAGACAGACTTGATATGGAATCAAACCCTTGAATTATAATAGATTGCAGAAATTGTTAAATTGCCATAGGCAATTATCATTTTTTTTATTGGCTCTATTGTTATATATGTAAAAGAAAAGAGGCTCCATTTTGTGTTATAGAGCAATTGTAATCAACTCTTAATTCTTATTACATCAGTAAAATTTATCATCCAACAAAGTGACAAGTATATATATTATGTAGTCATAATCAATCCAAAATAATGTAAGACATCTAACCAAAATGTTTGATGTGATGATTTAGACTTACTTTTGCTGTTAGTAGTTTGAGTTAGACATCAAGTGCCAGAATTTTGGTGGCGCTCATGGTTTTTGTGTATGTGCGAGTAAAAAAGGATTTGTATGTAAGTGATGCAACAGAATATCAGACAACAGTCAGTACTAATCTGTTTATTGCTGCGTTTACAATTTGCTCTTTGTTATTATTATCATAATGATTGCTTAATTTTCTTTTCTAAAGTATACGATGACCATATTGACATTATAATTATTTTGCTATTCAAGTATTATTCTCAATTTAGTTTTAATGTTTAAATAATTCTTAGTTTCACCAATTGATAAAATAAAATTGTTTCACCTTTTATATCAACTATAATTATTTTTCTTAATGTGACTTTAGGTTGAAAAAGTTCAAATATAAAATTTTTTATTGTATGTTTTTCAAAAGTTGGATACATATAATACTTAAATTCTATACATTGAAGTCTCAAAGTAAGAATTTACAAAAGATTAATTTTTCGAGCTTAATTGATAAACTCTAAGAAAACATCATATTCATTTCTAGATGTTTCTTTAATTTTGGGAATAATATTCTAGATAGTTAAATGTATTACTAAGTTAATAACGGTGGATTTAAAAACTCAAACTTTTCTGCATTGCTTGAGGATTGTCTATTAATTCTTTCTTGTTAATTTGAAATTTGTTTACTATTAAGTTTTAGTTCAATTTTCAATCTTTAATTTTTGTTAACTGGAATAGAATTTAATTTAATTTAAAATTAGATTAATATTTTATCAATCTTTATAAGATTTGCCTCGTACTTACATAATCTATTCTATCAAAAACTTATGAGTAGTAAAATTTGCACAACACCAATCCAACTAGATTATGAGAGAGAAGCGTTAGAGAGAAAAGATAGATGAGGGATGGGATAAGAAAGGTAGAAGTGAGACAAGAGTCGACCGTCATATATTTGAGCAGAGAGAGAGTAGAAAAGTAAAGAACATAGATTAGAAGAGAAAGCAGGCAGAGATAGGGAAGAAAAATACATGCGAAGGGAGGAAAGGAAAAGAAAGGTGCCAGTAAATGAGAGAAAGGGAAGAAAGAGGTTGTCCATGAAGAAGCTATCGGTGAAGAAGACTGTAGATGAGAGACAGAGAATGATGAAAGGGAGTAGAAAGAGAGAATGAATAAAGATATGTGCTGTTTGGATACATTTTTAAAAATTATTTTTCATTTTCAAAAACAAAAAATGGGTGAAAAGTATTTAGCTAACCGTTTTGTAAAAAGCTTTTTTGAAAATAGAAAACACATTTTTAAATATGATAACTAAAAAATGAAAAATAATTTAGATATTGTTTGGATATGTTTTCTAATACAGTTTTCCGTTTTCAAAAATAAAAATGGTGTAAAATATGTTTGACAATAAATTTCAAAAACATGTTTTTGAAAATGGAAAACATGTTTTTGAAAACATAATGGTGAAAGTGAAAAATGATTTTAAACTGTTCCCAGCATTTTCAAAAACGATGGAAATTGGATTGTCGAAAAAATATTAAAAAAAAAAAAAAACCTATTAGTTAAACTTGTTGATGAACCATGTCGGAGGTGACGGAGGAGTGTAATCACTAGCGAACAAGAAATCAAAGTCAAAAGCACCAAAACACTCAATCGCAATTACTTAATGACTAAAACACACATTGTCATTTCATCGAAAAACAAAAAAAGAAAAACAAAAACAAAACAAAACACCCATTGTCGAGCCACCACCATTACCGACACAACTAGTTGCCATAGATGGAGACTGCCATCTCTAATCACCGGCCATGTGTGGCAATAGTCGCCAACACCACCATCTCCGGTCATAGATGGACACAACTATTTGTCGACACTGATGAGTGATGGAGAGAGAGAATCTCCGGTCATAGATGGACACAAATATTTGTCGACACTGATGAGTGATGGAGAGAGAGAGAGCGATGAGCAGGGAGAGAGAGAGAGAGAGAGAGAGAGAGAGGTGAGTGATGTAAAGAGAGGGGTGAGGAGAGAGAAAAATATTTTTATCATTTTTTATTTTCTTTTTTTAAATGCATTTTTATTAATTTTCGATTTCGAAAATAGTACCAAACAACTTTTTTCATTTTTCGTTTTTAAAATGAATTTTAAAAAATGCTACCAAATGCATTACCATTTTTGAAAACGTTCAAAAACATGTTTTTTGTTTTTGAAAATACTTTTCAAAAGCATCACTTTAAAAATGTATCCAAACGCACCCTAAATTTACTTTTTATATTTGTTTTTTTTTTTGAAATAATTTGTGTTTTTAACTATTAATCAACATTTTTATATATATTTTTAATTAATGTTTATTAAATCTTATATTTTTAATTTATGAAATTACATCTTCACATTAACGAATTACTTAGCATGTTTCAAATGGAAAAACTTAATGGAATGAGGTATTTTATCCATTAATGAAAAATTGTGTAAATATGCTTAGGAAAAAAATTTTCATGCACTCATTTCACCTATAATGTTATACGGTGCAAGTCTCTCAAATTAGCTTATGTGAATATCATATGATGGAATGTAAATATACATTTCTGAGCATCTCCAACCATGCTAGTGATCTATTATCCACAGTTAAAATAACAAATTATATCACTTTTTATGCACTCTAACCACTCTATATTATTAGCTATTTTATAGAAGTTAAACTTTCTTCTTAAATATAGAGAGCAAAAAGTTTTAACCAAATTATCTCTCATTATTTTAATGTTTAATGTGAAATAATGTAATTTAAAAATCTTAGTCAGACTCTCTTTTTATTATTTTAATATTTAGTTAAAATAGAGATGATAGTTAAAATAGAGATGATACTTGTTAGCTAAAGTAGATTTTTTGGTTAATTTGGCTAAAATTTAGAGAGTATGGTTGGAAATGCTATTAGTGCACAGAAGCATATATCCATATTTTTAATTACATGTCACCTTGATCATTGTAGAAGTGGTTTTTCTAGTTGCCAAATACTGTATTCTCTCTTAAAGTTTTTATATTACATTAAATCTCAATTCTTGGATCTCCTTCTTTAAGCATCCAATGTTCACTTATCTACCACGGAACCCTTTTTCTAATTACTAGTTCTGCCTCACATGCAAGACATGTGCTTAAATTTATATTCGTTTTTTTTTTTCCTTAATTATAAAACAAATTATTCATCAAATATTATTATTTATAATTTATATTGATACCATTTTCTTTCATGTACTCAAAAAAGAAATTTGAACAATTGAATCCTTAGATATTACTGCAGTAGATAGTCCCTATATCGGCAAACATACAAAAAAAAGAAGAAATTTGTTAATGGGCATGTTGTTAATGAAAGACGCCCAAAGAAAGACATAGAACCAAAGTTTCTACCATATAAAAGAATGTCTTCTCACCCAAAGTATTAAAAAATTCTTTTAATTCTTTCTTGCAAAATAATCCAATACATTGCTAGAATGATGCCCTTCAAAGGGGCATATCTGCTTCACTCTACCCCCAAAAAAAAAAAAAAAAACAACAACAAAAACAAATGGGTTGATTACCCCCTTCACATAAGTAGAGTTGTGGTATAAAACACATGAACCTAGCTATCTTGATTTGCCTAAATCACAACATACTATTATATGCATCAATAAATTAAAGAACTTGGGTGAGAATTGCCAACAATATCAACGACGACACTCATTTAATAGTTGAAACAACACAATAAATAAATTTGAAGATTCAAATTTATAATTATGTTCTCCCCAAACCCAATGGAGTATTTAGGTCTCAAAATATGAAAATCCAAATTGCTTGTAAGATTCTTCACTAGTTTTGGATATACAATGGTAGTACAATCGAACGAAGATTTATGATAGTATCTTCTTCAATGCTACAAATCCAACAAAATCACATAATCAGTAAATCCACAAAGTGAGCCAGTTCTATATTAGCAACTGCTTGAAAATGCTTTGTAAATACCTTTTAATACACCTTCATCTCCAAAGATTACATCATTGATCTAATCTTCATGAGAAATTAGCACAACCAAAGCTACAATGTCTGTCAATAAAAATGCAAACGTTGATATTCCAAATCAGCAAATATTCAACAAAATGAAACCTGCTAAGTTACTATTTCTGAACATTTGAATTGTAATGTTTGTTTTGATATTATGTTAACCAAAACTTTGCATATAAAGAATTACTCTCTAGCACATCTAGATCCTAGCACATCTAGATCCTTAATCTAGTCTTAAGCCATCCCCTCACTAAAAAGAACCTATGCAACTACAGACATTATTGATAACCACAAGCACCAAAGGCGACAGCTTTGAGTCCAGCTTACATTTTAGAACACATAAAAATAGGATTCAAATAATAATTTAAAAAATTAAATTAAACAATATAATATAACTGATAAACGAAGAATAGTTTTTGAATATACAATGGTAGTATAATCGAACAAAGAATTATGATGGTGTCTTTTTGCAACCCTTCAAATCCAGCAAGTCACATAATCAGTAAATCCACAAAGTGGGCCAATTCTATATTAGCAACTGCTTGAAAATGCTTTGTAAATACCTTTTAATATACTTTCATATCCAAAGATTACATCATTGATTTGACCTTCATGAGAAATTAGCACAACCAAAGCTACAACATCTGCCGATAAAAATGCAAATGGTAATATTCCAAATCAGTAGATATTCAACAAAATGAAACCTACTAAGTTACCATTTCTAAACATTCAACATGTAATGTTTGCTTGGATATTATTTTAACCAGAAGCTTTGCATATAAAGAATTACTCTCAAGTACATCTCGGCCTTAATCTAGCCTCAAGCCATCCCCTCGCTAAAATGAACCTATGCAACTATAGTCATATTTGATAACCACAAGTACCAAAGGCAATGGCTTTGAGACTAGCTTACATTTTAGAACACATAAAAATAGAATTCAAAGAATAATAAATAAAATTAAACAAAATAATATAACCGATGAACACCTTTCCCTGCATCCATAGGGCCGCCACATCTAATTCCCCCTTAGCTTTAGAAACTCAACTACCAAAGGCTCAGAAATGTACAGATGAAAACAACATTAAAACATGAACTTAATGCTTCCAATCCAACAAAATATCCCATAAAACCATAGCCAAAATACCAAATTGTTGATAGATGTGACTAACAGTCTAACACACACAAATATCCCATAAAACCATAGCCGAAATACCAAACTGTTACCAAACTGTTGATAGATGTGACCAACACACACACACGTGCGCGCACACACACACAGAGCCGAAATACCAAACTGTTGATAGATGTGACTAACACACACACACACACACACACTCTTTGTTTTGAGCAATAGGAATCAACATGTAATTCAACTTTATGAGCTATAGAATCAACCAGCAGTTCACATAACAGCCAAAAATGTTATCCTTCTCTAAGATGTCAAAAAACCAATCCATCAAAACACCCAAAACCAAACGTTTAAAATCATAACACCCTGTCCCAATTCAGGTCTCAAATTTCCTTTTTTTAAAAAGCAAAAACCATGAGCAGATGCTTGAAGCACGCACCAGAACAGGAATATTGAAATCCTGAGCAAATTTTGTTGTTGGTTTGTGTTTCTCTATTTGTTAGCATGTTGAGTCTGATATTATAACTAACATGGACTATTTGATAGCCAACATATATATATATATATATATAAAGTTGATGATTCTGAACTGGTTTATATATTATCAACAAAACTACTCATTTTCACATCACATACATTACAAAAATTCAACAAAAAAGAAGAATTGAAAATCAACAAAAATGAAACCTCAAGAGCCCAGAGTTGATAGCTAGAGCGACGCGGCCATGTGGAGGCTGATGTTGTCCAAACCCACAAAGCCAACCACCAGATCCTTGCCTTTTGCAGAGGCCATTGCTAACACAACTCAACACAAAATCCACTTGTTCTCTCTTCTTTCAAAGAAATATACAGAAAATACCAACTGGCTTATTCCATTACGCTTCTTATAAACACAAGCAGTAGTCATCCTTAATTATTGGTGATTGTGTCCCCTTTCCAGATCCAGGTGGACACAAACATGTCATATATATATATATATATATAGACACACATACACACACCAAACCATCCTATAGTCACTGACAAACACCTTAAAGCAAATAAAATTCTAGATCTGAGCAACAGAACACTTAACAAATAGAACATAGAAAGAAAAGAATATATACTTTACAAGAATGAGGAACTCATTCAATGCTATAGCTACCAGATGCCATGTAAATATCAACAACTAATCATACCTTTTGAACCCGATTTGTCAACCTTGTCATTGCACTTTTCAACTTGCACACCCAACAAACAAAACATAACCAATCCAAACCCCATCAGATAAATCAGAAACAAACACACCCCACAATCACATTCTGAAACACAGGTCTTCATGATAAGGTTCTCAAAATAGTCCATGTGGATGGACATCATATGATGTCTTAAATTCATAGCAACCATTTTTTTCAGAAGAAACCATGACACCAAAATCAAACCTTGACATATGATACCAAATTTTGCAAACCGTGCCCCACCCACCACTCCCCACACATCCCCCCACCACCCCCCCCCCCCTCAACCCCAAAAAAAAAAAAAAAAAAAAAAAAAAACAACCACTACTGGTCAAAACAAAATCAAAATCAAATCAAAATGACAACAAAAAACAATGAATTGTATGGTACCTAAAAGGCGATAGAAGCTAATGGTGCCCCATGCCTCTGTAAAGAGCTGCAAGGCCTTCATTTTTCACCATATTCTTCAACAGTACCGCCACTGCCCCGTTCAACCACCCTCCTCCTCCTCTTCCACCGACGACAGCGTGGCCGATTCTTCTAAATCACTTAACCCCACTGTCATTTCCTTGAAAAACTCAAAAAGCCCTCGCATTTCCTCCTCCAAAGCCCTGATTCGAACACCCATTAATTTCCTCCTTCATCATCGCTAGCACCGTCCTCTTCCTCTTCACAACCTTCCCCGCAGCACCCCATTTTCGACTCCGAAACAACACCGTTTCTGAAATCTAGGAGGATTACACGAAGAAGAAGAAAAAGAAGAAGTGAAGATTTTTAGTTAGCAAACGATAAAAAGGAAAAACAAAATTAGGGTAACTGAAGGCAGAGGTCACCCTCTTCGTCAGACACAACTTGCTTGCCCAGAAGAAAAGAGAACAGAAGGCAATTACCATACACCGCCATACGAATTCAAACACTCGTACGGTTGGAAGCTTCAAGATGTTCATCTCAGTCTAAATTACTTCTCTACCCTTTTCTTTTCAAGCAAACATGGAGGGTAAAAAAAGAATTTCATTTTCACATAAATTTCTAAGAGTCCAGAGTTTGGTAGTATTCATGGATTAACGATGTCTAGCAAGTCAACTTTCTTTTCCTCATTTTTTTTTAATTTTTCTTCATAGAATCCCACTAAACATGTGCATTATCAAAGTTGTCAATTTGTATTAAATTATTGGTTAGTTAGAGGATGGCTATGGTACAAACAAAAAATTAGTTTGTACCATACAAACACACTTTGGCTGCCAACTGGCAGCCAAAGTGTGTTAATGAAACCTGCAGCAACCATATGCTGCAGATTTAATATATTTATTTTATATAATAAATATATTAAAATAATAATTTATGAATTAAATAATATATTAATATAATATTTTATAATAAAATATAATATTATAATGATATTATAAGTATTTTAAGTTATTATTAATATTTTATTATATTATAATAAAAATAATATATAAATATAATAATATTTATAAAATATTATATATATTATTATTTGTCATTATTGACGTGATAGGAGAGCTTTTTGTCACACAAAGACGTGACAGAAGGCTCTTTTGTCATGGCTAACCGTGACAAAAAATTATCCTGTCACGGTCGGAGTATTAAAATATGACATCACTATGACATTATAGTTGTTGTCCAAACAACTTCAATGTTCATTTTAACAAGTACGTAATGTTAATTTGTTCTCACCAACGTCGAAGTTATTCACTTAACAAGTTGGACGTTTAACACAACATCTGAAGTTGTTTACATTGAACAAAACGAATATATGACATCATCATGACGTTAGAGTTGTTCCCAGAACAACTTCAACGTCAATTTTAATAAGTACATAACGTTAACTTGTTCCCACCAATATCAAAGTTATTCAATAAACAAATTGGACGTTTATCTCAACATCTAAAGTTGTTCAAATTGAACAAAACGGTGTATGACATCAACATGACATCAGACTTGTTCCCAGAACAATTCTAACGTCCATTTTAACAAGTACATAACGTCAACTTGTTCCCACTAACGTCATAGTTGTTTAATTAACAAGTTAGACGTTTAGTACAACATTTGAAGTTGTTAAAATTAAACAAAACGATATATGACATCAAAATGACATCAGAGTTGTTCCCCAAACAACTCCAACGTCCATTTTAATAAGTACGTAACGTTAATTTGTTCCCGCTAATGTCAAAGTTGTTAACTAAACAAGTTTGATGTTTATCTCAATGTCTGAAGTTGTTCAAAGTGAACAAAACGGATGTATGACATCAGAATGACGTTCGAGTTGTTCTATGAACAACTCTAATATACATTTTAATAAGTACGTAATGTCAATTTGTTCCCACTAACGTCAAAGTTGTTCAGAAAACAAGTTGGACGTTTAGCACAATGTCTAAAGTTGTTAAAATTGAACAAAACGGATGTATGACATCAGCATGACGTCAGAGTTGTTCTCAGAACAACTCCAACAACCATTTTAACAAGTACGTAACGTCAACTTGTTCCCACCAACGTCAAAGTTATTCACAAAACAAGTTGGATGTTTAACACAACGTTTGAAGTTGTTCAAACTAAACAAAACGATGTATGACATCAGAATGACGTCAGAGTTGTTCCCAGAACAACTCAAACGTGAATTTTAACAAGTACGTAACGTTAATTTATTCCCACTAACGTCAAAGTTGTTAATAAACAAGTTGGACATTTATCTCAACGTCCGAAGTTGTTCAAAGTGAACAAAACGGATGTATGACATTAGCATGACGTTAGAGTTGTTCCCTGAACAACTTCAATGTATATTTTAACAAGTACGTAACGTCAATTTGTTCCCAGCAACGTCAAAGTTGTTCAGAGAACAAGTTAGACGTTTAGCGCAACGTCTGAAATTGTTAAAATTGAACAAAACGGATATATGACATTAGCATGATGTTAGAGTTGTTCTCGGAACAAATCCAATGACATCTATTTTAACAAGTACGTAACGTCAATGTGGTCTAACCAACATCAAAGTTGTTCACAGAACAAGTTGGATGTTTAGCATAACGTCTGAAGTTGTTCAAATTGAACAAAACAGATGCATGACATCAATATGACGTCAAAGTTGTTCTAGGAACAACTCCAGTGTCCATTTTAACAAGTACATAATATCAACTTGTTCCTATCAACGTCAAAGTTGTTGACTAAACAAGTTAGACGTTTATTTAAACGTTTAAAGTTGTTCAAAGTGAACAAAACGGATGTATGACATCAGCATGACGTTAAAGTTGTTTCTGGAACAACTGCAACGTCCATTTTAACAAATACGTAACATCAATTTATTCCCGCCAACATCAAAGTTGTTCACTTAACAAGTTGGACGTTTAGTACAACGTCTAAAGTTGTTTAAATTAAACAAAATGGATGTATGACATCAGCATGACGTTAGAGTTGTTCTCGGAACAACTCCAACATCCATTTTAATAAGTACGTAACGTTAACTTATTCTCACCAACATCAAAGTTGTTCAATGAACAAGTTTAACATTTAGCGCAACATCTGAAATTGTTTAAATTAAACAAAAACGCATTAGCGTGATAGGAGAGCTTCTTGTCATGCTTTATGTGACAAAAGGCTCTCCTATCATGCTCAAACATGAAGCTTGTCATGAGCATGATGCCAAACTCTTCTACCACGACTAACCATGATAGAAGGCTCTCCCATCACAGATAGAACATTAAATTATGACATTAGCATACATCATTTAAAAAACGCATAAGCATGATAGAAGAGCCTCTTGTCACAGCCGAACATGACAGAAGACTCTCCCATCACGCCTAAGCATGATGCATTCCTTCGGCATGATGTGAGGCTCTTCTATCACAGTAAACCGTGATAGAAAGCTCTTCTGTCATGGTTAAAGCAATAAATAACTATTTACCCTTATTTTTTTTTTTTAGATACCGTTATTTTAATTAAAATAAAAAAATTTTGTATATTAAAAAAATGAAAACCATGTTGTCTCTCTCTCTTTACCCAGATCATCTCTCTCTCTCTCTCTCTATGCTTGTTCATCTTTCTTCTTTTTCTTCTTTTTCTCTTCTTACTTTCTTTCTTCTTCTTCTTTCTTCTTTTCTCTTTCTTCTTCTCTTTCGAATCCATATTTATCTACTCATTACCTTCTTCTTCTTTTTCACCTCCGCCTCCGCTTCTTCTTCATCTCTTTCATCGAAATCCTCGCTTCTCTCAACCATATGGCTGTCGACCTCTTCTTCCTCTTTGCGTCTTCTACTTCTTCAACCTCTATTAAGATCCTATCACCACCTTCCTCTTATCCCTCCGTCGCTTCTCCCCTTCCATGATCGTCTTCACCCTCAATCCTCACCCTCCAATCTGGCCATTACGAGGACAACGCCATCATAGGAGAGACCTGAGGTCTTGTTCGTGGTAGAGAAAGAAAATTTTGGTTTGTTGTGGTTAGGTTTTCAACAATTAATCTAAGTTTTGTTTAATATAGATTTTTTTTCATTTTTTTTTTCAATTTTCATTTCATTTTGGTGTGGGTTTTTTGAATGTGTGAACTATGGTTGTTGGTGGAATTACAATGTTTATTTTGATTGCACTGGTCATGAAACTTATATGTGATTACAGTTGGCTGTGTTTGTGTTGGGGCTATTGAAGATTGGTTCAAAGTGTGTAAACCCAAATCAAATTTTTTATTTGTTTTATTGTGTCGAGTTTGTATTTGGTTGTTTTGAGTGAGTGATGTAAAAAAGAAGAGCGATTGTGTTTTCAATTTTGGTGGAGGGAAAAAGTGAGTTTTGGTAGAGGAACATGAAGTTATGAGTTTGATCATACCTAGAACTTCATATTCTTGTTCTTTTTTTCCTATCCGCAATTCTGAGTTCTGGTTTGATTTTGATGTAGTAGTGTTTGAGTTTAATGTGGGGTTTTTACTTCTGGGTTCTTTTATGCTTTTTTTTTTTTTTTTAGGTTTTTACATAAAGGTATATGAGTTGAAGATTTCAATTTCTAATCCAGCTCAAATCTAGGATGAATCATTTTAACTTTTTAATTTTTTCAAGATTTTTTTTTTTTTTTTTTTAAATTTTGATTAAGGGTATTTGACTTTTTATACAGTTTTCATCACGTTTGATCGTAGTTAAACGATCAGAGGGACTAAATTGATGAATTTTAAAACGTTAAAGATAACAGGTATTCAAAACGCATAAGTTTAATATTTCGTTCAATGTTTTAGATTAAAATAAAATTTTCTCTTAATCTTTTTATATTTAATAATTTTAGTTTGACATATCCAATCAATAAATTTTAAAATGCCAAATTTTCATAAATTCTAAAGCGGAAGCCTTCCACCGATCATGGATGTGTGACTGTGTTCACATCATGATATAGTTACATACTTATTCCAATATTGGTGTGTAGCTACACCACCGTTTTAGCATGTCTGCATTCACATACTAGTGCAATCTTTTTATTGATCATGGGTGTGCAACTATACTCAAATTCTCGTGTGGCCGCGTGTTGGTGAAAGCTCCCATCATTATTCCAGCGTGGTCGCGAACTAATATTGGTATTGGTGTGCGACCACACCACTGTTTCAGCGTGGTCATACACCAACACTGTGCTGGTGTGCGGCCGTACCATTATTGCAACGTGGCCACACACTAACACTGATGTTGGTGCGCAGCGGCACCATTATTCCAGCGTGACCGCGCACCAACACTAATGTTGGTGCGTGGCCGCACTATTATTCCAGTGTGGCCACGAACCAACACTAGTGTTAGTGTGCAGTCACACCATTGTTGCAGCGTGGTCTCACACCAACACTGGTGTTAGTGTGCAGCCGTACCATTGTTGCAGCGTGATCTCACACCAACACTGGTGTTGGTGTGCGACCATACCATTATTTTAGCGTGGTCGCACACTAACACTGGTGTTGGTGCGTAGCCGCACCATTATTTTAGCGTGGTCGCATACTCATACCAGTGCAAGCTTTTCATTTATCTCAGTGTTGGTGCGCCGCTGCACCATTGTTTTAGCGTGGTTGCACATCCATACCAGTGTAAGCTTTTATGGATCATGGCTGCGCAGTTGCACTTACATTTTGGTGTGGTCGCATACTTACTTCACTGTTGGTGCGCAGCTGCACCGCTATTTTAGTGCGGTCGTGCACATATACCAGTGTAAGCTTTTTATTGATCCCATTGTAAGTGTGCAGCTGCACCACTATTTTAGTGTGGCCATATACCCACGTCAATATAAGTTTTTCATTGACCTAGTGTTAGTACGTGATCGCACCATTGTTTGTTTGGTTGCGCACTCATACCAATGTTTCTAATCATGCTTGCCTCATGTCACACACAAACATGATGGGGCAATCGTGACAGAAGGCTCTCCCATCAAGGTTGCCTTAAGCGTCGTTGAGTGTGACACGTAAGCAAATGTCGTTATATATATAATTTAACATTCTCTTAACATCTAATATCCCAATATAAGAGTTTTTAACTAAGTATACTTCAATAAAATTGTAGAGCTTTCGCATATTAGTATTTGATAATTTTTTTTATCATCACATATAAATAAATTTCTCACTTATAAAAAAAAAGAAAAAAAAATTCATATGTAACATAATCTAAATTTTTGATATAATTTTTAATTAACATGTAACATAATCTTGAATGTTATTATTTCATAACTTCCAAAAGTTTTTCACTTAAAAGAATATATAAAATATGCAACAAAAGTTTTACTTGTCAACTAGAATTTTACCAATACCATTACTTATATAAATTTTAATGACAACATGAATTTCAACCCATAAAAAATTAAAATAAAATAAAATAATACTTTTCCATTTTATGCTAATAAATTGAATTATTTTATAAATTATGACATTGACATATATCCTTTAAAAAATGCATATGCATGATAAAAGAGCCTCTTATCACGGCTCAACGTGATAGAAGGCTCTCCTATCACACCTAAACATGACGCATGCCTTCGACATGATGTGAGACTCTTCTATCACGGCAAACCGTGACAGAGAGCTTTTCTGTCACAGTTAAAGTAGTAAATGATTATTTGCCTTTTTTTTTTTTTTTTTTTTTTTTTTTTTGAGATACTGTTATTTTTAATTGAAATAAAAAAAGTAAAAATAAATTTAAGTAAAAAAAAAATTGTATATTAAAAAATGAAAACCATCCCCATGTCCCCTCTCTCTCTTTACCTAGATCATCTCTCTCTTGTTTTTCTTGTTCATTCTTCTTCTTCTTCTTTTCTCTTCTGCTCTCTCTTTCTTCTTCTTCTTCTTCTCTTCTCTTTCTTCTTCTCATTTGAACCCAGATTTATCTGCTCTTTATCTTCTTTTTATCTTCCGCTTTCGCCTTCTGCTCTTCCTCTATCTCCTTCATTGAAACCGCCGCTTCTCTCAGCCATGTGGCCATCGACCTTTTCTTCCTCTTTGTGTCTTTTTCTTTTTCAATCTCTATTAAGATCCTATCACCACCTTCCTCTCCTCCCTCTGTCGCTTGTCCCCTTCCATGGCCACGTTGAAACAATGGTGCAGTCGCGCACCAACATCAGTGTTGTTTCAATGTGATGCGCAGCCGCACCACTACTTTAACATGGACGCATACTTATATCGATGTCATCCAATTTATTTTTTAATTTTAAAATGTAGAAAAATATAATAACTTAAATTGAATTATTTTATATAAAATAACTTAAATTGGATTAAAATATTATTAAATATATTTTTTTATAAAATAATTTTATTAAATTTATTTCTTAAAAATATATAAAAGTATTTTTTACTTTATTTTTAACATAAAAAGTTACCCTTACAATTTAACTTTTGAACATAGCGTATGATGAAACTAAAATATAGTAATTTTATTTTTTGATAAATTAAAATTCTTACTTGTTATTGAATTGTAAATTCATTTAGAATTGTTTTTGAATACGAATTTGAAATGCAATTTAATTATAATTTATTTTTTTAAAAAAATAAAAAATATTATAGTAAAATTTTAAAAATACTGTGACAGGAGAATCATGATGGGAGACTGTCCTGGTAAGCTTGTCTCTTGTCACGCACAGACGTGATGGGATAGCCTCTCGTCATACCTAAGTGTAATGGAAGTCTTCCGTCACACTTGCCTTAGGTGTGATGGGAGGCTCTTCTATCATGCCAAACATGATGGGAGGCTCTTCCATCCCATCATGGTCAAGACTTGCACTAGTCATGGGTATGTGGTTGTATCACTGTTTTAGTGTGGTCATGCATCTATACCAATGTAATGTAATTATATTTATAATTTTTTATTTTAAAATATTGTAAAATATCATAACTGAAATTGGAAGCTATCCTATCACGCCTGTGTGTGATGAGACGCTTTCCTGTCACGTCTTAGGCATGATAGGAGGCTCTCCCATCACGCCAAATGGGAGGCTCTTTATTTATTTTTAACATTTAAGGGTATGTGAGACAATTCCTTATCACTTAATTCATTAATATATAAGGTAACTTTTCTTTCTTAACCCTAATGGTTTAACATGAAATTAACTTTATTTATTCATAATTGTTATGATATAAGTTTTTGTAGTAATTATATTAATTTTTCATGATCAACCATAAGTTAACAAAACTAAAATTCAATCAAGCACAATGTGTATATAATTTAATATCATTTTTAACACCTGATATCCCAACATAAAATGCGAATTATTATATCAATTTTACATTAAACTTAGAATTCCCCTTTTTTATATTTATTTTTTGACAATAAATTTTATCTATATCTCATGTAAATAATAAATATATTAATTTATACCTACAAATGTATCCAATTAAACTTAATCAAATTAACAAAAATTTTCAAAAATAAGTACGAGCCATAAATTTACTATCTCATGATATCTTCAAACTAGATAACTAATTTGTAATTTACTAAGTGTAAAGTTAGAATTATTAGTTCAAATTAATGTTTTTTTGGCAGAAAAAAAAAACAAATTGATAAAATATCCATGATTTCCATAACATTCGAATATTATTTTTTCACAACAATACCATCTAAAAGTAGAAGTAAAGTTCATAAACATTAGATTACACCTTATTTCACTTATCATCCAAAATCATAACCAACAAAGGATTTATATAAGTTATTCAACATCAAACTATTGTTTTACTTATCTAAAAATTAATATTGTCAAACAACCCTTTCTTCTATTTGCAATAAATTTTCTTTCACATGCTCAAAATTCTAAAGAAAATAAACCCACAACACATCTAAAAATTTTAACATTTATAAAATATAAACGGCAAAGTTCACTTTGATTCTCATAAAATCGCAATGTCATCAAAGAAAAAAAATTCCAAACATTTTCAATTCCACTCTTACAGGTAGATCAACCTTAAAAATTAATCGATTCTTTTAAAGCATTTTCTACACACTCAAGCTTGACATTCTTTTAATAGGTTTATGTAGATGAAAGCTTGCCAATCCGTATTTTACCAAACACCATTCCCTGCAACAATTTTGATGATAATATGCATTTACATCCAAATTAAAATAATAATAATAATAGAATGGGAGATAGTCGTACAATCCAAACCATTGAAAGGAAAATAGTAACAAAGCAATAGATGAGAATCTACATAAAAGCGCAATACCAACCACAACTATTTAAATAGAACAAGAACAACAACTGACAATTGAACAAATGATACGAGTTCAAAGCTAGTTTATATGATGCATAAATTCAAGCTTTTAGTTCAACATTCCCTTGTATATCTAACAAATAACATAGATATTATGATTGTTGTTTCACAATATATACTATTAACTATAATTTAAGTGACAATGCTTTCAGAAGTTATATTGACCCAAGCCATAATTTCAGTGCCTAAGACATCCTACAAACCGCTACCATCCTTAGCTAGCATACTAAGCAACCAAAAAGGAAAGAAAACATATACATAGCTAAGGAACAAAATAAATATGTAAACACAGAACATGGTACTACTAACAAAATTCTAACAATTCTTGCACAACAATCCAATAACTTCTATAAAATCAAACTGGATCATCACTTGGACTACATTACACACCAGCCTAAAAAGATGTAGCGTCCAAGTAATTATCAAATGCATAAGGCATATCGTCACACATTCATAAGTAGAGAGTATAGTAACAAGTATTCGTACTTCTTCAAATTTAGACCTAGAAAACACCCTAAAATTAAAATAAAGAGAAAAACTTTTATAATCACTCAGATTAGACAAATTTATTTTTAATGATCAACTTGTTTAGAAACAAAGCACTAACACAGTTGTCATCAATGATGTTGAAATCTCCATTTCCTAAAATTGCGTCAAGCAGAAACATAAGTAATATACATATGAATTCAGAAAAGGGGCTAACTAGGCTGTTTAAATACGAGTGGATCCTGAGTTTATTTCTACTAAGTATTGACTGCACAAATAGTCGAACAAGATATAATTAAAAAAGTCAGCTTAACATATACAAGGTTGCTTGATAATAATCAATCATCATATATACAATATAGAAGACATTACAAGAAAAAAAAACTATTAGAAAAAATCAACAAAAGATCTGCTAGCTATTTATTATTTAAAAATATATATATTTAGCCTGAAAAAATAATCATGTAGAGCAATATATAAAAAACTTACATTTTATATCCAAATGGACTTTCTAAAACAAAACAAGCATTTGAAACTAAAGCAGAGACATACAGAAAAACCAAAAAGGGGATAAAGGTCAAAATATTTCTTCACTATCTTGTAGACACTATTTCCATCAGTTTAAGTATATTAATGGTATGAGATGCCAAATCTGTAAATTTTATAGGATCACACTATAACCACATACAGTATATTGTGCATCTTAAGAAACAAACTAATAGTATTTTATATTGAAGAAAGTTAAAACAAGGGCTAGAAACTTACAAGAATTCCTTCAAGATCATTTGAAGTATATCCATGGACAAGCTTCCCTCTCTCTCTTCTGCTATATCTAAAAACAAGAGAATGTAGACAACTGAATGGTTTTATTACAAGTAAAACAACTAGGAATGGACAACAGAAAATACACATATATATATCACATACAATTAAAGCACCAACCTTTCTTGTGGTTGAGTTGCCTTCATAACAGATTCCTCACCACCATTAGATGTTTCAATCTTAGTTTCTACTCGAGCATTATGTTTCTCAACTGTTGAATACAAACAAAAAACACCTAACACTCCATTTTTTTTTTTGTACAATTAAGTTAAAAAAAAAAATCAATCTTTTCATCACATTATAACTTTGACATCATTTCGTTCTCATTGCTAACAACCAAAAAAAAAAGGTCATAAATTGAACGAACTACAACTGAGTCCAGACCACAAAACAACCAAACTATCAAAACATACCACTTTCAATCTCTTAAGAATACTATCAAACTATGTCGTACTCGCCTACAGATTCAGCTTCTCTAGACCAACACTTGTTGTTACAAATTTTTGAAAGACAAATTCGTAAACTCAATTGAATATGATATTCGAAAGTGTTATTACATTTCCTATCTCTACCAATTTTCCCAACAACCAAACACAATAAAATTTTCACTAAATGGATCTCTGAAATATTTTTTGTTCATTTACTATGTATGTTTTCTCAACAAATTAAACATAATTTCAAATCAACAAAGTATTAAAAAACAAAAACAGAGAGAAAGAGAAAAACCAGTTGTATCTTGCTTGCTTTTAACTCTGATGTGTTCTTTGATGCCTTGCCTTTCTCTCCTTCTTCCCATCCCTGCAAAAACAACAATCACATGATCAAATTTTTCAATAATAATAAAAAAAAATCATATGAACTGAGAACATAAGACGACTATTTAGAAAGGGAATGCACCATTTGTTTCATGAGATGGAACGGGGCGACGCGGACATAGCAGAGAGGGGCTTCTGGCACGACCATGAGCGATTTCTCTTCTTCTGCGCTCGGTCGATTTAAAGAACCACACTGCAAAATTTTCTCCAGAAAATAAAGGCGGGACTTTTCTCGGGAAGTGACGGAAAAAAGAAATCACAAAACAAGATCATAAAACCCTAATAAAATACAACTTCAAATTACAAAAATCAAATACAAACCTTTCAATAGTATGCAACATACTATTGGAAACTGAAATTGTTCTTTGATTAATGTATCCTTAGATTAAGAGAATGAAATAGAAGAGATAGAAAAAGATTATACCAAATCAGGTCTGGTAATAGTTGAACCTCCATAGCCATGGCAGTGGCTAGAGGGAACAGATGAGAAAAGGAGAGGATTAGGTTTGTGCAATGTGTGGTTGTCAGAGGAAAAAGAGAGTTTGTTCCAGCCCTCAACCGGTTGCCTGTTTGCCCCATTAAAAAATATAATTTTTTTCTATTTTTTTTAATAGCCATTGGAGCTCATTTTTTTTTTATCCAATTGACTCAAACTCTCCCTTGATGTTGTTTGTATCATACAAACATTTTTTTTTGTACGTATTGTAGCCATTTCTGGTTAGTTAATGACCTCTGTTTGAACAAGTGTTTGTATAACATTTGACTATTTCCCAGTCAAAAATGCACTTCTTTCGCTCTGCTTTTACAAGTCTTTGTTATCCAATTTCCAAGTCAACTGATATGAACACAAGGAGAAGAATCAATAACTTAAACTATCCATGAAGTAATTCAAAAGACTTCTTAAAATTGAAATATATATATATATATATCATTAATTACTTTTCTGTAGTTTTTGTTGTTTCTGGAATGGCTGGAACCTATCTAATTCTTTTCTTCAGAATCTATCTTATCTTACTTGTTGAAGAAGTATAGATCTTCAGTCAATAAATTGGTCATAATTTCCGCTAGAAAACTCTGATTGATGAACCATTTTGTGGCTATAGAAACTAGACATCCACAGCTTTAATTTGATATATTATGGTTTTAATTTGATATTTTATGGTTCACGCAACTCCAACTATGCACGTGTACGAGTTTAAACAATTTGACCTATCTTCAAGCTCGAAAACTCTGAAATTTTAACTCTGATTGTCTTAAAACTTCAACTTACGAGACTCTTAGCTCTTTTATCTTGACTTTACTTTGAAACACATCAATTTACTTATCATAATCTTCCATGATTTACCTGACTAAAATAATATAAAACCATTAAATAACTAACATGATTTACTCAAATATTCAGCACAAACATTAGGTAAATTGGTGTAAAATAACAATATATTTTAGCGTTATCATAAAACTAGACACATGTCCTAATCTAGAACGCCAAGGATAAAAGGGTGGTGATACAACAGACAATTGAAAAGACGATGAATCTATAGATGCTACCATCAATGAGGGAAAAGAGAAATGTTCCAAAATGTAGAGACCTCTTTCTTTACGACCTATCCCAATTTATCTCCCTATGGTGCGTTCTTGCAGAATACAAGAATGAGAAGAAAATACAATATTTAGTCCTAAATTAGTGAGTTGACTAACAAATAAAAAGTTAACAGAAAGATGTAGAACATAAAGTGCATTTGGAAAGAACTAAGTAGATTGGGTAACTAAATGAATGGAGCCTAAAGGCATAGATGCTCTATTTGTAGCCATAATTGAAGTCAACTTAGATGGGAAAATACAATGGGAAAGAATTATCTTATTGGGAGTCATATGATGTATGGCACTTGAATCAATGATCCAAGTAGCGAACAAACCTGAGTGGGTAAATAACATCCTTTGTCAACTCAACAAGATCCATTAAGGCTAATTGATCCCACAATTCGGTTAATAAGAATAAAACTCTTGAATGGATCGATCACCCTATTTTACTTCCCGAAGATCCAAGTTAATCTGATACCTCCTAGCAAAGTTAGATTGATTGTATGTAATAAAAAGATAATCTCGTGCATCTTTAGCATTTTGAAACTTTGCTAAGTGAATTCGAATAGTTGATTCAATGGAATTGTTAATCCATGTCAAAATCTTCGCATTATTGTTTGTCCATTTGTGAATCAACTTATCATAATCAACATCTGGAGAGCTTGAGCAAGTAACACTACCGTTGACATAATCCCACAACTCCTTACCAACAAGAAAATTTTCATTGCAAAATTCCAATACATATAATTTGTACCATTCAATCGTATAGAAATAGCCTTAAGATCATTATTGGAAGAATCTATATTCAATAAATCACCAAAGAAGATGTCAAACAATCTCTATAAAGAGTAGTAATGAAAAGATGATGCAAGATTGGTAACTGACCTTAATCCAAAGCAACCACAACAAGACCAAGAAGATGTCAATGATTTTGAAGATAACAAGTGATCGAAATTTCAAACCTGATGCTGAAACTGAATACTTGCAGTAGAAACTTGTTCTCCAATTCCTAGGCTGTGGTACCATGTAAATTCAATGGAACAAAAGGTTAGACATGCCATAAGATTCTCAGTACATAACAAGAACAAGTGTCTTACAGGAGTTGCTCTCTTGTGTGTGCTACAACAAAAAGAAAGAGAAAGCTAGCTTATATACTAAGGCAAACAATGGTCAAAGTTACTAAAGTTCCCCTAAGCAAAGTACAAGAATCAAAGAAGAATATTTACAATATATACTAACACAACCGTGCAAGTTGTTCCAGAACGTGAATAACCATAGCTGCAAATCCTTTAAAAATTTTACCCTCATCAGCTCTCCCTTCTTATCTTTTGAAATCCCGTTCATGCAAAACTATTTTAAATGCCCCCAATTTCGTCACAGCATCCCAGCTAATTCCCGTTTGCTATGCAATGACTCTAGTCACTCCATTATCTACTCCGCTGTTGTTGATTTACCAATTCTTCGATGTCAGTGTTCAACCTCTTAGCTTCAAGTAAATAAGAACAGAAAAAGCGTTCACCTTCTTAATGCGTACGCTGATCTTTTCAATCCGAAATTGAATGTAACGAGAGAATGCTATGAGTGTCATTGGAAAGGAGGTAAATTTCAAAGTGATAGCTTGGGAAAATTTTATTGTTCAACTGCAAGAACAGGTAAGCTGTTTGGACTTTTCAATGCATTCACGGATTTATTAGGCTTAAAAATTACTGTTGCAAAATATCTGCAACCCACCATATTTTTTTGCTGTTTCAAATTTTCTGCTTATTATCTGGTTTCTGCTACTCCTAGCATCTACTTTTGCAGATTTGGCTTTTGACTTTTTGGTGATTTCTTTAAGTTTTTGTTAAATTTTCAGTTTGTATATTTCTAGTATAGCGTATGATATCTGAAGAGTTGGTAGCAATTATTGACATATACAAACTTGATTCGATCCAGAATATAATGAATTGATGAGATCAACTTATGAATTATCTCCATAATGGTATGATTATTGGTAGAAAAATAAATTTCCATCAACCATAGCATGTCAAAATCTCTCAACAATCTTCTTCAAAAAAAATTTCTTCCTATAGTTTATGGCTAGCAGTACATGTAATTATTCTTTTCCTCTACGAAGCTTACTTCAAATATGTTCCGTATTGCAGGAAATGCTAAAGGTCGTATCATATAAGTTGTTGTAGGTAATATATGAAGGGAAAAAAACCTATTTTAATATCAATGTGGAAACTTGGATTTTAATAATTTTTCCAAACAAAAAACGTATTTGATTGATATTAGTAATAACAATTCAATACTTAAATTATTAAAATCAAATCTTACTTTGCATGAATATTGAATTGATCCCTTTTTATTCATAGATTCTTTACCACCCGATCTTTTTTGTTATGACTTTTTACAAAAGAAACTATGTGTGGACACAATCTCGAAGAATCAAATCACGAAATCTTTTCATAAAAGAAAATTATGTAGAACTCAAAAAACAATTTTCTTGTTTTCTTTTGAAATGTGCAATATGGTGTTTTTAATTAATGGAAATTTTTTGTTCAAACAGCCAAAAATTCTCTCTTATAATGTTACCAACATAAAACACTTTTTTATAATGGTAAACTAAGGCTTTTCAATTTAACAAAGAATCCAATTTCCTTTTTAAATTAAAAGAGTTAATTCCTATCTAATATAGAATTAAATTCATTATTGGCTTGGAACTCTATACTTTTAATTTAATATGGAATCTAATTCCTATTAAATTAAAACTCCTTTAATTTAATTTAATATGGAATCTAATTCCAATTAAATTAAATTACTACTTCCATTAATTAACTAAATATTCTTTTAATAAATTAAATGATTCTAAATCATAAATAATTTAACGACACCATTCAAAATTGAACCCATGACCTTTATAAATAATTAAATAATAAACAATGAATTAAATAATTACATAGATTTAAATAAGTGGAAATTGTTAGAAATGCCATTCTAAAAAGGGTCAATTTTGTTTTTACCCACTATTTTTTTTAAAAAAAATTGTTTTTAACCCCTCAAACAAATTAATTTCATGATATATCCAAATTACTCATAATTCCCCTGTGCATTTTTACCCATAAACTCTCAACTGTTCAAATTTTACAAAAACCTGATCCGTAAAATTACGAAAAGGCCCCTGTATATATATAGTCTTCAAAAATCGATGGAAATCACTTCCATCACCGAGCAAATTGAAATCATATTGGTTTTTTTGAGACCCGAATCTGATTGCGACCTGACAAGGCAGATTGACTTTTTCCTGCCATTCCCGTGACGTTTTCAACCTTTCCAAAGAATCTCCTATCGCCGGCGAACGTGCACATTTAGCGAAGATACAGTTCCATTTAAATGGTTGTCGTTTTTTTATTTTGATTTGCGATTTTGAAATGTTTGTTGTGTTATGTATGTTAGGTTATGATTATTAGGTTTAGAATATATTGGATTTGATTGTGCTTGGTAGGATTTTGGTTGAAAATGGCTAATTCCGATAATAGCAGCTTCGTCAGCATCAGTTTCGCTTTTTAGATCGATTTTTCAAGTTTGGTTTTTCATGATTGTTAAGTGAATAACCGAAGTGAAAAATCGATCATGAAAAACCGAAGTGAAAAATCGAAGGGAAAACCAATTCATATCATTTATCGATTTTTCAGATACTGTAAAAAATCGATTCGGTTTATAACATCCGTACTAATCTTCTTTGCTATTTTTCTTTCCTACAGATGGATTTCAACTATTAATATAATTCATAAACAATTGACATGCATACAAACGAGAATACACACATTGGTTAGAGGTTGCTCAATAAAATAGTTACCGTTCTTACTAGAAGAAATTTATACGATCGGTTCATGGAAGAATACCTGTTCGGACATATTTTGAAGATTACCGAGAATATGACTGCTGCCTCCGTGATGTTATGGGTTTTTGCTAGAGAGGTCGAGGTCACTAATGGATGCCGTGATGAGATGTGGTTTGAAATCAGGGGGAAGAACGTATAAGTTTGGGAAACATGAGTTTTTGTTGGTGATAGAACTTCCTTTTGAGGGCATTGACCGTAAAATCTTCAAAACAGTGCCAAATAACCAAAACAGTCTCCTATGGCGAATATTTAATGAAGTGTTACCGAATGTGAGCCAATTAGCCACATTTCTTGAGGCAAGAAGCCGTATAAGCCACTGAGACCGTGCAGGTAAGGATCCAATAAATGATGAAGATCTTTTGAAGTTAGCAAATGTAGGGATCACTTTTCATCTCTTCATGGGGTTGGATGACAGGGCCACCACTGGTACATTTATGTGGGTCATAATTGAGAATACAGAGACGTGGAACTCATTCCCGTGGGGTACTATGCTATAGTGTCTTGTTGCACTGTCTCGACTTGGTAATTAATGAAAAACGGATCAGAAAACCATCAAGAACCATTAATATTTATGGCTATGTCTTGACGTTTCAAGTATAACTAATACCTTCAATATTTATTGCTTCCTTCTATTACAGTTAATATATAGGGTTATATGTATGTTTTTAGTTTAATCAATTTTGTATTATATATTATCTGACCATTACTAACTATATATATGTTTTTTGTTTAATCATTTTTGCATTATAGTGGTAGTTAGTGGAGTTATTCTCGGTGTTAAGAAAGAAGATATCAAAAAGTAACCCGTTTTTGCAAAATGATCTGTCAAGATGTAAGAGACGATCACTGAAGAAAACACCGACAAAAATAAAATGCTTAGATAATTTTCCCCTCATAAATGACGAACATAACCTAAATTGGTGTCAATTATTTGTGTGTTATAACTATCGTCATTTATATTAAGTATATCATTATAGTATAACTATATATATTTATATAATGCAGATAGTTGGCATTGCGCAAATCCTTGAGCCTATTAACGCCGGAAGGAACATGAATTATTGAAAAATTTTTAATTCGAATCATATGGTTAATAAAGATGTACATAGAGTTGCCAGTAGAGGGAGTAAGGGCGATGATGATGATGATGATGACGACGACGACGACGATGGTTTCGATGATGGTGTAGGGGGTGATGATGATTATGAGGTAGAGGGTGGAAGGGGTGATGATGAGGTAGAGGATGATGATGAGGTGGAGGGTGACGATGATCCAAATAAAGATGTTCGAAGCATGTAATCCGAATCAGATACTTTATCAAAGTTTCGGACAAAAAAAAGCACACGATGTACGGAACGTAGATTATGAGGTACGAATATTCTATTTATATTATTATTCAATGAATTTTCATTATAGTAAATGCAAAATATGTGGACATGTTGTATAGTCGTATAGCATGTGACAGAGAGACGGAGTCTCTAAACATGATAGACGAAGTGTAATGTATTTAAATATGCAGGTTTTATTTCCCTGGATACTCAAAAAACAGAGGAGACTCTGTCAAAATTTTTTTTAAATTGTGTGCATTGTGTAAAATGATATATATCTGATTCCATTCTACAGGTGAAGATGTTTTTTGAGTATATTGTGGATTTACAGAAGACAACCCATAAGAAGTTAAGTAGGATGGATAAGAGGCAGAAGGCAACCTTGAAGATTGTAAGGGAGATGAATAAAAGGCTGAGATGGGTGGAAGAACATTCAAAAATTCTCAGGTCTCCGATTGGTGGGCATGATCCCGATGACGACGATGATGATGATGGTGGGAGCTTTGTCCGAGATGAGCACATGTATTACCTGTCACCACCACCACCGTATTAGGACAAGGGTATCCATCAGTCACCTATCGATGTAGGCCAATCAGCCATCCATTAGGAGGAGCAGAAGGTCCTTCAGTCACAGGGTGTCCACCGGTCACCTCATCAACAAGAGGAGTAAGAGGTCCTGTAGTCATAGGGTGTCCACCGGTCACTTTATTAGTAGGAGGAGTAGGAGGTCCTGCAGTCATAGGGTGTCTATTAGTCACCCAATCAGTAAGAGAAGCAAGAGGTCCTTTGGTCACAAGGTGTCCATCAGTCACCCTATCAGTAAGAGGAGCAGTGGGTCGTTCAGTCATGAGGTGTCCACTAGTCACCCTATCAGTAGGAAGAGCAAGAGGTCCACTACTTCCAGAAGGACTCAGGAGGTGTATCAGGTGCAGAGGCTAAGTGTGAGCATGACCAGGTAGACATTGTATATCTATTATGTTCCATTCTAACATATAACTGTAAATGTGTAATTCATGTTTTTAATTTACTTACAGTTGCAGAATGAGGGCATCCAAGAACAGGGCAAACGAAAGACGAAGCTAGCAGCACCTCTACGGACGCCATACATGGATCCTGGGCCGGCAAAAAAGAAAAAGAAAAAGAAAGTGGCCTAACAGCAGGTGGAGGAGGTGGCGGCATCTATAAACCCCGTAGAAGTTGTCTATAATGAGTATAAAGCTTCAATAACTTTGGATCTCAGGTATTGAAAAAAAGTGTAACAATCTCTGCATCCTAGTTGTTAATGTAAGAAACTTTATAATAATGCTTAATTTTTTTTTTTTTTTTTGAATTGTAGGCGTTCGGTTGATTGTTATGGGTGGTGTGTGATACCTACCACATTGGTCACCCTTGAGAATGAAAACATGTGGTTGACTAATGAGCACATCGATTCTTATTTAATATGCCTACGAAGAAAATAGTGGAATGAGGTGGAGGATCGTAGATACGCTGTCCATGACAGTTCTTTGTTTGTAAGTATTTACATTTCAGTTAGTTATACATTTACAATTTCATGTCATATGTCCCTGATCTTTAATAATATATTTAATTTTTATCATACATGCTTTTATGATAATGTATTACAATCAGCAATACGTCAGTAAGAGTATAAAATTTGATCCTATTACAGTTGATATACCCTCAGAGTGGCTTGCATACGATCGTGGGCAGATAGACGCATCAGTCCCGTGGTGGCGGGTTGATAATGTAAGTGTTGTTCAAAGATTAACATTTATTATTTGATCATCCGAACTAATCCTATAACACTGATGTTTTCAAATGTAGGTGTTACTACAGTGTAGCCTGAATCAAATCACTGGGTCCTATGCCCGGTGTGCCTCAGAAAGCAGAAAATAATAATATATGATTCCCTGACGAATGTTGACATAGTCAAATGGCTATAGCCACTTGAGCCGCTGGTATGTTTCATACTTATTTTATTGTGGTTCATAGGATTTTATAAGCAGACCCAGATAGATATGCCACCTGTGGATGAGCAGTGGAAAGTTGAGCGTCTTGATAGATCAGTTATGCCCCAACAACCTAATTGGTGAGTAAGTTTATAACTGAATTCATATATATATATATAGGGGAATGTATTTAACTTAGGAGTTTGTTGGAATCCAAAGGATTTTAAAAATCCAGGTGTATTCAATTCATATTTTTTAAAATTTCATTAAAATCTAGGTGTATTCAATCTAGATTTGTAATAATTCCAATGAAATTTTGATGTATTCAATTAAACCTTTTATAAAATCCAAATAAGTCTAAGTATATTAAAAAAATCAATGATTTTGTAGGAATTATATTTTAATGGATTTTTTGAACTTATATATAAATAAAAAAAACCCATATGAAATCTTGCCCTACCCCCAAGGATTTCATAGATTTCATACCTTCAATTTTTTTTTTTCTCTTGGATTTTTTTTTTTCAGTTATTAAATAACCAAAACCTATAAAATTTTCAACAATCAACAAGTCTTTTTGTCTCTAATAGAACCTACAAATCTATAAAAACTCAATCTTTTGATCAGCAATAATTACAATCTCACGTTAATCTATACAAAATCTAGTAGCTGAGATTCGCAAAGGAAACTCAAATTTCTCTATTTGTTGATATTTTACGAGTTGATGCAATTGAAGATTGACCCACCTCTTGAATTTATCTAGGTTTATTCTGTTTTGATTTATTGCGGCCATGGTTTCACAAATAAAAATTTCATAATGTAGAATAACAATTACAAAGAAGGGATCAATGTTGCATAGGTGTAAATGAAGAATGGATAGAAACTAATCGATGACAACTAAGATTCCTATGTAATAATAACACATAGGAAAGACGACAAATTCACCTTAAATAATGTTATTAATATTTTTAAGTTTTTGATAATTACTCCACCTATTTTATTGATACATTATACTTGCAATTTACAAGTTGTTGGTTCTGTTAAAACATTGACTCTAAAAGCTTGCTAATTTGGAAACGTAAAACTATCAATCTTCTATATATGTACATACAAGTATACATAAATACAAGAAGAGGTTTTGCTAGTGCTACAAATTTGCATTGATTTTTAAACTTGTTTTTTTTTCAACTTTATTGAATGTGACACACTCTTCAAAAAGGTATAAATATCATATGATATGATCTTAAGTTGATATATATATATATTAGCAATTTTTTTTAATTCAACAAATAATTATATATGGAAAAACAAATATCATTTTATAATATCAAAATTTTCATTAATGTGATTTATAAAAATAAAATAATCATATAAACTTAGTCATAATTTATATAATTTGGTAGAGAAAGTATTGGGCCAAGTACAACATACTACACATCATATGATTTTTTTTTTAAAAAAGATAAAATGATTAACAATTTCATTTAAATCTATGTAAAAAATTCAATAAACTCTAAATAGAATGCTAATAAAATTTGATGAAATTCATTAAATAATCGAACAAACTATTAAATAGAATTCTAACAAAATTTAATGGAATCTATGAAATCTATAAAATATATCAAAATCTATCATTAAAGGAAACTCCAACAAATTCAAATAAAATTTAGATTGAATACACCCTCCATAGTCTATATGTTATGATATTTAATCAATTTATTACTGATATCGAACGAGTTGCGAAGCATATATGACCATGTACGTACGCAAACTTTTACAGTCCAAAGAAAGTACATGGAAATCAAGAAAACGCAATACCGCTGCAGATGCCATTGCACTGAGAGCAGAGATTGCCAAAGACATATATATGTTTACGAAGCCGATGTATAAAGTTAATAAATTTGGGAAATGGTTTGTAGACTCTGATAGGAATATTGTATATAAGTAAATTTAATTATTTTTATGTGTTCATCATTTAATTTAATTAAATTCTATATTTTTAATTGCTTTACAAATCATAAAAAATTAAACATTTTAATTAACATTGTATATAACTAATGTGAATTATCTAATTTTAACTCTTAAAATCTAATCATATTATGAATACTAAGTATTCAAAATATATTTATTTTAGTCACGTTGCAACTAATTTTATATTGCTAATTTGTGAATCTAAGATTTTCAACCCCTCTCCTAACAAATTATGAAATTGATATTCTATATATTATCATTTGTATTATCACTAAAAAAACTATGTCATATAAAAAATAAATAATAATACATATATATATATGTTATAATATGATGTAACGGTTATACACTCCTTATTCTTTATAACATATTTAAATATAAGTTAATAACGATTTGTAAAAAAAAAAAAAAAATTAAAGGAAAATAAAATGAACATATAAATCTAAATAAATTAAACTCTTTATTCAAATTAGATTGAAAATAATGTTAAATATCTAATTTTAAATCTGAAAATCTAATCACTTTATAAGGTTCAAAATCATTAAATCGGTTTTTCATCAACGTTTAAAAACCGATATCGGTTTTTCATTCCATTAGAAAACCAAGAATGATAAAATATTGAAGCCAAGTGAAGATCGGATTTTCAAGCGCCCTATCGGTTTTTCAGGCGCCCTTAAAAACTGATGGATGTTGTTGTTTCATTTTAACCCCCTCTTTTTACTCTATTTTATGGATCCAAACTTCTAAAATGATACAAAAATAATAAAAATGATATTATATCTAATAAAATATCATCATTATCGACCATCATAGTGCGGTGGATCAACATGAAAGGGTTTTAACTGAAATATTGTCATGATATTGTTCTATGTTACTTGAATCTACTAATGTGTGGTCATAAAATTGGTTATTTGTGTAATTTAATGTTAATTGGTTAACTTAAAGTAATTTTGAGGTCATTTGTTGGTCATAGAAAGTCATATGGAAGGAAAAAATCGAAGACAAGTGGCATCCGATTTTTTTTTTTTTAACGCCCTTAAAAACTGATTCATATTTTTCTTCCATTTTAACCCATCTTTCCACTCTATTTTATGGTTCCAAACTTCTAAAATGATACAAAAATAATAGAAATGACATTATATCAAATAAAAGATCATCATTATCGACCATCATAGTGCAGTGGATCAACATGAAAAGGTTTTAAGTGAAATGTTGCCATAATATTATCGTATGTTACTTGAATGTGACTATGTGGGGTCATAAAATTGGTTATTTGTGTAGTTGTATATTAATTGGTTAACTTGAAGCAATTTTGGGGTCATTTGTTGGTCACAAAAAGAAATATGGAAGGAAAAAATCGAAGGCCAAGTGTGGATCATCTGCTTTTTAGGTGCCCTTAAAAACCGATTCATGTTATTCTGGAAGGCAAAAATCAAAGGCAAGTGGATCGGTTTTACACCAAGCCTGAAAAATTGGTGTCGATTTTTCAAGCATCCTTAAAAACCGATTCATGTTATTTTGGAAGGCAAAAGTAAAGGCAATGGGATCGATTTTGCACTAAGCCTGAAAAACTGACAGTTTTTCAGGTGCCTTTAAAAACCGATCATAACTTACAATTTTTGGTTCATTTGTTGGTCATAGAAAGTCAACTGGAAGGTAAGTGCGAATTGATTTTTTAGGGTGCCTGGAAAACCGTTGTCGGTATTTCAGGCACCCTTAAAAACCAATTTTTGTTTTCCACCCTATTTTATGGTTCCGGGCTTCTAAAATAATAGAAATGGATTAATAATTTAGTAACCAATCCAATTATAATGTTACAGTTGTATTAGTACATAATGGAGTAATTAACATGAAAACGTTTTACATGGAACATGCATGAACACAATTGCTAATCATCATTTTCATTAGTAGCCACCTCTGGATTGGGAGTAGAAAACCGTTGAGGACATCGATGTTGGTTGTATCCAGTCTTATGACACAAGCGGCATCTTCGAGAGCACGACGCATTTTCACTAGTATTTGTACTTGTTTGAACATCCACATCCACGTTTGCGTTTGTCCCTTCATTGATGGAAGTTGGGGGGTTAGGGCAACGAAGACAATTGTGTGCCCTCTGACTACATCTTCAACACTTTTTTCAACGATGATCTTCCCCAACTGAAGGAATCCGAACCTCCTTCGGCCTACCTGCTTGTCTTTTACCTTTGGATGGTAATATAACCATACTTCTAACTTCCGCAGAAACATTCCAACTGGTCAATTTAGGGACGGGATTAATCGGACGTGCATATGCGGCTTTCAACCACTTCACGGTATACTACTGATTGTAAAGTGTATCACAATTGACGCCCTTAAACCTGACATGTATCAATAATTTAAGTGTCACGATATGACATGAAATACTGAAAACAACAATATATAATTACCATACCTGACCACAACACATGCATGAACATATGACAACTGATCAAGGTTCCACTGCTTAAACGTACATGTGTGCTATTGAATGTCAACCATCTCAACTCCTTTGCTAGGATGTATGATGTTGTAATGATATGGTTCTGTAATGGGATGTACGCTACCTTCCGTTGATAAATCTTTTGCCAACATGATATGATCATATGCAGTGGTGGTAACATACGTTGTGAGCTTCTCAGCAGCAACACGTCAATTATTAAACCATCTATATAATACATTTCTTACATATTCATGTGCAGTTGTTATTGGCAAACGACGTGTTTACATCATGCAATTGTTAAGCGACTCTGCAATATTGGTGGTCATCATTTCATATTTTCTTTTTGGATAATGTGCTCATGACCACCTGCTCACTCCAACCTTAACCAAAGTTGCATGTGTGCTTGGATATAACGCACGTATTTCTTCTAATATTTTGTTGCATTCATCAGACACATAACAATATGCTGCATTGTAAAATCCATTTTTCACATCCGAACGCTTTTTACAATGTTGCTTAAAGTTTTGCCACAAGTGAAAAAAACATAACACATGTGGGGCTTCAGGAAAAGCTGTTTTCATCCCATTCGATATGCTCTTATAACGATCCGATATGATAAGCAAATCATTTGACACCCCGATTGCTTCTCTCAACTTTTTTAGGAACTAAGTCCATGAACTGTCTGACTCTCCGTTAACAAATCTAAATGCGATGGGATAAATCATCTCTGACCCATCTTTGTATGTAGCAAAAAAAATCACCCCTTTATATTCACCTTTCAAATGAGTGACATCAATAACAACAATCGATCTCATGTAAGATCAAAAACCCTCAATGGAAGCTTTAAGTGCAACGAAGGAATACAAGAACCGGTTGTTTTTATCTCTCTTAATTGCCATCATTGTGGCTGGGTTTGAAAGTTTTAACATCTCAAAGTAGGATGGAAGCTATTGATATGATTTATCTGCTTGCCCATATACTAATTTCTTTGCATATTGTAAAGCCTTCCAAGCTTTACTGTATAAGATATGAACTTCATACTACTCTAGCATTTCTCCAACCAAACGATTAGGTGTATAAATATCTCTTCCCACATTTCTTGCATACAATTTTCCGATGACAATAGCCTTCACACTCTTTATATGTGATTCAATGGCTGTCTGATGATATATGTGTTTCACTACATACTTCAACACAAACCATATTGAACAACCTTTTCTACATCTTGCACGAACTATAAAGCTACAAGTTTTATCTTTACAATCGACTTCAAATCGCTCCATATCCGAACGTCTAACCCGATATTCAAACTTAGCTTTCAAAGCATATTCTCCAATAGCTATACTCATTTCTTCTTTACTATTAAAGAATGCTCCTTTATACAACGTACCACGTTGGTAAAAGGTTAACATAGCGCTTGAAGCAACCTCAATGTCCCCCAGTTCTACACCAGAAACAATCCAGTATGGTTGTGAAGGATTGTTCTGAAATTGTAAACCTGAAAATCTTATTTCTGGAAACTTTTCTTTGTTATTTAATGCATTTGGGATTTTCCTAAATTGTGGAATTTAATGCATTGAGAGAATAATTCCTAAAATCTAGGAATTAAATACACCAAGATATTGATCCCATAAAATAAGGAAAGTTAATATTTCTCTGTTTTGGCAATTGAGAAATTAGGATATTGATTATTTCTTTATTTTGGCAAAAGAAGAATCTGGAAACTCAATATTTGTCTATTTAGGCAGTTGAAAGATTTGAGGAGATACATTAGGAAATCAATTAATGCTAATTAATGAGAGGGTGCCTAGAGGTGCCTATATAAAGGCCTCTTCTCTTATTGTTTTTATGGAATCCTAGAATTGAGAGAAAAAAAGAGTGGTGTAGCTCTTGGTGAGATTCTTCTTAAGTGTTGGAGAATTGTTATTCTCTTGGGTGTATTCAGGATCTAGGGTATGAGGATTTGAGTGTTTGAGTGCTTGTAAATACTTATTGTAATTTTTTCTCCCTATAGTGAAGATCTGCAGCAGCTCTGTGGACGTAGCCATGTTTGGGTGAACCATGTAAATCTTGTGTTGTTTTCGTCTAATTTATTTTCTTTATTATTTCCGTATTATTTTTATCACTTTATTAATTTGGTGTTTTTGGGAGGTTTATTCCCTAACATTCTTCTTCAACGATATCATCAAACCGAGTTTTCTCTTCATCACTATCTCCAGTTTGCTCTTCATCACTATTCTATATCCCATCACAATTATCATCTGTGTCCCAATCGTCATCATCAGTACGATAATTCATATATTCATCATTAACGTCACGAATGAGACTTTTTATAGATGTAAATGGGGTGACAGAAGTATCAATCTGATTGCTCTCAATACCTAAAGTAAGATAAAAATGACTTTCAACCATATGTGGATTTACAGGTCTATCCATATTTGCCTCGTCATGTCTTATGTCTAGTATTGAATTGGTGACAAATGGATGAACGCTACGCCTACTAACCCCGACTCCAAAATCTCTTTCAATCTTATCGATATAAATCTCTTTAACATCAATATTTTTTATCGCCATCAAACCAACAACACCAAGATCGGACATGATACATATATTTTTAACTTGACCATTTGTCGTACTTTGTAGTAAATAATATATATGGATATCCCACCTTCTTCTATCAATATCAGCCTCTCTGTACATAACATCCACCAATGATGAAAAACTACTATTTTTGTAGACCCCACACATGATCGATTGTCCTGCAATGTAATTATATCCATTCCACTCTCCATCAAAGTTGATTACAACTGTTTTTTGAGTCATTCTTGTAACATTCAAATCAAATAATATTATTAATAAATTAATCTCATTTCAATTGGGCGATATTACAAAATACAATCATATCGAATCATATTCAATACATAGCAACATAAACATATAAAAAAAACCATGAAAAAAGTGCTAAATTCGGATTTTCAGTGAAGTTATCGGTTTTTCATTCTCTGCAAAACCGTAAAAATCGAGATCGATTTTTCTGTAATTGAAAAACCGAGACCCATTTTTTAGTGGTTGAAAAATCGGTACACCTCTTCAATAAGTTTTTCATTCTATGAAAAACTTATTATCAGTCATGAAAAATTGATTTCATTGCAGATTTTATAAATTTCATCGCAAATTTTAGAATACCATATATCTCACAATCAAATCATTCTTACAGTCTTTTAACTTGCAATATGAACAAAACAACCCAAAAACCAAAAAAAAAAAAAAAAAAAAAAAAAACATATACATTACTTTTAAAACTCAAATGGAAGAAGAATCTTCAAAACCTTCAATCGATGAAACTTTAATGGATCAAAAAACTTCAATAGATGAAGAAGCTCAAATGAATAATCCCTCACTAGATTGTTTCTCAGCTGCAATGATAAATTGAATTTCAAAAATCATTGATGGAGAAAAGGAAAAAGGGAGGATATTGTTAGGATGAAGAAAATTATTTTCGTAATTTCAAGTTTGGGCATTTTAGTGATTTTAACTTAAGGGTATTTTGGTAATCTTAGGTATACAATGGAAATAATTTGTTTGAGAGGTTAAAAATAATTTTTTTTAAAAAAAATCTAGGTAAAAAGAAAAATTTTCTTTTCATTTGGGTAAAAACTATAAATTCCCCTTTAAATAATCAAATTACTTAAATGATTCATGAACGTGTCCATAAAATTTATATGTACACTTATAATTGGACAATTCAATTATATTCTTCTCTTTGTGTCTTTATTTGGTTGTAAACTAGCAAGGGGATCAAATAGACCTACAATTTCAGCTCTAATAATATCAGAATTATTAATTAAACTCTTTAATTAAATAACCAATTATTTAGAGTTACTCCATTAAAAAATCAAGGTTGCACTCTTAAGATTGTAGATATTTTATACAATCTGAATTTTCAGTGTCCATCAATTTAATCATTTCATATGGTTCAATCCTCCACAAGTAGTTCATAATTAGAGCTAAGTTATTAAAGTCCATTATATCTCTCTAATTATATATTATTCCATTAAGTACTATTGATTATCTAATGAACAACATATCTATAACAACTTATAAATTTATGTTTCCATTTATTCATAAACAGAAAGTTGAGCGTTCTTATTATTCAAGACCCGAATAAACACTTAAAAGAATTACTCATCTACTTCCGCAAGAAGAAGTGGATTCCACTATTGTGTAGAATGTTTCCAACCACTTATTAAATCACATCTCCAAAGTACGAAATTATTGACCATAAATCTATAACAATCTCACTCATGTAAATCAAAAGATATGACTCAAAAAATATGAGTCTATAAAATACTTAGGATTAAGATCAATCCATATATGATCAACTAGTCGATGAATATGAATTTTTTTGTTTAATAGGTATTAGTAAGAAATTTATTTTTATCATGGTTTAGTCCTATATAATCTCTATTATATAAAATGCTTCCATTTTTATAGCGTCATATGAATAATCTCGGGTAAGATCATCGTATTAAATATGAAACGGACCGCAGTTATAGATTTATCATAAACAAAGTACCCAGTTTTGTATGCTTTCTACGGACTCTTTAGATTACTAATCTCAAACTAAATTCTCTTATATATAACACTTATATACTTAGTTGAGACAACATAAGTAATCATGGATGTTACATGATATTTATATGAAGCAAATATTTCACAAATATACATAAATTGAATAAAATAAACATATCCTATTTATTATTTATTTAAACGTTTGCAAATTACAAGTTCTTAAGACACAAACAATAACAATATAGTCATCGATTCCTCAACATGATGATTGAATGTAATCTCATGTGCGAGTCTTTTGTTTGGTGGTAGTGACAATTCTTATAACTTTCTAAATTTTTCCTCTACTGTTTAATTTGCTATATTACTTGTTAGATGACTCTTTGCTTTCACTGCAACATTGTCAACTTTTGGAATTGTCATATTGACCATAGTTCTAGCTTTCTATTGCTTTAGGAAAAAATTATTGTCAAAAAACTAGGGGTGGGCATTTTCAGGTTATGGTTGGGTTGGGTTGAAAATCTCTCAACCCAACGTGAGTTGGGTTGAAAATTTTTCAATCCAACCCAACCCAATTTAATTTTCAACCCAACTCAACCCAACCCTTTTAATTTTTTTTTTTTTTAAGATGTAACCCAACCCAACCCAATAAAAAATAATCGGGTTGGGTTAGGTCTGTTGGGTTGGATTTATAAATACTCTAGATTTATAAACCACTTGAGGTTTTTTATTTTTTCTCTTGTGTCTTTATTCTTCTACTCTAGATTTATAAATCCTTTGTGATGGATTTCATGTAGTAGCGTAAAAGTGTATGTCTAGGAAAGATTCTAGATAGGAAAGACTTGGTTAGGGCTGGGTGTTTTCGGGTTAGAGCTGGGTGTTTTCGGGTTCGGATTGGGTTGGATTGAAAATCTCCCAACCCAACTCAATTTAATTTTCAACCCAACCCAATCCATCCAATTTTTTTTAAGATGTAACCCAACCCAACCCAATAAAAAATGATCGGGTTGGATTAGGTTTATCGGGTTGGATTGAAGATGCCCACCCCTACAAAAAACTCCACTATTTTCTGGAAGAATAGAACTAAGAATTATCAGAACATTGAGGCCTTTTTGAAGAACTATGGATCACTAACTCCTAAAAGATATAGCTACTCAGATATTAAGAAAATGATCAATGCATTCAAACATAAACTAGGCCAAGGAGGTTATGGAGGTGTTTACAAAGGCAACCTACTTGACAATTGTAACGTAGCAATGAAGATCTTAAATGAATCAAAAGGTAATGGTGAAGAATTTATAAATGAGGTTGCTAGCATTACAGAACTTCCCATGTTAATATAGTGAGTCTTTGGGGTTACTATTTTGAGGGTATATTGCTCTCAAAGTATTTTGTAGATAATTCAGAGAAGTCTTTTATAAGTTAGATGTTTATAGTTATGAAATTATGGTTTTAGAAATGATTGGAGGAAGAAAACACATCGATGTAGAAGTTGATCCAACGAGTGAAATATATTTTACAGATTGGATTTATGAGTGTCTCAAACTAGGTGAAGAATTGGACTACAAGGCATTGAAAATGCAGAGGATAATGAATATGTAAGGAAGATGTTAATTGTGAGTTTGTGGTGCATTCAAACTAATCCCTCAAGCCGGCCAACAATGAGTAGAGTGGTGGAAATGTTGGAAGCTAGCCTTGATTCGTTACAATTCCCATGCAAACCATTCTTATGTTCTCCAAGATCAGAGACAACAGATTCTTAACCCTCACTAATATGTTGAGGTTATATTTTATGATGCATCAAATTCCATATTTTTCCCATTCACATATTAAGCTTATCAGTGTCCAATTGAATTCTATGCATACTATCAATAACTATGATGCAATGTAATATTAAGTTTGGTCTGTTTCCTATAAACTTAAAGGTTTAACATCATTGATTACGATCCAATTTACATTCCTGTTGATGATAAATGTTCATTTATTTATTATTATTATTATTATTTTTTTTTTTTTGTTGTTTTTGACACCATGTTTATTGCTAATTGAATACCATTTCCTAAAAGGTAGGGGCAGCATTTGAGAATCTTCCCTCTAATAATATTCTGGTCATGCCTTTGCTATTGCAAAACCAATTTCAAATGAAATTTTGCCAGCTTCTATCTCATTATAAAGTTGGAGATCCTTAAAAGCAATATGCTGCCACCACCACTAGTTAATTACTTTCCACAACTGAAATTATTAAAAGCTACAAAAGATAATTACTTTCCACAATTGCAGCATTTATTGCAATACATGCTGCAATTGCTATCAATTTCAGCATTTTTACGAAAATGCTGACTATTTGATGTCGTAAAAATAAAATTTCTTGTAGTGATAATAATGATCAAATCCATAACAATGTAAGACTTCTAGACTAAATGTTGGATGTGTTGATACAGATTAAAATACTTTCTCCATTAGTAGTTTGAGTTAGACATCAATGCCAGAATTTTAGTGAACTGGTTTAGGTGTATGTAAGAGCAAAACAGTATCTATATATAATTAATGCAACAGAATATCAGGCAAAGGTTAGGATTATTCCATTTACTAGCTGCATTAATGATTTTCTGGCAAGACCAAGTCAAACTCTCTTCAAATTGATCAAAATTCTGTGATAGATTTAAAGTACGTACATATATAGACATGTCAATTTTATCTATCACAGGCATTTCTGTATTAATAGTCATCATAGTCTCCAATAGTAAATGGTGAAATTGGACTAATAATCGATTCACTACTGTTCCCTAATAATTTGTTCATACATGTAGCCTCATTGTCTCATAATATATTTTTTAGGTACGCTAAGCATCGGATGAATACATGAAAGGCATTCTTAGGAGAGAATCTAAATAATTTCAGTCCCAATTAAAAAAAAAAACAATTCTTATTGCATGTATGCCTTTATTAGTCTTTTTATTAGTAATGGAACGTGTCATGCACCTTACTTATTTTATTTTCACAAAAGACTTCTATATGTGAAATATTATATGAATATTATTTGTCGCTTCTTCTTTGAATTTTCTTGAAGACTTAATAAAATGAAACATTCTATGTAGTTTCTCCTTCAGTGACCTAGAAACTCACTCATTATGGCATTTTGACTGATATTGCAAGTTTCAGCAGTATGTGAAATATTATATGAATATTATTTGTCGCTTCATCTTTGAATTTTCTTGAAGACTTAATAAAATATAACATTCTATGTAGTTTCTCCTTCAGTGACCTAGAAACTCACTCAATAAGGCATTCTGACTGATACTGCAAGTTTCAGCAGTATGTGAAATATTATATGAATATTATTTGTCGCTTCTTCTTTGAATTTTCTTGAAGACTTAATAAAATGAAACATTCTATGTAGTTTCTCCTTCAGTGACCTAGATACTCACTCATTAAGGCATTTTCTCATAATATATTTTTTAGGTATGCAAAACATTGGATTAATACATGAAAGGCATTCTTAGGAGAGAATCTAAATAATCTCAGTCCCAATTAAAAAAAAAAAAAACAAAACAAAACAATTCCTATTGCATGTATGCCTTTATTAGTCTTTTTATTAGTAATGGAACGTGTCATGCACCTTACTTATTTTATTTTCACAAAAGACGTCTATATGTGAAATATTATAGGAATATTATTGTCGCTGCTTCTTTGAATTTTCTTGAAGACTTAATAAAATGAAACATTCTATGTAGTTTCTCCTTCAGTGACCTAGAAACTCCCTCATTAAAGTATTTTGACTGATACTGCTAGTTTCCTTTTTAAGTCTCTGATTGGTACTCCACAAATTTATGATTTCCAGTTGGAAATATCGAAAAAGAAATTAATTGAAAGTTATCAAAATTAATAAAATAACACATGACCTGATTGCTTAGATCCAAGAGAGAAGGAAAAATAATAATAGATCAATTCCCATTCGTTAATTGCTTATTACTTCACTTCTTCGTTTGGTATTGGCAGACAAAATTCGTTTCAGCCCCTCTTGATATTTTGGGATTAGTTTTTCTGCTTAAAATAATGCCTGCCTAATCAAGTACCAAGTCAAGTTAAAGTGCCTTGCGATGGTGCGGTGAAAATATAGTGTTAAACTTGGAATATTTCCGTTGCATTTTTCAAGGAGTCCACATACTGATTTACTTAATTACTTGATTCAAGGGATTCCACATTACATTCTCCATATTTGATTCTTTGACCGTTGGCTCCCTATTGTTAGCAATCAATCTAATTTCTTTCTTTTTGTATAGATTTGTTTCCTTAACAAAGCTACTGTCAACTTGCATATATGTATTACTGTTTACATCGATCAAATTTGAATGTGTTTTTCCAATCTTAACTCTATTTTTCATATATTGTTTTGTTCTTTTTCACATGGTTTTCTAACTTCCCTCCCCTCTCTGCAGGATCATGAACCCCTTAAATTAATTATTTTGATAAAGTTTGTGGACCATACAATAAAGTTTTTGTTTTGATATGACAATATTTGTTTTGATATGACAATATGCATAATGCGCTGCCGTCGCTATATTTATGCAAGTCTTTGCTATTCGATTTCCAAGTCAACTGACGTGGAAGAAACTGTGAAGAAGAAACAAAACTAATGCAACAAGAGTCATGAAAATCACATTCTTATGTGTATTATTTATGTAAGTCTTTGCCATTCGATTTCCAAATCAACTGACGTGGAAGAAACTGTGAAGAAGAAACAAAACTAATGCAACAAGAGTCATGAAAATCACATTCTTATGTGTATTATTTATGCAAGTCTTTGTTATTCGATTTCCAAGTCAACTGACGTGGAAGAAACTCTGAAGGAGAAACAAAACTAATGCAACAAGAGTCATGAAAATCACATTCTTATGTGTATTATTAGAGCAAAAGTCTAACGCATTCTTTGAAAAATAGGAAGCCACTTTAATGCAAGGAAAACGATAACTTAAAAATTAAAAATACAATATTGCCCTTTGATCTAACTACCAATGACATACATGTACATACTAACAGAAACAATGGCATGAATTATCCGTAAAACAGGTAATGCAAACACTTGTTAATACTGATATTGATCCTTCCTTGGGTTAGCTTTTGTTGTTCCTGGAATGGCTCGTGCTTCTTCTCTTGTATTCTTCATTTTTTGTCATCTTTTGCTTCTTTCCTTTTCTGAACAAGTAACGGGGTGGGCCAACCCAAAGTGTCCGCCTTCACCTTGCGGAAATCTCGGGACTCTAAGCTTCCCCTTCTCCCCTCGAACGCATCCTGAGTGTGGGTTGTTGGTGGTAGATAACTGCAACAACTCACTTTTTGAGCAGCAGATTCAGCTGGGGAAAGACGGGCCATCGTTTTATGTTACAGAAATCAAGCAGGACAATACTCTTTTACTTCGTGACCACCAGGATCCAGAGTTTTATAAGAACCACTGTTTATTGTTCCAAAATTTGAATCTTTCCAGCACTTCCCTTTACTCTTTTGAATACCCATATCCATCAACCATGTTGAATTGTTCTAATTACAGTATCCACAGAAATTTTAAGTCAGTGTGCAATGAGTCCAATCACTCCCTTTTTTACAATCACACAACTAATGTTTTACCCAGTCCACCAGCTGGATGTTCGGTTATTCAAGTCCAAGTGCATAAGACTCCAAAACATGTTGCCATTCATAATATGTATGCTGGCTGGTTCTCTCTTCAAGTGAATGTGACGCCAGAGTGTCTCCAGTGCTATGTTAGAGGAGGTCAATGTTTGAGTGATAGCAACACAAATTTTAATTGTTCAGGCGGAAGAAAAGGTATCAAAGTAACAGTAGGGAGTAGGATTTGCACATGCATATATGCATAATCTGCTTTATATATATAGAGTAGGTTTCCCATAAGCAACCTGTTCTTTTATTATAATGAACACCTTTGATAAAAATTCACGAAATTTGACTCATACTTGTGGATCCTTCAAAAATTTGATTCTCTCCAGCTCTCCCTTCTACTCTTTTGAATTCCCACCCAACGTAACCATGTTCAAATGCCTTCCCACTCGTCACAACCTCATAGATTCCTGTAAAGTCTGCAGTGACTTCAGTCAATCCCTTTTTTACTACACCCAACCAACATATGATTCACCAAGTCCGCCAGCTCAATGTTCAGGTTTTCGGCCCCTGCTGACCAAGACTTAAAAAATTGCCTTCCTTTATAATATACATACCAATTTCTTCTTTCTTGAAGTGAATGTCACGATAGAATGTCGTGACTGTCATTTCAAAGGAGGACAATGTCAAAGTGATATCAACGGAAATTTTTATAGTTCAGGTACAAAAACACAGGTATCAAAATAACAGTATGGTACTAAACTCTGCCTTTTATTGTTTTCAAAACTGGTTCTCTGTTAGTGGGTCATTAGTAGTTCTATTCATTAATATATGTTGCACAAATGCTGCAATATGGTGCCACTGAACTATCTTTGTACAAAAATTTCTCAAGTAGATTTTACTTTCCTGGTTTAGCCAATGCTAACAATATCTTATATGGTTTTCTGAAATCCCTTGTGGATCCTTCAATGATTTGACTCTTTCCAGCTCTACTTTTGACTCTTTTGAAATCCCTTTTTACATATCCATGTTAAGGTGCCTCCCACTCAGTGATAATCTCACAAATTCCTTTAAATTCTGCAATAACTTTAAGCATAATGTGAGGTATTTTCAGAGATCATTCAAGGATGTGTTTTGATGGTATTGCCATGTTTTAAGTCACTATTTAATTAATATTACAAAAGTGACCTTGACATACACTCTATATATCCTTGAAAACCTTTATAATAAAAGGCCAATAACAATTTTAGCGAAGATGAAACTAGCACAATTTTGGCCTTGACTAAGGATTATCTCAGATTTAGCTTGGGTTATAAGTCAAATATAGCATATGTTGTGATGGCTTAGCAATGAGGTCTCTTATAACCATTTAACAAAATTTTGAGATTGAATTTTAGTCATATCATATCAGACATTAGCTCATATATATTTTTTGAAACTATGTTGATTCATATTTTACTTGTATTATCTTCTATAAACAATTAATTTTATAAAACAATTGTGAATATGTAATCGACTTGATTAGAAGGAAAAAAAAATATAGTACTGAAAACTCTTTAATGATTTGAAGGTTGTTGGATTAGGATTGGTCTTTTTTTTTAATGCATCGGTCTTTGTTTGAATACATTGAATTAGGATCAGTCAAGATTATACTTTATGTTGATAAGCTCAATTTAGGAAGCAACTTGATAATGGTATGATTCACAGCAAAAAATGAATTTCAGTTACTTGTTGTATGTCAAAATATTCAGAGTTCATCAGTAGTTGCAATATTCCTTTTTCTCTGTGAAACTTACTTCTGTGTTATGTTTTAAATTACAGGAAATCTCAAAGGCCATATCAAAATAGTTGCTGTAGGTAAGTCAATACTCTCTAATTCTAAAATTGTTCATAAGTTCTTCTTCATTACAATCTTGTGTATGAGTCTGTTTGGTGGTAGCGATAATCCTCGTAATCATTCAAATTTCCTTCAATCATTTGGCATCTTTATTGTTAGATGACTTTCTTTGATTGCAGTCATAGCAGCTAGTGGAATTGGTGTGTTGATAATTCTAGCTCTTTGCTTCACGAAAAGATTATCATCAATTAATTTCATGGTCATTTGGGAGAAAAAATGTAAGAATTATCATAACATTGAGGCTTTTTTAAGAAACCATGGTACCCTAGCTCCTAAAAGATACAACTACTCAGATATAAAGAGAATGACCAATTCATTCAAGCATAAACTAGGCCAAGGAGGCTATGGAGGAGTTTTCAAAGGTAAGTTACTTGATGGCCATGATGTAGCAGTAAAGGTCTTAAATGGTTCGAAAGGTAATGGAGAAGACTTTATCAATGAGGTAGCTAGCATTAGTAGAACTTCCCATGTTAACATAGTTGGTCTTTTTGGCTACTGTTTTGAGAGTAACAGAAGAGCTCTTATCTATGAGTTTGTGCCTAATGGATCTCTTGAGAAGTTCATATACGAAAAGTATTCAACATATAAGCACTTGAAGTGGGAGAAGTTATACCAAATTGCATTAGGCATAGCTCGAGGATTAGAGTATTTACATCGTGGTTGTAGCACAAAGATTGTGCATTTTGACATAAAGCCTCATAACATTCTCCTAGATGAAGACTTTTGTCCCAAGATCTCTGATTTTGGCCTTGCCAAAGTATGCCCCAGGAAAGAGAGTATCATATCAATGACAGGTGCTCGGGGAACTGTCGGGTACATTGCTCCAGAAGTATTTTGTAGAAACTTTGGTGAAGTCTCTCACAAATCAGATGTTTATAGCTATGGAATGATGATTTTAGAGATGGTGGGAGGAAGAAAAAACCTCGACGTTGGAGTTGGTCAAACAAGCCAGATATATTTTCCACATTGGATTTATGAGCGTCTTGAAGTAGATGAAGAACTTGGACTACAAGGCATTGAAAATGAAGAAGAAAATAAATGTGCAAGGAGGATGTTAATAGTGAGCTTGTGGTGCATTCAGACAAATCCCTCAAGCCGGCCAGCAATGAGTAGAGTGATGGAATTTTTGGAAGCAAGCCTTGATTCATTGCCATTCCCACCCAAGCCATTCTTATCTTCTCCAAGATGAGAGGCAGCAGATTCTTCACTGTCACTAGTATGCTGAAGTTGTACTCTGATGCATGAAATTGCATATTTTTCCATTAACAATTAAATGTATTAGTTTTCAATTGAATTCAATGTACACTATCAATACTATGATGCAATTTTCATTTTGGTCCAAATGCAATCACAATCTAGAAAATATATGGGGTTGCAGTACCATCAATATCTCATGTGCTTTTGACATATAATTTATCAAATCATTCACCTTAAAGATCAAATATTGATCAATTCCCATTGAAGAAGAAAGAATCTTAGAATAACCTTGATTCACCTTTTAACGAAGCACCTATTTATTTTTTTATCCGGCTGACATTTGCATTTCATGGGCAATCAATGTTCTTTTTTTTTGTTTTTTTGTTTTCCTTTTTTTTTTTTTTTTTTTTCTGGTTGAACTCTGCTTACCAAGTCAACTTAACAAGCTTATCGTAGAGAAAATAAAGAAAAACTACTAATTTTTCTCATGCTCGCATAATTTCCTAACTTTTCTCCATAAGAGCAAATATTGTTATAATGTTAATGCACTCTTTGACTCTGTTTATTTCGAAGTCTTTGCTATGTAATTTCCAAGTCAACTAGTGTGATAAAGTATAGAGAAGAAGCAGAAATGAAAATCAATAGACGTCTTAATTCTGTTGTAGTTGATCCTTCTTGTATCTCTTATGGCATCACATTGGCTCATGCTACATCTCTTATATTCTTCTTTATCTCTCATCTTTTACTTCTTCCCTGGCTCAGGTGACAACCTAAGATTCCCATCTTTTCGTTGTGGAACATTTGGCTATATCGGCTTTCCCTTCTCCAACCAAACTCATCCTGAATGTGGTTTGTGTATAGTAGATAGTTGCCATAAACCAAATTAGAAAATGCTAGTAAGGGATGGACCATGGTTTAATATTACAAGTAGCTTGGATATTGCTGTCGCACTTCAAGATCAAAATCAGCTTATTTAATGATTGATGTGTTGCTTTACTTTTGTTATTATTGGTTTAAGTTACACATCAAGTGCTACAAATTTTAGTGGCCTTTCTAGTTGTGGTGCATGTAATAGCAAAAGACTATCTGTATGTTGGTGAGCAGAGAAGAGAAATGAAAAAAAAAAAATGCTGTATATTTTATTCTATTAGAGACTATTCTTAGATGCTTGGATAAGATTCTCCATAAGTCTAAGCTGCACTCATAGTTGAGTAAGTACCATTTTGGAATCTTGTTTCAGTGTGTGCATCCAATTGGTTCAGCACTTGTTTTTACTATAGTGGAACAGAATAAAAAAATCGAATTCAATCTCTAATTTTGGAGGAGACTGAAGCTCTTCAGTTGTTGAACCTAGCTAGGATCACAAGACTTCTAAATAAATTTTTATTTTGTTAGAAATGAAAATTTTAATTCAAGGAGCATGAAACTTGCAATTTGGAGCATCTCTTAGGTAATTTGAAGTTGCGTCTGTGATTGGATTAATACAGAATAGACAATTTAATTATATGCATCAAAAGTAAAGTAGAGACTTCTTTTTATAGTATTATATAGTTGATCCTTTAGAAGGTTATAGGGTTATGTGTGATTAGCAGTCACTTCACAGTGAGTTAGGAAGTCAGATAAAGCCCCTTTGTACAGCAAAAGATAGATTTGATATGGAATCAAACCCTTGAATTATAATAGATTGCAGAAATTGTTAAATTGCCATAGGCAATTATCGTTTTTTTTATTGGCTCTATTGTTATATATGTAAAAGAAAAGAGGCTCCATTTTGTGTTATAGAGCAATTGTAATCAACTCTTAATTCTTATTACATTAGTAAAATTTATCATCCAACAAAGTGACAAGTATCTATATTATGGAACTGGCTATGATACAAACATCAAAACTTGTTCGTATCATATATACAAAATAAATGGAGGTCATCCAGCCGTTGGATGAAAAAAAATTGCATCCAATGGTTAGGAAGGTTAGAAAAAATAATAGTAATAAAAAAAGAATGGGAATGGGCTATTGGTTGAGTGAGTGCAGAAGAGAGAAAAGGTGAATTAAACAAAAAACCCATTATTTTTGTTTCTCCTCCCTCACCAGAAAATGCAGAAAATCCCTAGATGTAACACCGTCAAAGCTTATCTGAACGACAAGGAGGCCAAAATTGACTAGAGAGACAAGTTTTGTGATTTGATCTGCGTCGACGGCAAAGCGAGCCAAGTACAAGACCTATATCAAGGACCCGATGCTTAAAAAGATTGGTAACATTTTTTCATCTTCTTTTTCTATTAAATATGATGGTGGATTTTGGTAGTTGGTTGGTGGTCGTCTGAATGTGTTTGATGGGTGATTGTGGTGGGTGTTTGATGTTAATGGTGGTGGTGATGGGTGGTTATCGTGGGTGGGTGGTTTCTGAGTATGGTGGATGCGTTTGATGGGTGGCTGTGGGTGAGTGTGTGATATTGGTCGTTGTCTATGGTTGCTGTCCGTGGTGGTTTCGTCATCTTCTTCTTCTTCTTCTTTTCTTTTTCTATTCTTTTTCTTCTCTTATTCTTTATATATTCAAACCATATTTGTAGGTTCGATGTTCGAATCGAACCCAGTTTCTGCGTTGGAATGAAAACCAAAAAATTGGGTAAAATATGAACTCAAAATCTGGGTTCAAATCGAACCCAAAAACTGCGTTCAAATCGAACCCACTATCCCAGTTCGATTGAACTGGGTTCTGAAATGTGCGTTTGACTGGAACCCAGATTTCAGAAGCTGGTTCTCATCTGGGTCAATTTCATGATGATTTGTTGTTGGTTTTTGGTTTGATTCGATGTTCGAACACAAATTACAGAACCTAGCTCTTATCTAGGTCGATTTCATGATGATTTGTTGTTGGTTCTTGGTTTGATATGATGTTAGGTTGATTTTCTCATCTAGCTCGAACCCAAACGAATCTAGGTTGGATGCAATTCTTATCATCTAAGGGCTGGATGATCTGGCTTGCTTCATTTATACAGTTGCAGCAACTGTCTGACTTCATTAATACTTAGGTTGTGGCTTTTTTATCTAGGTTTGTGTTAAGGTTTTGCAGTGATTTGGAGATTGGTTAGTGTTGGATTTTGATGGTCATGGTTGTTGTTGATATTATTGATTGAGAATTGAGAAAACTAAAAAGTTAAGAAAATTGAAAAGATTGAAATTGTAGATGATTTGTGGAAATCAAATATTAGATTGAAGTAGAATTTTAAGATTTCTGGTAGGTTAAGGTTTGTATAAGTATCTTTAGACTGATTTTCTTGTAATAGTTTTGTTAAAAAGTTATTTTCATGTGATTTTTGTGTTATAGTAGTAATATTAAGAGTTGACATATGTAAGGATGATGCTATATGGAATCTTAATTTGAATAATGTCCTACGTCTTGATGAAAGATATTTATTACATTATTAATTTGCAGATTTTTGTTATATTCCTTGTAACTATGAAATTTTTGTTGTGGTACATAAAGGTTGAAACTTGGAGTCCAAAAATGACGGATAAATCGATTGGAACCAGTGCTGACATTGGGGAGAGGGTTGACCAAACAGAAACATGAAAGGGAAGACTTAAGATTGGTTAAAGGGCATGGATTAACTACTTGTAAGTCTTTGAACTATGTATCGTTAGTATAGCAAGCTTTATTGTTATTTTTCATTGGTTAACCATAATTTCTTGTTACGTTACAATAGCTCAGAATGCAAGAAGATGGACGACAATGGTATAAAGAAGGTACTATTTGGCCTACAGTACTTGATGAATTTCCTGATTTTGGTGCATAGTGGATGTGGTTAAACAGATGATAATCTTTTATGTCTGCATGTGGTTTGTGTAGACAAGACAAGAACTAGGTCAAATTTTTAGGGATTTCTCGAAAGAAGAGAATGCGAAGTATGGGGAAATGCATTTGTCAAGTAAATCGGGTAAACGAGGTGGCCGACGAAAAAAAGAAGAGAAATACGATAAAGTTGATGCAGATTTGGAGATGGGAGAAAAGGATGCGAAGATGGATGTTGAATCATTGCAAACACGTTGTTCCCCAACTCAATTGAACAACTTGAACAACTTGACTGAAGATCAAAAGGAGACTATACGAGTGGTTGGTTTTGGAAAACTTCTTATTATTAAATTGTGGTCGACTTCAATTGAGGCTTTGTCGGTGGCTAGTTGATCATTTTGACGTTGACACCTGCACACTTCAAGTCCATGGGCACTCATTACAATTGAACGACACCATATTTGGAGAAGTAATGGGTATACGTGCTGATGAAGATGAAGTTGTAATATCTGGGGAGGTGCCAAACCTACAAGCAAGGGGTGAAAAGATGATAGTTTCACATGGCAAGTTTTGTAGGAAGTCGATAAACTCTTGCATCAACCAACTTACATCATCCGATGATGAGTTTGCCATTACATTTTGCTTGTTTTTGTTAGGCACTATCCTTGCACCTACTAATGGGGAATATGTGCCCGTGGGATACTTGAATGCCCTACTTGATGTAGAGGTATTGTAAGGAAGAATTGGGCTAGTTGGTGTTTTAGGAGCCTCTGTAATGGGATTCGAGTTTTCCAAACATCATAAGAGTCGTAGCAGAACAAAGTACTTTCTGGTTGTGTTATTTTCTTACAGGTGAAGTTATATATTTAGTTGACATTTTTGTATTGTTTGATCTTGTACTATGCTCTGTAATCAAAGTAATATTGTCTTACTTTGGATTTCGTATTTGGTAATTGAGCAGATATTCTATCTACATTCCGTACAACTATCTCCTACCATCGTTGACAGGTCAGTGATACCTATTGTTGGTTGGACTAAAGCAAACATTAACAAGTGCTTAGGCCGTGTTAATAAGAAAAGGGGTTTTGATTCTAATAAGGTATTTGTTATATATTAAGTGTATGCAAATTTTGTTTCAGCACATATCGTTGGTGCTTAATATAATTTGTTCGCACTCTATGCAGATTTCAATTGGACCATATCTTCCCCGTGATCACGGTCCTTCAGATTGTCATTTTGACCAACAAAAGACGTCAACTGATGAACGAGATGGTACTGTACAACACACATCCTGTCGAAGTAAACATGTTGATGTCATTCAACTTGATGCTCTCAATGCAACAGTGACAGTACTACGGAATGATTTTCAGGCACTTGTTAGTAAGGTTCAACTAGTAAGGCGTGACATTAAAGATGTCAAAATGCAGGTGGATAGGTTAGTGGATGCTATGTTTATGTTGAAAGAGAAGAACTCCCCTCTGAAAACCAATGTTGATGATTATGCTGAGGAGTACATGCCTGAAAGCAATAAAGCATGTGGTAAAGTCTCTTTTTGTCATGTTTCTACAGTAGATCCATCATTATCTTGAAAACCTGTAGTCACTGCAACTACACAACCCATACCCATTGAACTTGAAGAACAACCACTAGCACCACAGGCTCTTTCACCCCAAACATCCAAACATCGAGTTCGTGAACATTCATCTACAAATATTCTTACAAAAGGGAAATCCACAGCAAAGAAGAAAACTTCCTCCTCTGATATGTGGCCACACCTTGATTCACTCACACCGTCATTGGATTGCAATGCCAATGATATGTCTAAACAGGATACCATTGATTCATTTTACCGAGTGAATGAGCCTGTCATTTTGAATGCTCTGAGCAATCATGTATGCCTTGTAAACAATTAATAAAAAATTACGTGATATAGTTGTCAATGCATAAGTTGTGAAATTGTAACCATTGTAAACTGTTTTGTAGGATGAGTACGATAAGTTAGCGGACCATGAATTACTTTCCAACTCATCTAGTTAGCTCACAATCATGAAAACATGCTCAGCCTTAAGGCGAAAGCCTAGCACGCATGTGCTATCTCCATACATGGTGTCGCACCCTCGTGGTAAAAAGGCCAAGACATTTCGGTATGGGCCATTCAAAATTGTGTATGAGTTACAAGACCATGAACAGTTGGTCATTGAATACATCTATGACAAGGATTTACCAGCATCGTAAGTTTTAGTTATATGGCTTTAGCTTGTCATTTTGAACCACATGTGCAACATATTGTCTATGTTATGTTACATTTTGATTTCATTGTTTTAAAATGCACGATAAGTGTAGCTACATATTCTGACCTTTTTAATTATTATGGAGTCGAAGGGAGCATATTATAGACATTGACAATTTGCAAGTGTGTCGTGAAAGTTTTAGAAGTCTGGAACCGAAAAAGTTCATTAATAGCGAGGTTTGTCGGTTCTGTTTTGTGCGATTGTTGTTTCGTCATGAAGCAGGTTAGTTTGGGTACTATGTTGTACTATTCATATTGATAGTAATAGTTTTATTGACTATAGATTATATCCGCCCAAGCTGAATATAAGAACATCATTATGAGAGCAAAAGACATAAAAGAGCGCATCTGTTGGTACTTTTCAACATACTTTTAGGTATTTACTTACGTGATACATTTTGTCGTAAAGCAACTCGGTTTGTACATATTGGTCCATTGATATTGTTTTTTTTCTAATAACTTCTGTTGAATGCAGTATGCAATTCTGAACTATAAAGCAGATAACATGCCAGCTTTAAGAAAATCGTTGTCCAACTTTAAGAAGACGTACATAAGCGATATTGTCAGATGTGATCGGGTATGCCATGTCTATACATATTTATTTTGTCAATGTGTATGCGATCATTGTCATATGATTTTCGTGTTGAGTTGGTTTATATTTTAGTTTTTATGTTTACTGGTGTAGATATTTGGTTCCTTTGGTTGCGTATGCCTTGTGACGGCTTATTTTGAATATGTATGGCATATATATATTCTTATTAATGATCAACATGGTCATTGGTTTCTTGGTGTCGTTCATATTGAAGAAAAAAAGGCGGAACTTTGGGACTCATGCAGACCTCGAAGGAAATTGGCAAATGCACCTCGTAATGAGCAGTTAAAATGAATGGTACGTTCACTTCATTGATGTAATATTCATTACACAACTTTGACGTTGATGTAAATAAAAAATTATTGACACATAATTGGGCCACTTTGGTGGTGCATTTGTTTTGTAGCTTCAGGCGCTTGATTTTATGTTAGAGGAGGATATTACATACTTATTTCAACATTCATTCTCCTTTAGCAATTTCACGGTGGTAGAAGCGAATGCACCTCAACAACCCAATGCATATGATTGTGGAATGTTTGTGTGCATGTTTATGGATGATATCGTGCCTACTACGGAACAACTTGAAATGGTAAGTTACATAAGTCAACTTTATAAATTCATTTGTCATACGTCCATCTGACAGTTGGAATATCATTTTGAGTGTAGTGCCTAACTATGTTATTTGTTATAGTTTGATTCCACCCGCCAGCGACTCTTGTTTGCTCGTTACCTTGCTTTGTTCCCCGGTAACAAAATGTCCGTAGGGATTAATGAAAAAGCCAAAGCTCGTCATGATGAATTGGTCAAAGCTAAGTTGAAGCTTAAGCTTCCGAATCAAGATGTGCCACCCATAAAAAAGCTGAGCAAGAAAGCAGTGCGTTATCTACTATGAAGTTGTGTGAATAGGACTATAATAGATGATCATTTTTTGGCATACTCTAACAACTACCATTTAACTTGTTTGGATACAAAGTTTCTGAACAACTATTTCCACCATTTTGTTGTCAAATTTCCATATATTTATGGGTTACAGGCAGTTGGTAATCTTTTTGTCCACCACTCTATCCATCGTTTTGTATAGTGCTTAACGTATAACGAGACACAGATAGATGCTATGTATATACCTAAAAAAATGTAAATACTAGCTTTTTATTAGTATTTAATCCTAGGTTGGTCATTGCTTGTATTTGTTTTGTTTATTTATCTTCAATGTCACATTCCATAGTCATGTTTCCACAATATAATTGTGTTTATTAACTTTGGTCATAGTAAAGTGTGAATTATGTATGTTAACATATCAATGTTATAATGTTATGCAATATAGTTTTGACATATCAGATGCAGCATGTTATCATCCCATAAATGTCTGTTCTGGCAATCATTTTTGATAATGTCTATACACATACCAATATATTTGCAATAGACAACAAGTTTGCCGTGTGAACATAAGTAGCAAGTTCAAAACCAGTATGACACCATTTGTTAGCAACAATCCACTCTCTCTGACCTTTGGTAGTGGTAGATGTCATCATTCAGTTGGCGTTACATTGGCATCAATCATGATCGAAGCCATACCAGGCATTTCTTGAAACATAATATTACTACCAACTCTACTTATATCTTCTAGCTGCATATGTGGACATGTCTTCACCGTGTGCCCAACTTGTCGACATTTTTCACAATGGCGTATCTTTGGAGAGGTTTTCTTCGGTTTTCTTATCCCCCCCCACCCCATTTGGTTGTAGCTTTTAGTGGATCTTTTACATGTTCAATGTTAGGCATTTTATCTTGTCCCTCATCATAATTCATTGCTACCTTTTCCTTTACCAAGATTCCTTCTATTCTCTCGGTGAGATGATGGATGTTGCCTTTTGTCTCTGCAAATCCTTCTGCTGTTTGAGAAGCTAAGTAGCATAGCTTTGTACACTGACTGGTTAATGCTCCATACCTAACATGTTCAAGTATCATCATCATAATGTAAATTGATTTGTGTTACCAAAATATAGAAAGACATTGCATTCTTACTCCTATTACACCATGTGTTATAGTTACCCTTTTATTAGATAAGTACATACATATATACATACATTAATATATACAACTCTATATGAAGCATGGTGTTGAGGGAGTGCACGCATGAACAATATGATAAGTCATCAATTACTTTGGCCAAGCGGGCACGTTGTCATTACGGTGCAGCTACGCATGCATTAGTACTCACGGACATGTATTCAGTAGAGATGCGCGGCCACACTCACAATTTGATACTGTCTCGCAGTTAGGGCAGTGTGGGTGCACAGCTGCACCAGTCTTGTGGTGCTGTCGTGCACTTATGGCAATGCTACGGCGCGGCTGCACCTGTACAATGGTGCGGCCTCGCAGTTACGACAGTGCTACTGCGCGGCTGCACCTCTGCAGTGGTGCGGCCTCGCACTGATGAACACCTTCATGTAGCGTCCAGAAGACAAGTGCGCGGGCACGCCAGCATGGTAGTGCGGCTGCGCCGAAACACTGGATTAATAGCGTAGCTGCGCACGCACTTTCGAGCGATTGCGCACCCATGGGGGAGTGCAATCTTGGTGGTTGCACTCCTCATGTGGTGGTGACCGGCCTCACATCATAGTGCACTCGCCGACGTTTGATGCATTGTTTGTGCGCACCCTCACTATTACTAGAACGTGGTCGCGTAGCCTTCCTATACAATACATGAATGATATTAGTATAAAAAAGAGGTTTACATAATGTAAAGTAAACTGAAAATAAAGTTTACCGTGCCATGTGAACAACATTTGCTTCACATTCGTTCACCACCTTATGAACGTCATCGTCGGCCTTTGCATTCTTTGTCCACTGATGCAATATCAATGACTCTGGTAAACAGTCAATGTTCATAGCTTTCATTACACTGAATATATGGCAACAAGGGATACCAAGTGTTTGAAACAATTTGCATGAGCATAGGAAGCTATTTTTAGCTGGGTTGTATACCACATCCCAAGTTGTCTCACCACACGCAAATTTTTTAAATGTAAATGTCTTTTGCGTCATATCAGTGGCACAATTTATGATGCTTAACGTTGCTTCTGAGTTGATTTCATCCCTTATTTTTAAGAATATGCTTCGAGTATAAACTTCTTATGCATGTGTCTTTATTTGCAACAAGTGGGTTTCGAGCATTGGATGCGAATTAATGTTCTCAAAGTTGTCTCTTGCCTTATTGTGGCGAAGTCTTTCCATCACCCTATGTATTTGGCTGACGAACTCGAATAATTTCATTCGACGATTCAAATATTTATTAAATAAACGGTTTATGCTCTCAGAATGTTGCGTGCTTCGCATCCCCCCAAAGAATGTGGTTCTCAAAAACATTTCTGCCCATTGCTTCCGTCTCCCAAATAACTTTCTAACCCAAGCGTTGTCCTCCAATTTATACATTGCAACCATCATCGACCAATATTGTTAAAAGTCAAGCTCGGTCATATACGTAAGCATGCAGTTCGTGAACTCCCTAGTGAAGGCAACATTGCAGATATTTGTTTGCACATTTCATTCCAGATGTCATGCACATAATCGCCTAGTTACCCCAGGCATTACTATCCTTAGTGGTTTGTGCATCGCAATATCGCCATCCATCACAACAGCTACAAAATGCTTATGTTGCATTGCTTCTAGAAAAGTTTTGAGGACCTACGTATATGTGGCTATTGTCTCATCCACCACCAAACAGAATCCAAAAACTGTAGTTTTGTTATGGTTATTTATGCCCACAAATATAACAAGAGGTCGGTTGTACGCATTCGTCTTGTACGTCGAATCGAAAGATACAACATCGCCAAAATAATGGTAATCAATACGAGACTGCGAGTCAACCCAAAATATGTTCCCTAATGACCCATCTTCACTTATAGTAAACTTGAAAAAAAAAATTACCATCCATTTGTTGTTTTCCTTTCATGTACGTAATAACTGCGTCAGCATCCCCATTGGTTGAGGTACACCTATGTTTGGAATCCAACCCATTTTGCAAGTCTTTACGACTATGACCAACAGCTGCATGACTGCCTGCTTGGTGGACCATATGCTCCATCACTTGACAGGTGCGAACCCCAATATATTTCCACGATTCAGTTTGTGCAATGTTGGCAATCGGAACATGACGATGCGAACGAAGAAACTGCGTCTGGTTTGGAGTCACTAAGGCATGACAATGTTCCGTTATAAACTCGTTGACAACCCACATACTTTTTTCACGGTTGAATTTTATTCGCATAGCAGCTCGACAACCTTCCCGAGTTATGCCTTTGGACTCATGCTGCCTATCTCGTTGCTCCAAGTACTTTTTCTGTATGAACCCTTCCTTCGAGCAAACCCAACGTCAACATATTATTAACCCATTTGAATCCTTTCGCAGCATGTCCTTACGCACATTAAAGCCAACCATAAATGAATATTTCTAGTAAAATGTTTCTGCATCATCAACAGAAACAAATTCTTTTCCCATAACATCGGATGCACTTAAACAAGAGAAGTTATTAGGATCATCCAACGGACTTTTGCAACCTCCAACAGCAGCATTAGCATCACCAGTGGTCTGGGAAAGCGACGGTGTTCGTGTACATTGGTCTGTAGAGGATGATGCATGGAAGCTATCGTTGTTAACATTCGGAAACCACTGGTGAGTAAAATAATCCACCTTTTTTTCATTCATCCCTGCACGATGTTATAAAATAAATTTCACTTACTGTGGAATGTACAGATCTACCATAGCTACGGTGGTCCATGTATTATTATATGTTGATGTCATAGATTTATATATATATATGTATGTGTGTCTGTGTGCATATAAGTATATATACAAGCATATATATATATATATAGGTGTATGATGACCTCTGTGTTGTGTGTCACGTTTCATGAGTATAACCACTACCAGAGTACACCCACATTTTGTTTACTTGCAAAGCAACTACACTACTAGCACATATATTATTACCTATGCATTTGTGGGACAATTGATGATGACCTCTTAAGCTTGTATGCAGCAACAACAACCAGTGTTTGTGTTGTTTGACCCAAGTTGGATGTTGCAGGAAATAGGCAAAACAGTTTGTATAACACCTAATATGTGGTTGTTTTAGGGTAGGTGGTTGGTGGTTGGTTGATATAAATCCATTAATGAGACAGTTGTCCATGTAGCCAACTGAGGGGTTGGTTAGCACACCTGTTTGCATTCATAATTGAAGATGTAGCCAAGGCAAGATGTGGTTGGTTATAAGGTTTGTTCACAAAATTAAGAGGGGGTGGTTAAACAATTTGTTAAGGGATTTTCATATTGTAACTTCCAATAATCGAGCACAAACTACATATATCTTGAATGTTAAATGAAACCGTATATCCCACGAACTTTATTTTCACATTTGTAATTGAATCTGTTGAAATTTTTGAAGTTTTATCTATGTCAACATAAAATGGCATAAACTAAAATGTCAACATGGTGATAATATACATTACATCAACCTTCAAAAAATCATACTTGTTAAAAAAAGATAAAATGTCGATTACATTGAATGAGCAAACAGTAAATTACTAACACACACATATACATAAATATATATATATAGTTATATATGTAACTATCCATAATGTGGTATTTTAACCACACTAGTTTGCAACTTCAACTCATATCAACTATCAACGTCGAGATGGTAAATGGTAATTAGATGCAGCTGCATGGCATTCCGTACATCCGCAAAACAAGTAGCAAATAAAATTGTATTAACATTACAAAAGAATAAGTTCATACATGGTAGTACTACACCAGGCCTATCACCACATGCTTAAACTTGCACAAGACAAATACCAAGTCAGTAAAGTCACAACGAAAACAAAAACGGCAAGCATAAGCTGTCCCCGTGGACCGTCCACTTAAACCAAAAGCGCCAACAGTGTTTGGTTTAAATATAACTATTGTGTTAACTTCAATTTTGCTACCTTATATGTACCTTACAATCTGCATCCCACTAACACCTATGCAACATCCACCATACATGTTATCCCTCACCCAGTACATCGCCTTGCTGTACAGTTGTCTCATTCGTGGTCGATGTTTTTGCCTGATGTAGTAGCTGCGTAACATGAGCAAGGGATTGTCCATGACTCGTAAGTTGGGAGCACATTGATGCGAACAATTTCTCCTGCTCTGCCTTAAGGTTTGCAATGGCCTATTCTTGACGCTCCTGTAACGCATTAAGTGCACCAAAAGTCTCAGAAAACCAAGCAAGTGGTTCTGCGTCATTAGTACATGTTGACAGCCAACTGTCCTTACAGATTTTCTTTGCTTTTCGCTCTGCAATTGGTTTGTTACCATTCATAATGCGGTCGTGCAATGTATCATATGTGACGCCATCAATTGGCTTAGGTGGAGACACCCATAAATCGCCCACTTCCGTTGAAACACCAACATTCAAACAAAATTGAGTTATAAGGGCAGGAAAAGAGAATCCATACCTCGTAGCAGTGCCGGCATCATATATTGCAGTGAAAATACACTTCCCAACGTTGATGGGTCGGTTAGTGCCAATAGCATGTACAAGTCTGGCTCTGGGTTCCTTGATTTTGGTGACGTGTTTACCTGGAAGGAGATTGTGTGAAGCAAATGTACACCAGAATGCATACTTGATAGTGAACTTCTAATACAATATTTGTTTACTTTGAATAGTTTCTGAACCATACAGATCCTTAACCACTTGAGCTTTTGCGATATGCTCAACATTATAGTCGTCAGACTCAGTAATTTCAGGAACTTTGAAGTACTTATTAATCAGAGTTGGGATGATGATGACATTAGTACCCCTTACTGGTGTGCCCTTCCCTTCCATAAATGGCTTTGGTAGGAAGTTTGCATAAAACTCGCGGACCATGTTTTCACAGGACTTTGCTGGTGTAGAGGCCGATTTCACCCATTTTCTACCACATAGTACCTCCATAAGACCGGTGTCCTCCAAATCTTCAAATTTGATGGCCCTCTCAAAAATGAATGGACGACCTGAGAATGTCTGGTATCTACAACGAGCCTCAGAAGATATGAAACGATGGTTTGTTGATACTACTCTTGAACCACTGTCATTTTCGTTTCCCAATGATGAGGTTTGGTATTTACCCGCCTTCTTACCTTTACTGACATGTGAGTGATGTGATCGAAGACTGCTTTTCCTATTATGCTGATTCTTTGAAACACCATCGTATTTAGACTTCCCCATTTTTTCTGCAGTTGCAACCGTAACGGTATAACTTAATATGCTAACAAATAACGTTACCAAAACGTCACAATGCAAAATCAAAGTGCTATACTATGGGTATGTATATAAAAAGTTGTATGGTTTTTGAAACCTATCGATACTTTGTAATAACAAATATTCTAACAAAATACTATCACACCTCCAACACTAATATGGCACCAACTGATGCCACACAAATCTGTAATCAATATCGTAGTCCTACAAATAGAAATCCTTGGCTTAACACCAACCTACCACACAGACTTCTTCATAGAATGTAATACTACTACAACCGTGAAACTCATATCCGAGACACCATTTTATAATGAACTACCAACACAAATATGAGCAAAAGACAGAAAATGCAACACCTGGTCCAAGTGTAATTAATTTGCACGTTTTCAAAACATAACACAATTAAGTAGCACAAACGCATCGAATAATCTATGAAAATCCTTTACTATTCACCCCATGAAAACACAATGGTATGTAATATATGCATGCAAAATATCTCCCTATAACTAAACCACAAATCATTTTTCAGAATGCAAAAGAAACCCCAACATCTTAAACACAATCAAAACATGTCAAAATCAATATAACTTTTTATACAAGGAATAAGTGAAACTATTACACCATTATCATGCAAAACCCCCAAAATTCATCGTACCAAGCAACCAAAATTTCAGGAAAACAAAATTCGGATTTTAACCCTAAAATCGAAACACACATTCACAAAAATTCCAAAATAGTTTATAACAGCAAAAATAACTTTGACAACTTGAAAACCAATCTATTGAAACACAAAAAAATAAAAGCCCCAAAACAATACGTGAAACCGACTCCAATTTCCTAACAAACGACGGTATTAGTGGTCAAATACTGACCTGAAAATTGTTTGTGTTGCCTACTTAGTCGCCGATAAAGCAAAGGACTACAAAAAACCATATGAAATTGGCAAGTTACACGGTCGACAACATGGAAGCGGCGCACGGTGCTGACAGCAACTGTTGGGGACAAGAGGAAGTGTTGCTTTTCTTTTACAATGACATGTTAAATGCCTTTCTATTTACTTTTTCCCTTTCATTGTATTTTTTTTATTATTTTATTATGTTTATTTTGTAAATAATTTAAACTACAAATAATATTCAAGGGAAATTTATATTTTTTACCCAAATCAAAAGATAATTTATGTTTTTACCTAGCTATTTAAAAAAAAATTGTTTTTGACCTCTCAAACAAACTATTTCCATTGTTGTTGATGTTTAGGAACGGTTAACCAAAGATTCTGGGGCCCAGACGACGAGCTTGGTAATTAAGGGTTCTAATCGTACTGATAGAAGGATAGTAAATAGGCAATTAATAAAGTTCAAGGTTGGTGGTGATTAATTCAGGTGAAGGAATGTCGGTCTTGGAGATTGATTGGATTTAATGAGGTGATCAATGAGGAATTAAAGAGAAAGAGAGAGAAAGAAGAGCGTAAAACATAAGGATTTTTACGTGGTTCGGTGACTGCACCTACATCCACGGTCACTCTGGAGTAATTCCGACAGAGTGACATTTCTCTAGTATCTTCAACTCGTTGGTACAGTAAAATGTCTCTCATATTTATAGAGAAGGGGAGATGATAATAGAAAATACAAAAGAAAGTTACACACGTTACTGGCAACGACTAGTTTCAACTAATCTTGACATTGTCATACTGCATTAATTGTAAAGGTAATGATTGTTCTTTTCCTGCACACGTCTGCATTTAATATACCAAGAGAGATCTTCACTTCATTAAATGTTTCTGAGTAATGGTATAGGCAGTTTCCGACGGGAAATCATGAGAGATGGTGATTCTGACAACTCGCTGTACAAGATATCCTCTAAGTAAGCTCTCCGGCTGGTCATATGATGCGTGCTGGGGGTAGGTCGACGTGGTCAGGAGAGGAGGTTCAGACGATCTAGAGGCTTTCGCGATCTTGCGACCTGGGTGGACTCACGAGCTCGACGAACTGCGATGTGGGCAGGATGCATGCTCGGAAGGTCTAGTAATTGCTGCGAGCTCACGGCCTGGGTGGCCTCACGAGCTAGGCTCTAAACTGCTGGTCCTGATCATGGGCCTTCTGGGCCTTTACTCCTGTTCAAACATTTGGAGCCTATACTGGCCCACTTAGGCAGAAGACGAGGAAATGGGTATAACATCAAGCCCTCCAGCTCTCTGTGCAATCCGCGGATTGGGAGTTGATTCAAATGCACAATTGGCGCCCATTTTTGAACCTTCTGGTGTCATTTCAATCTCTGCATTGTAACCGTTGACACGCGGCGTTTATCCAAGCGTTGGATTCGTAAACGTGCCTTGGAACCGTACGCATTTAATGTGCACGTCTTGTAACTGACATGCACAACGGCACACGACCGGGATTGATGCTGGGTCGTTGGATTTTTTACGGTTATGCCTCGATGTCAGATCGGACGGCTGGGGATAGACATCCTGGCTTACATAAATCAGAGACCTTTCTCATTCCTCCTTTTTGCTTTTCTGATACGACACTGGTACTCTCTTTTCATCATTTTTCTCCTCTGTTTCTTCCTTTCTCTACTCGACCATTGCTTCAGACTCCGCTGTCTCAAGGACTATCCGCCATTTTCAACAGGCCATTCACAGCTTGAGTAAGGTAATTTTACTCCGGCCTTGGTCTCTCGTGTTTTTTGTTTCTTTTGAAGATTTGTTTCTGGTCCGCGAGATTAGCTTATGTACTCGTACTGTGTCTGTGAGTCGCTGCATATCTGTCTTGCCCTTTAAAAATTTGCTGTGTTGGCTGTTCGAGTGTCTGTTGTTCACCAGGGGCGACCTGGCTGTCAGCCTGTGTGTCCCATATCGCTGAAGTCTGTTTCTGGACTTCTCCTGCCATTTGTTGATGTTGCTTAGGCATTTCAATGAGAATG